>OU015744.1:45456893-45480547 GCA_907169655.1 Acomys percivali | reverse complement strand
CTTCCTTCCTTCCTTCCTTCCTTCCTTCCTTCCTTCCTTCCTTCCTTTCTTTCATGAAACTCAAAACTACAACTCAAGCAGCATTTTTATTTTTTGAGACAGGGTTTCTCTGTGTAGCCCTGGCTGTCCTAGAACTGTCTTTGTAGAGCATGCTGGTTTCAAACTCACAGAGCTCTGCCTGCCTTTGCCTCCTGCATGCTGAGATTGTAGGCATGTGTCACCATGCCTGGTCTCAAGCACCATTTTTTTTTTAAATTTGCAACAGTTTTATTTATTTAGAGCCTAAGATTTTTCCACAGCTTAGAATAATCCCCAACAGTAGACATTAAAAACATAATTTCACAGTAATTTAAGGGAGAGAAATG
Source organism: Acomys percivali (assembly GCA_907169655.1). Taxonomy (NCBI): domain Eukaryota; kingdom Metazoa; phylum Chordata; class Mammalia; order Rodentia; family Muridae; genus Acomys; species Acomys percivali. The sequence continues at coordinate 45,480,182 of OU015744.1, read as the reverse complement.
TGAATATTAGTGGTAAGACCCTGGGAGCTAAGTACTTCAAGGTCACTTGAAATCTTTTTTTTTTTAATCTTTTAAAAATTTTATTTATTTATTCAAGTTACATTTTAGCCATGGATCCCTCCCTCCTCTCTCCAAGACCCCTCCCTCTTCCCCAATCCCTCTCCCCCATTCACTCTCCCCTATTTCTTAGAAAAGGGGAGCCCCCTCCCCACTCACCCCAGCTCATCAAGTTGCATCAGGACTGAGCTAGTCCTCTTCTACTGAGACCTGGAAAAGCACTCTTGCCAGGGAAAGAGATCAAAAAGTTGGCAACAGGGTCTGTGTCAGAGCTAGGCCCTACTCTCCTTACTAGAGAACTCACAAGAAGTCTGAGATGCACATCTGTTCACCTATAGCTGCTACGTCTGTGTAGAAAGCCTAGGTCCCATCCATGTATGGTCGATGGTTGGTGCTTCAGACTCCACAGATCCCTCTGGGCCCTGGTTAGTTGGCTCTGTTGGTCTTCTTGTGGAGCTCCTGTCACCTCCAGGTCCTTTCCTTCTTCTCCACACTTTCCCACACAACTCCCTATGCATCGCCCAATGTTTGGCTGTGAGTCTCAGCATCTGTTTCGAAGCACTGCTGGGTGTAGCCTCTCAGAAGACATCTCTTCTAGGCTCTTGTCTGCAAATTTAGCAGAGTATCATTAATAGTGTCTGGGGTTGGCTCTATTCCACCAGGGGGTCTTGGGTTCAGCCAGGTATTGGCTGGATAGTCTCTTGATCTCTATCTGCTCTATCTTTGTCCCTACACATCTTGTAGGCAGGGTAAATATTTGGGTCGAAGTTTTTGTGTATGGGTTGCTGTTCCCCCTCCTTCTATTAGAAGTCTTGTCTAGTTAGAGGGTGTCCTCTTCTGTCTCCATGGCCCCTCTACTAGAGTCCCCCTCACATCCTCCCAAAAGCCTACCCCAACTTGGGTCTCCAGTCGAGCAACAATTTTCAAAATCAAAAATTCTAATGCAATATAGCCCTAAAATATACTAATTGGATGCTTGTATGCTTAGGATACTTACACAATTGTAGGAAAATATTAAGTCTTTATTTTCATAATTATTCCATTGCGAGAACCACTTTGTGTATATTGTAAAAGCATTGCAGTGTAGAACATACCAAAATATTGGATCTGAGGTGCTTCAAGGAAGCATTGGTTGGGATTTTCTGATATGACAATACAAAACTGTGCATTATGTGCTCAGAACCAAGGCTTCAAAAAGTTTTTTTGTCAGTCTTAACATGGGTGAACTCTGGGGAAAGACTTTGTATTCATAGTGATTTGGTTTGAATTGTTTTTCTGACCATTGCACATTCAGACAACTTTTGCTGTTGACAGATTTTTGTTGTGACTTCCACATTCAGCACTGTGACTCCTGTGTAGGATCCTGACTCATATAGATTAAGAAGCTGGAATCTAAACCACAATCTTTAGAAAAAGTAAGAACGAAAATGTACTGTGCGTCAGGACTTACTCATGCATTACATCACAGAATCTTGTCTAAAGGTTCATTTGTTAAAAACTATGCAGTAAAACTGATGTTTTTGATGTACAATCACATAGAGGTAGATAAAACGCTATTAAAATCAGAATAGTTCTATGACATCATTAAAAAACCTCAGCTATTACTTCGAAGCTACTTTCTCTTCCCATAAATGTGTACATAGCAACCAATGATCTAGATTGTCCCTGGGCTTTTGTTTCCAGAATGTTAGATAGGCAGGACCATACACTATGCTACCCTTAGCTTTTTTTACTCAGTGTGGCCTCTTGGGACTCCTCTAAGCTACTGCATCCACAGGTAGTTCATTCTCTTCGATTATCTAGTGGGTTTTGTTGGTATGGACACAACACAGCTGTTAATTCATTCTCCAGTTCTCTTGGGATTTTTCCCCCAATTTAGGGTCATTATAAATAATGCTGTTAAAAACCTTTGGCTGAGATTTTCCTATGGGCATAAATGTTCACTTCACTTTGGATAAAGAGCATGATTATTGCATTGTCTGATCAGTATACATATAAGAATTTATCAAATTATTTTCCAAAGTGTCTGTTTCATTTTCAATTCCCTACAGCAATGTAGGAAAGTATTAGTTGTACATCCTTATCATCGCTGAGGCTGTGGTGTGTGTGTGTGTGTGTGTGTGTGTGTGTGTGTGTGTACATGCATGAATATGCTTGTCTGTGTCTGTAATAACCTTTATTGTGAATGAACTTGTCAGTTGGCCTTTCAGGCTCCTCTGTGGCTTTACTGTGGTCAGGAGTATTCATTACAGATTAAATTGCTCTAAGACCCTAGGTCAAGGGTAAGAAAAGAAAATGAAAAAGAAAATCCTGAGGGAAAAAGAGAGCAAGAAATATATCTCTTTTCAAACCTGTAGAAATGGTTCATAAGAACCAGCATTTTTTGTTACCAGCCAAAAGCATTGATTACTTGGTGGGAGGAGAAGGCAGGAAGGAAGCAGAAGGTCATAGGGACATTTTTGGGTCTTGGTTTTTTCCTTGAATACTTTTTTATGCAGAAGAAATTTAAATCACCACCTTTAATCTACCTGCCAGCCCCTCTCTCGTCAGTCCCCTCAGGACAGGGGCTCTTTCGAATGGAACACATCTTCCAGCTTCTCCGCGCAGTGAGTGACATGAAGTACCCCCAGCTTTGAGAGACACACAGGGATGTATTGAAGCATGCTCTTTGTCACAATGTGGCACAGTCTCAGGGCCCTTGGGTTAAACTCTAAAATTCATCTTGGGGTTAAATCTTCATTCTCATTTTTGTGTATACAGAGGCTACAGTGGTTTGCTTATCCTTTGTAAACTTTGGTTTCCTCACTCATAAAACTGAGGTAATAAAAATTAAGAACACAATGCTGGCTGGGGAGATAGCTTATCTGTAAAATGCTTGCCATGCAAGGATGAGGATGTGAGTTTGATTCCCAGAACACACATAAAAACACTGGGAGTGGTGACAAGGGCTGGTAATCCTGGGGCTCAGGAGATGGAGATGGCTGGGTCCATGGAGTTCACTGGCCAGCCAGCCCAGTGTACTTGGAAGAACTCCAGCTCAGTGAGATATCCTGTCTACTACTTGTCTTATAGAGCCAACGAGCACCTGAGAAACAACATTATATATATATATACATATATATATATATGTATATATATGTATATATATATATCCATTTATAGGGCATAGATCTGGAAATCAAGCATTTGCTGATAATTTGTTTAAATTATTTCCCCTGGATTTTGACCTTTCTGTGTTTATTTATAGGCACTTGGATAAACTGTACTCAGTTGATAATAAACTGGAAATAGAAGATGCTGAGACAGGGATACTGGGAAGCAACTGCCTTTCCTAAACTGGTTGATTTTCATCTTTAAAGGTCAGAGATGAAAACTGGTCCCCTTTGTACCATCAATGTCTAGAGGAAATAAAGACTGAATTTCTTCCTAATGATGCATGTAGAGATAGATTTAAACCTATAGGACAAATGATAAGCATATATGCTGGCTAGAGTTTTGTCAGTTTGGCACAAGCTAGAATCGTTTGGGAAGAGGGGACCTTGGTTGTGAAGGAGGCCTCCACCAGGTTGGCCTGTGGACAAGTGGACTAGGCACATCCCACTGTAGTGCTATAAGAACCCACTGGGTGCTGTAAGAAAGCAGGCTGAGAAAGTCATGAGGAGCAAGCCCGTAAGCAGCATTCTTTCACGACCTCTGCTTTCATTCCTACCTCTGGTTCCTGTCCTGTTTGAGTTTCTGTCCCAACTCCTTTTGACAATGGACTGTGATAGGGAAGTGTTGGCTGAAAGAAACCCTTTCCTCCTCAAGCTCTTCAGTCACAGTGTGTTATCACAACAAGGAAAACCCTAACTAAGAAGTTAATACCAGGATCGCGGGTGATTGGCTGTGATGGCCCTGGCCCTTGCCATGTGTTCTGGGGAGGCTTACAGTAGTATTTGATTTTCGTGTCAGAAGAAGGGACGGCTGCAGAGAGCTGGATGGGATGTTCTGTGGAAGCTTAGGAGGTATGGATGTTGAGAGCAATGTAGACAATGGAGGCCTGGCTTGTGAAGCGTCAGAGGGTAGCAAAGACTCTATTAGGGCCATCTGGGGGACAATAGATACTGGTCATCTGGGACTGAGAAGCAGTTTTGATTAAGAAAAGACTAGCTTCATTGTGGTGAAATTTCCTGGCAACTGGTTTTCTCAGGGTCAGTGCGCAAACACAGAAGCTGAGGTCCAGACGAAGCCAAGGCCACACCTTGTGTGGGCAGCTGATCTTGATACTGTGTAAGAGTCTCCCAGGTGGTACTGGTTTGGAAGGCATGAAGGGGGTCCAGGAGAGCAGCTGAGGCTTGGCTCTGTGAGAAGTCAGAAGAGACCACGGCTTAATGGGAAGCCTCAGTTGAAGGAAAAGAGCCAGGCTTGAAGGGGGTCATGGAAAGAAGTTGGGGCATGATACAGTGTGGAGGGGTTGGAGTCTCTGAAGAGACCTCAGGAGAAGATACTGGTGAAAGAGCCCCCCAGTTGCTGCAGCAGACTTCAGCATTATGGAGATGCATTACCGTGGGGTGACCATCAAGGACAGCAGCAGGTACGCAATGAGACAAGCTGCCCGTGCTGTGGCTGTATGACGGAGCTGGAGAGATGGAGCTCTTTGGAGACCAGAGGATCAAGAGTGGGTCTTGGGCATCAATGCCCTGAATGTTTTACACTATTGAAGTTTGATTTTTTAAAATTTGATTTCAATATGACTATGCCTTACTCCTTCCCTCTTGAAATAAGAAAGTATTTAACCCGTTGTTTTGATTTTACAGGATCAAGCCAGTAAGCAGCCCCCTTCCATGGCCTCACCATCAGCTCTTGCCTCCAGAGTCCTGTCTCTGAATTCTTTCCCTGACTTTCATCAGTGATAGACTGAGATGGGGAACTATAGCTGGAATAAACTCTTTCCCACTCCAGTTGCTTTTGGTCATAGCTTTTATCTTAGCAATAGAAACCTCAACTCTGGCGAAGTGTTAGAAGAGAGTGTAGAAGACTATCCTTGCTTCCTAGGGCATGAAAGTGCTTATTGAATAAAATGTCAGAGGCAGAATGAAAAAGTTCTAGAAAGTACTACTGCGTTTATTTTAAAAGTGATAATTTCTGTTTGGTGACGGGCAACATGAATAAGTAGGTGATAAGCAGAAAAGCACTTGTCAGCCTGACATTGGCAAGATGTCTGACTAATGTTGAATCAGAATAATCTTATATATCACCAAGACAACAATAGCAGACGCCCCGCTCCCCGCAAGAACAAAAATATGAGTAGACCACCTCAGGAAGGTTCTGGAAAGACTACAAGCATGGAAAACATGCCCGGTCATGCTTTGTTTATGATGTGTTAGTTAACTGGAAAAAAAATTAAGCTCAGGGTACTTTCAAAGCTGATGGTGTGGGAAACCCTGACCTCCTTTGGTATTGCTGACTGAGGAGACATTCAGGGAAGTGGGTTGGCACAATTTAGTCAAACCAGGTCTATATAATTCTATGATTTGGTAACTCTGCTATTAACATACATGGAAAGCATATTCTCAAGCACATCGATGAAGGGTCATGTAAGGGTGTGAGCATAGTCTTGTTTGTGGTGGCAATGATCTGAAGGAAAGCTGGTTGTCTATCATCGAAAAAGATGAGGGGTACAATGGTAGGAATGTGACCACACAGCAGCTAAGGGCAATGGACTGGATGCTTATGTGGAGTGGAGGGATTGTAAAACAGTAGTGGTAAAAGAATACATAGGCTATAGCTCAACACAATCTATGTAAGTCTAAAGTACCACCACACATACAGATATTATTACATTCACTTTACAGATGAATACAATATACAAATTAATCACATTCAGTCAGAATAATTGCAGGAGAAAACATTGGGAACAAGGCTGAATGGGAATACGCACATCAAAAAAGCCGCTTTCCAAGGACCAGTGATGACACTGTGCCATGAGCCAGAGTGCTGCTAATTCAAATATCTGTTCCAAAGCTATCACAAACAAATGAATCAACAATTTGCTTAGTTCTCAGCTTTCTCCAAACTGGGTTTTCAAACAGGGTGTATCTGTCTTCCTTACCTCCAACTATTTCTTCTTAGAGTCCTGAAACACACTCAACATGTACTAGAACACTGGAAAGAAGTCTTTTGGGGTTACACATTCCCTCTTAATATTGTTGGGGACGTGTCCATTATCTGGTGAGTACTGGAGTACCAATCTCCTCATGGTGTCTTAGGCTGTATGCTTCTGTTTGGGTTGTATGATTCCAAGCCCCACCTGTGTGAGTGTCTGTGATGTCCTTTGTAAACATACATGTTTTTGCTTCTCCTTTATTTTCAAACTAACAAGTCATCTAGAAAAAAAACTTAAACATCTGTCAACAAAGGACTGATTAAGTTTCTGGAATTAATGCTAAAAATAGACTGTGCAGCCACAGAAAGAAATGCAGCTCACAATCACCAGTATTTTATTATCATCTAGGCATATTATTAAATAGAAAAGTCACGTGAGAAAATAGGGTGTTGTGATTTTTGTGTTAAAAGACATTGTTCCTTCAGACCTTTAAAGATTTAGATTTTGTGAATGTGTTGATTGTTTTAATTTTGGACATCATCATCATCATCATCAACAACAACAACAACAATGACAACAAACTAGTCACACCGCTAGAGTTATGCTTTTATTAGAATTTTCATTTTTATGTGAAAAAGTATCAATATTAAAATAACAACCAGGCTCTAATAGCTACAAAGATGCTGTGGAGATGGACGCTAGGAGCATAAATTGCGAACCAAACACATCCATCAGAACGTGTGAAGCAAATAAGCAGGAAGCTCTTCAGTGGCCCCCTCTGAGCGCAGTTACCATTGTTGACCCTTCTTGGTGTACTCCAACTGAGGATTTAATATTGGAGTCCAGGGAGGTTATAGATAAAATTCAGAGGACCCACAGGCTTGGAGGAGGAAAAATACATTACTACAAATCTCTGCATGGACTTTCATTTTCTCTTCAGGTATGAAAGTGTCATTAATGCTCATGATTTCATAAACAAAAGAAAACCAAAGTCTTATCCTATCTGGTCATCTCCACATCTCACTTCAGAGTTTGGATTTTAGATATTAGGTACCTTAGCTCTTTGTACTTAATGTAGTATAGGAGTGAGTATCTTCCTGTATATTTTATATAACTTTATATACTTTATATAGCTTTAATTCTGATAACTATATTCAGTGTAATTGACTCCTTTATAATCCTGCACATTTTCTTTTTCAGTCTTGAAGCTTAGTTTGAGATAGCATCCAGGAAGCTTCTGAGTGTCCAGTGCTCAGTAAGCATGGAAGTTTAGTTCTTCAGCCAATATAGCCAATATGCCTAACTTGGAGAAGATAAAGAGTGATAATCTTTATAGCCACATTTTTAGATTTACTTATATTAATTTTTGTTGGTTTTTTCTCAATACACACACACACACACACACACACACACACACACAGAAGCAATCTTGAATAGGTTTTGCTAACTGTAAAAAAAAATCAAATATTCTTTCAAAAGGCAAAGCTAGGCCAACACTGGATATACTTTTGAGAGACCTCCATCTCAGAAATAGACTGATCAGGCTTGCTCTTACATCTCAGCCTCTAACATCAAATCATCATTCATTCATTAGTAAGTGCTCATGAGCATCTACCATCTATGAGACAGATCTGTAGTGATGTGTCATGTGTGGTAAGCAAGATGGAGCTTGTGTTCTAATGGAAGGAAACAGGCACAGAATGTTAGGGAAATAGAAAACAAACAACATGAGACTTGAAAAAAAATCGCACGATTAAGGTAGGTCAGGGTGATACCCCAAGCGAGGCAATGAAAGGGCAGCAGTGTGATGAGTTATCTGGTTCTGCATTATACTGCTTTTATTCACTCCCTACTACCTCTGTGGCCCCACCCCAAGCATAAATTCCCTCTAAATCAGGGTTTATTTTCTAGGAACTGGATATCTTAACATCACTATTGAAAAGAGTTGTTTTTTTTTTTTTTTTTAGAATATGAGCATTCCTAACAGTCCTCAGAAGCAAGCACAGGCTTATGAAAAGTTTAATAGAATTCCTGAAGAAGTTTATTTCTTGACACTGTACGCCAGCTTTGTAGACTATGGTGCAAGGGCTGTTGCACATTACCCAATATCTGTATAGACTCAAGTAGAAGGGGGAGAAAAGCTAGCTTCCAAGTTGGCGTTGCTCTGCACCATATCCTGTGAGAAAGTAGGACATGGGTAGCAGGAGAGAAATGGGAAGGAAGTATCTCAGACCTGACGGAGAAGAATGGGAAGCGTTTCCCAAGACAAAAACACATCCCCTCAGTTGGATGAGAACCGTTCCCAAAGGGCAGAGATGGTTCCTATACTGAAGTGATGTGTGTCCCGGACTTATTGAAAAACTACAGTATGCAAAGCCTGGCCCATTAATGAGGACACAGTGTGAACCAGACGTTGAAGTCCCTCCCTTACATAGCCACACGTCTAGCAGGCAAAGGAAACCATAAAGTGTTATGACATCAAGCAAGGACCTTCTAAATAAAGATAAGTTAGTGCAAACAGTGGGTGCTCTGAAGAAAATAAGCAGGATGATGACAGGACAGCAATGCCTGAGAGGGAATGTGGAGGAATTTAACTAGAGACTGAGCAACTGCATCTGTATTTTCAAAAGTCACTCTGCCTTCTACGTGGGTAGCATATTGGCAAGAGTAAGAAAAGAAGGGGGAAACCAGAGGCAGCCAGAATCTAATATGTGGATATTGGAGGACATGCTGGCATCATGGACTGAGCCGTGGGGATGGGGACGCAGGTGAGAGAGGCGGATGGACAATGAGTCAGCTAGAACAGGAAAAGCAGGCACAAAAGACAAACGTAACAAAAAGCAACAGGATGGGGGACTCGGAGCCAGAAAGAACCCTGCAAGCTCATTCTGGCCCAACCCCTTTAATTCTGCAGATGAGGAAACCAGGTCTCAGGGGACAAAGTGGCTTGCCCAGGAACTGGGCAGCCTCTGGAACCTTCTAGTTTGCTAGCACCTATCTCAGTGTGGACATCCCAGCATGGGAGGAGGAGGAGGAGGAAGACTGCAAGGCAGGAAGACAGGCAAGGAGGAAAGAGGAAGAAATGGGCAAAAGAAACCAAAGTGCAAAGAGAAGAAAATGATGAGAGGTGACGGGACCAGGCAAGGAGATGAGGGGGAACACGGAGGGAGCCTTGTTGCTGGTTTAGTCGGGCTGATGTTTAAGTTGAGGTTTGGTTTAGTAGATCATTGCCTACTTCACCACAGCATACTGGGCATCCAGGGCAGCAGTTGGAGCAGCTGGCAGCACCACCTGGGCCACGGGGGACAACGGCAGGGGAAGTGCAGATGTGCAGGAAGTCCCCTGGGTCACAGCCAGGTTAGTTAAGATCACATTGTTCTTGTATACCTCTTGGGAGGTTGCGCCTTCCTAGGACAGTCCTGGGACCACGCTCGCCGTTTATCCAGTGCTGCCGCCATCTTGCTTCCATTTCTATGGATTGCCAACTGGACCTTTTTCTGTATTCCTCTACAAAAACACTCTGAAGTGCTACTTCCTCCAATTCACACTCTCCCTGAGTCATTTCGGGGGCCAGGAAGTGGCAAAAAGTGTCTGTTGTCATCCTTTCCTTCTTAAAAAGATAACCAGGAGTCCTTGGGAGACTTGGAAGAGTTGTTGCTGGCACATTCCTGGGGATCTTATGTGCTCTGAGGATGCAGGTGCTTAACCAAGGCAGAGAGGCTCCTGGTGACCTTTGCTCTGTCTAGCTGACATTTTACTCCAGCCATGCTCTTTCCATTGCAGAAGCAGCCCACAGACTCACTCGCTTTTAGAAGTTTTGTGCTATTGCAGTTTTAAAAATGCAGAATTATTGACCACCCCCTCCTTTTCCTTCACGATCTTTCTCAAATGTTATCTCTTCTAAAAGCTTTTCTTTCTTTCCAAGTGATATAAATTACTCCTTCCTTGGTGCCTCACGGTCTTGAATTTGGACATTAAGCATGCCTTCGCCATACGGAGGCTGTGCCATGCACAATTACCTTTGTAACTCTGTGCAGAGTGCAGCACCTGGCACAGTAGAAGCCCCCAGTTACTGCGAACTGAGCTGAGGAAAGCCTCTGCCAGAGTCAGTATAAATGGGCTGATTCTCTCTGCCTTTTTTTTTTTCAAACCTTAACTCACCCTGAACCCAACTGTCAGAGAGGACAACCAAGGATTGTCCTAAACCTTCCTGCCTCTCTGAACTCACAATCCAATAAGTAAAGGGAATCTTCAGCACAGAGTCACTCTTTAATTTTCTCTCTATTGACAAGCATTTCATTCATAAAGCGAAAAGTACTAGTGTCTCAGTTACTGCGGTAGTCTGAGTTGTCCCCATCTGTCAGTTGAGTCATAGTTATAAAATTGTATCTGTGAATGTCCTCATCCATGTGACCTTAAGAACACAAATTATCTAGGTAGGTTTAATAAAGTCAAAAGTATTCTTAAAAGTGGAAGAGGTGGAGCCACAAGCAAAGGAATGTAAACGGCAGCTAAAAGCCAGAAAGAGGGATGGAAAGCTAGCTCCGTGGGCAAAGTCCTTGCTGTATAAACATGAGGACCCAAGCTCAACTCCCCACATCCATGCTGAAAGCTGAGCTTAAGCAGCACATGCCTGTAAACCCATCACTGGGAGGCAGAGACAGAGCATCCCTAGGGCTCGCTGGCCATCCAGTCTGGTCTGGACATAAGATCAACAATTTTCAGATTCAGTGAGGGAAATGTCTGAGAAAATAAGGTGAATGATGCTTAAGAAAGACACTGATGTTGAATTTTTGCCTCCATATGCACAGGGACACACATGTGCACATGTAAGTGCTCACCACACAGCATATACACACAACAAACAAACAAATACATATGTGGGAAAGGCAAAAAAATAGATTCTTCTCTAGAGCCTACAGGTGAAGCCCAGACCCATCAAGGCTTGGTCTACAGAAGCCTTGTGTAGTTCTCTGACTTCCAGAACTGTACAATAGTGCAGTGTGTTGGTTTAAGATGCTGACTTGATTATATGTTGCTATAGCAGCAATAGGAAGTCTACTGTATTAAGGAGTTTTCAGTTGAGGAAAAGCAAGTGTCCTTTCATCTTACCCCATGATACATACTATAAGTGGTCAGCTTTAGGGACAGTATCAGGCAACATATAACCTAACATATTTGCAGGTTCTGAGGCTGTGGACACTGGAGTGATTGGTAGTGCTGGTGTTGTTCTGCCTACGAAGCCGCCTTAGTTACTTGGATGTCAATGTATTATTTCTCATGTTCAAAGGTCTCCCTGAGACTTTTATTATAGTATTAATAAATAAATACTATAGTAATGTTTCAGGAAATAAAGTTATTATGTGAAATACATTAATATCTATATATACAAGAGCATACAATTAAGCCTTAGCATATTACCATTTGAATGAACATATATGTATATTCAACACCTAGCAAAAATTTTGTTCTGCAAACTGTAAAGCAGCGCTGAGAGAAAAACTAAGAACACCTTTGAAACAACACAAAAGTGCACTATGTTCATGGATTAGAAGAGCAAATATTGTCAAGAGCAATCTTCCCATACTGACCTGATGCAATTTCAATGAAAAGATACCAGCATGATATTTTGTTTTCCTTTTACAATGGAAACTCAGTTGGTTGAGGAGCAGTGCACTGACATTTCAATTCATACAGGATCCTTAACACAGGAAAATTGAAAGAGCCACACATGATATTTTAAAAGACAGTTGCTCTATTACTGTTTCAGTTTCAAGCATAGTGGTGAACTTTCCTTGCAAGGATCTCACTTATTCATATCATCAAATGTCAGTCACTTTGACTGGACTGCCACTGAGTCACAATTTTATTTCATATCCATTATATTCAATTTTCTAATTGTTCATATCATATTAACAAAATTGTTAGGAAAACTGGATGACCAGGACCAGAAAAGTTACAGAGGACATGGGGTTCTGACTGACAATGACCAGAGTGTAGGTTTGTTGTTGTTGTTGTTTTGGAAACAGGTCTACCGAAAATGAAGACTTAAAGCATTCAAGGCACATTGTATGCACCATGAAGACTCAACCATTTAGTATGCATTGCATTGTAGGATATAATGCCATATAACACTAACACCCCATCTATGGAACATTATTGATTAGCTGGACTTAACCTCTTTCCCCTCTGCTTTCTCAGAGGCTAGAGTCTCATTTGAGTTTCTCTGTTTTCTTCAGGTAGATCTTTGGTTTCTTGGGTAGCTACTCAAGGTTTGGGTTTTTTTGTTTGTTTGGGTTTGGGTTTTGGTTTTGCTTCCCTTTTTTGTTTGCACTTCTGCCCGTCCTCCCCCCTCTCCCCTCCTCCCTCCCCATCATCCAAAGACTTATCCTTTCCCACTACCTTGCTCGCCTGCGCTTTCGGAGAGTTTAGTGAGGAGCCATGCCCATCTGTGCCTGGGCCCCTTCTTTGCCCCCCCTGCAGCCAAGTTGACCTTGCCCTTGGACATCTTGGGAGGAGCAACAACAACAAGAACATGAGGGCCTGGGCTCTTCAGAGTTGTCACTGTGCTGCTCTGTCTCCTGTCTCAGTGAGAGCTCTTTCAGAAATGGACAAGCCAGTTTAAAGATATACAAAACATTCAAAGTGTGACACAGTCATTTGTGGTTAAGAGCTATGCAATTCAATTTAGAAAACCTATCGAGCTTCTGATATGTTCCGGTTGGTTAGTAAGGCAGGCAACAAAGGCATAGTGAAGCAGTGAGATGGCCCTGGGTTCAAATCCTAGCTCAACTAACCTCTCACCCCCTACACACACACACACACACACACACACACACACACACACACACACTACCAGAGTTAAGCAGTCTTCTGGGGTATGGTAGGATACGGATGAAGGTGGGCACAATTCTAAAAAGGTATCTAAAGGAGCTTGGGTGTACCAGGCCCTCAGCCCCAGAGAAGCACCCTGATGAATGGATGGATATCCAAGCTGTTTACTCTAATGAATCTGGCCGGGGGCCTTAGAGGACATTGTGTTCATCTGATGGGGTGAATCAGCTGGCTCAAGAGCACAGAAGTGTCCAAACGACTGTTACTTGTCGGATCAAGTCTATCCTAATGGTCCAAGTTTGAAATCTGACATCAACTAAATGTGACTCAAGGTGAAAACCCTGACTTCCTGATCACTTGCCAGGAACCCTGAGGGGGTGGCTGTGGGGAAATAGCATCAACTTTTAGAAACTTTGGGGAGTAATAAAGATAATTTAAAGTCCTCAACAGATTAGGTCACATATTCAGCATGAGCACTTTTGGTTTTGTTTGTTTGTTTGTTTTTTGTTTTTCATTTCCTTTTCTTTTTGTGGCTCATTAGTTTCTGCTTGGACCCCCACACCTGTGTGCTATCTTCTTTTTTATGATATTGGACATGCATTAGGCAGAACTTTTGTTTCGAATAACTGAGGTCTATTCAGGTGAACAAATTATCTATTCATGGCCCTTAGTAAGGACAGAGGGCCATCCACCAGTCTTCAGGAATGCACCAGCAGCAAGGACCCCTGTCTCTGTTCATACCCATTTTCTTTCTTTCTTTTCCCCTTCCTTTTCTTTACCTTTTTCTCCCCCGACTCTTTCTTTCTTTCTTTCTTTCTTTCTTTCTTTCTTTCTTTCTTTTTTCTTTCTTTCTTTCTTCCTTTCTTTCTTCCTTTCTTATTCCTCTTTGCTGGATGGCCCCCAGAGCTTCACAATATTAAAAAAACCAAAAAACAAAAAACAAAAACATGGCTACCAGGGATCCAGAGCTAGAACCCAAACCAGCAGTTCCAAGGGCCGCAGAGACTGCTACAAGTCTCTCAGTGGGTATCCGAGGGAAATCCTTGTCCTTGTCTGAAAGGCCTGCAGCAGCTCTGTAAGGAGCCACAATGGCAGCGCTCACATCTCAGCATCGTCTGCACACAGGCACTTGTCCTTACCAGTTCTGAGGTGCACTGTTGATGCCTTACACACTCAGAATCAGGCTTTCTCAGACCCTTTCCTTGACTTAGTTACAAGAAAAGTGAGATCAGAAAGTCTGTCCTTTTCACCTGGACTGATGGAAACCGGCTCTTAACAGAATCATCACGCCTCAGTTAGGCTTGGCATTAAAATAAAAGGTCTTTTTTCATGGTGTTGCTATGGTGATCTGCCATGGAATATACTGTACCAGGAAAACTACTGGCTTGGCGTCTTTCTGTCATTCAATAATTATTCTCAGAGCTGAGGTATTTGAGCCTTTCCAGCTTAGCAGTCTGTTTGGCTCTTGTATAGATGATTGCCCTCTAGTTAATGAAGTCTGTGTGATTAGATTTTTTTTAGGACTTACTGTGTGGCCTTTTATTAACAAAAACGAATTGCCTCTCTATGTCTTAGATTTTCTTATTTTCCTCCTTAAAATAATTCATCTTATTAGAAAATTCTGTGATTTGCAGGAATTTTTAATTTTTAATTATTTTATTATTTTCATATCTATGGGTATTTTGGCTGCATGTAGGTCTGTGTACCCCATATGTGATTAATGTCCATGGAGGCCAGAAAAAATGCATTTGGTCTCTGCAACTAGAGTTGTATATGGCTGTGAGACACCATGTAGTTACTGGGAACTGAACCTGGATCCTTTGGGAGACCAGCCAGTGGCCTTAACACTGAGCCATCTTTCTAGAGCCAAATTATGTTATTGTTAATGAATGTGAATTCATGCTATATAAATATAGAATCAATGTGCCTTGTTACAAGTATTGATATCTAACAACAACACAAACTTATTTGGCCTCACATAACAGCTCTGCCCTTCTTCCTCCTTTGCTAACACTAACCAGAGTATGAAGTGTGCTGAGATGTTTAAGCTCACTTCTTAACTGTGTGTATGTGTGTGTGTGTGTGTGTGTGTGTGTGTGTGTGTGTGTTTGTGTGTGTGTGTTAGACAAATGCTCTACCACTGAGTTATAACCCCAGCTCTAGGCCATTCCTTTCTATTAGCTCTCTATCTATTTGGAAGGGTCTGAATTGACTAAAGCTGCCAGTGAAGTGTTTCTGAGGCACAGTTCTTCTCTCATGAGCCCTGACGTCACAGCTGAGATCAGCCTGGACAGCCAGGGTTCTGTGGGAGTCAGTGAGGACAAGGCTCAACTTGGGGAAGGTGCAAGTTAGAGATTAGAATGCAGGGCTCTTGGCTCTGCAGTGCATAGGAAGCCACGCATCAAGAGTTGAGCCTGTGTTTCTCCCGTTTTCCCCAAACAGAGGCAACCTGCCAAGGTTGAAGAATCAACTGTTTTCCTGGATACTTCCTTTATTTTCTGTCAATGTGTCCTCTGAGAGCATCCAGTGTCTGCTCAGAGAGGGAAGTAACTTGTACCAACCCACATCAGTGGCATGCATGCTCATGATGATCCTGCAGAGTTTTCCTTCTCATCAGTCTCCTGGGAAACAGCTGCTGCATTTGTACAAACTACATTTGTGGAAGTCAGTACACATCAACTCTTTTAAAATGTGCAAATATTTATATTTATGAATTTAACTTTTAGAAATGTGTCCCACAGGAATGCTTACTTGAGGGTAACAGGATTTTTTTTTGTAACCCTATCTCTAAAGAGAAAAAGTCCTTGAAGACAGAGATATGTCTATCTTTAGGGCCTTGGTTAAAGTATAGGACATTTGTACCAGAGAATACTGAGCAGACAGTAGAAGAAGCAGGCCCCATGTTCAACTAAGAATGTCCATGATGTCTGGTTGAAAGGAAAAAGAGAAACAGCATATTTTATGGAACAAGTTTTGTAAACTAAAATAGTTACATGAACTTATAAATGTGAGATGAGTGTTTCAGTCACACAAAAAGGCCCAGAGGTTATACAGCAGTTAATAGTAAAAAGCAGGTACAGATTAGACAGAGAGATTATGCTATTTGTTTTACGTACGTCTTTGAGATTTAAAAACCATCCAACTTCTAGAAAAATATCTTTTACTATTTAAAATATAGTACAATGGGTCACAGAGTTCAACTGAGGAAAGATGGAAATGTGTTGGAGATGAACCGTGGAGATGGTGGCACAGGATTTGGGATGTATTTAGTGAGGGCTAAATTACAGTCAAAATGGTTAAAAGGTAAATTTTATGTTATGCTCATTTTATTGGAATAAAAAATATATTATTCTTTTTACAAGGGCATTTCCATTGCATAAAAAATGGACAGTGTGTCCATTTCTCAAAAGTAAGAGTGACGGGGCCAATTGAGCCACACTGTGGAACTCCTGACTGCAGTGCACACGAAGTCAATGGGTTAGGGCTTCTAACACATCTAGAATTACAGGAAATGCCTGCAAGCTACAAAGCTGAAAGAGGTCACCTTCGGCCGTGGGTCTCACTGGAGGTTCCCGTGTGATGCAGAAATTTAGAAGGAGGTGGGGAAGCCGTGGTGTCTCGGTCCCTGTCATTTTTAATACAGCCTCCCTCCCAGAAAAGATTAACTTTGTTCCTTCTGAAAGCTGTTGGCCAGCAACAGCGTATGTAGTATATTGGTACTTGTATACATATCGGCATCAACCCACTTATCCTAACACACATGGACTAGAATTCCTTAAAAGTCCATATTACATTTTTTCCTGAAATTTAATTGTATATAATTATAACGTTCAGCCTTCCCATATATTGCATATTTGATGCAAGAAGCTGCTAATGGTCTCTATTAAATCAGCTTTTTACAGATGCTTTTATTTTATGTTACATGTATGGGTGTTTTGCTTGCAAGCTTACCACAGAAGTTCACAACCTGTAAAACGAATTTGCTAAAGTACAAGGTATTGAACTGAGTTGGTTTGGATTAGAGTAGCTTAAACTGGACTGAACTGGTCTCTGTGTGACTTGATACAACCAACAGTTGACCTCCACTAAGGTATTGTTCCCACTGCACAAAGCAGTAAGGGTTTGAAGAAGAAAGCACAAATACAGATGTCAAACACGTCCTCTTTCTTACAAGAGACAGTTGAGGGGGATAGTGGGAATGGATGACCGAAATGCAGCAATCATGACAGAATGCGTTATTTTTACAAATTGGTGAGAAGAGCTAGTCTTGATCAGAGCAGCCTTTCTAGAATGGTTTAACAAACTGAGAAATGAGAGAGAGCTCAGGCTGAGAGAACAGCTTGAAGAAAGGCCTGGAAGGGGGGACTATGTTGAAACATTCCGGGTACAGACGGTGGTTCACTCCATCTAGAGCGTAGCGGATAGCATGGGCACACGCCTCTCTGCATGACATAGATTATGGAGCGACCATCAACCAGGCCATGGATCATTTGCGAGAATTTGCCAAGGCATCAAGTCCAGGGACTGCTGAGGATGAAGGGAATCTGGGACTCAGGGAGGGGAGCTACAGGCTCAGAAGTCATCTTTTGTCTCCAGGGTCACTGCCCCAGCCGCAACTGTTCTTTCTCTCCCCACCCTGACCCCTTCCTACCCAGTCCCCACACAACAGCCAGGCAGGTTTGGGGGAAGTTTCAGATCTGGTTCCTCTCCAGCTCAAGCCCTTTATCTTTTAGAAGATGTGCAAAACAGCACCCCGCCCCCCTGCAGGGGAGGGATTATGTCTCTCTGGTCTTGCCTTGTACCAAGACACTCCTTTCTCCTGGGATGTTCCAAACTTGCTGACATGCTCCTCTTGTTCCTAAAGGGCTGTGATGTGCTCTGGTGCCAGCTGTACAACAAAGCACCCTAGGTGCTCAATGCACACCTGCTGGATGCAGCACAGTTGCAGGGTGGCAGGCAGAAGCGGACCATCTCTGCAAGGTCCTTCTCTGTTCTTCCAGCTTTAGGGCAGGAAACTGTTCTCTTAGAGAGCAGAAGAGAAGGGGAAAACATTTGGAGGTGAAGACAAAAGAAGGTGAGGATATCCAAATTTTTTATGCTGAGAATTGATTGAGAGGAAATATTGGATTCAGGATTTGAAGACGTTGTGTGAGGGCACATGGAACTTGACCTGGGCCCATGGAGAATGATATAGAAAATAAAGTTTCTCTAACGGGTTTGCGGAGGAGCTTCTGGGTCCAATCAGGGAGGATCCGTGAACACCAAGGCAATGCGGAGGAGAGCTGGTTGGGAGCTAAGGGCCTGTGTTCTCACTGGTGGGATTTGAGAGTTTGAAGATGTCGGCCCCACAGAAGGGAGGGCATGTTTGAGACAGAATCGTCTGCTGGCTAGACTGGAGATGGAGGCCACAAGGCTCAAGAGAAAGAAACTGCTGGCTCAGAGAAGAGGCTGCAGGGATAACAGTGAACTATGGAACCCCTCTTTTAGGGAGCATACAATAACGTCCCCTCATTCATTTGTTTATTTATTTGTTACTGTTTTTCCCTACCCCAAACTAGACTACATCCCTTTCCATGGGCAGGAACTATAATGTTCTGTGTGGAATCCATGCCTGTCACTGAGTACTTGGAGAATGATGAATGAATGAATGAATGAACGAAGAATAGATATGTGACTGCTCCTCACTGTTTCTCATCCATCCACTTAAACCGTAAGATGACTTTGCACACAGTAGTTTTGTGATAAAGTGAAAAGTCTTGACAGTGGAGAATTGTGAAGATGGTTTTCTCATGCTGTTGTGCTCTGCATTACACACACGTGTTTACATGCTTCCTTAGCTGTTTAATTTATTCTCTCCACTCTGGAGGAATATATTTGAGGGATATGAGCCAAGTTCTCTATATAAAACACATGTCATACTCCCTTTGAGTCCCTGGAGCGTCCAGAGAAGCACTGGGAAAGTCATAAGCTATGTGTAGCTAGCCTCGGGGGGAGGTTTTATGGTTAAACAAACTTTTGTAGTTAGTCCCTTCCCACCAATGATCTTCAGTAATTACAATAATTATCATGTGTGTGATACGGACAGAGACCAGGCCAGAGGTCACAAGGCAGCGGGGAAATCAAAGTGATATGGTCTAACAGAGAGAGCCCTCTGTCAGAGCCAGGGCCATGATATTTCATAAATTGTAACTGGAGACCCAAACCAAGTTTTATCTGCTATTTAGACAGTGCAGTCTGCGCTGAGGGCTTTGTCATTGCTTTTGGCAGTGACAAACACGTACTTGTTTTGGTATAGTGACTGTAAAGGCCATTTCTCTTCATGGTTTGCTTATGTAGCAGCCATCTCCACTGACCCCCCACCCCCAGCTATGCCTCAGAAGTGGGTTGATCTACCTGCTCCCCAAAGGAACCTAGGACCTTAGGTACTGGGCTGGGAGTATGTGGCTCCATGCTGCCCTCTGCTGGTAGCAATTTAGGCTGCCCCTTCCCTGCGATGGTCTTTCCTTAGTCCTGACATTAAGATGTGAAGAATTGGATGATGTAACAGAGAAAGAAGTACTCCACTGACTGTGCCTCTGACTCATTTCCTCTTGCATTCTTGTTCCTGTGTCCACCTTGGGAATGACCATGGCTATTTACACAGCGTACTATCCCCCAAAGGGATCTGGAGCGCAGGCGCGGATCAGCAGAGGCTCTCAGGAGGGCAGGTTCAGGCCTGAAATTGCACAGCTGAACACTGACTTCAGCTTCATAGGCCTTGTGTGCTAATCACCCAGAAGCCACTTCTCTTCAGTAAAAGCAGTCATTGTGCATGCTGTAAAATGCCAGTGACTGTAAGAAGGCTCCTTTACTGCTTATAGCGTTAACTGACAGTAATTCACAATGGAGCCAGGAGCCATCTTCCTATCCCCTCTGACTTCACATCTAACGAACACATGGGCTCTTTGGTGTTCTACATCGTGTATCTACCCACCATGCTCTGTCTCAACGGCAACTAATGAGCACTGTTGCCTCTCTCACTCTCTCATGACTCAGTTGTCTCCTAATGGCTGTCTCTGCTTCCTCTCTCCTGTGGACTTCCTCACACTCTATTTCCAGCAGCCAGAAGGAGCTGATGGCAGACCACAGATCAGTCCTGGCTACAGCCTTCCTCATTGTCCTTTCAGTAACCCAGCTCCGCCTCTGGCCAACACATCCCTGCATGGCATCAATCGCACTGTGTACCCGTGTCTCTGGTTTCCTTTAAACCACAGCTGGACCTTGCCTTTGTGTTGGCTGTTCCCTCTGTCTGCAATGCTCTTCCTTTATAGCCAGCTCTTCCATCTTTTATGTCAGTAGAGACATCTGAGAACAACTGGCCAATCGAAAATAGCCTCATCCACAACATCATCCTTTCTTCCTTGTTCTTCATATTTTTGTATTAATCTCCTTAATGGCAGCAGTCGTCATTATCTGGTTTCTTTGCCTATGAGAATGAATCTTGAGGGAGGGTGGGGATTTTGCATTTCCATTACTGTGGTCTCGGTGTCTAATACATTACAGATGCCCCCCAAAATCCTTCATGGGCGTGGGCGGGGGAGTGGCAAGGGAGGCAGGGAGGGGGAGAGCAGCAGTTTAGATCATGTGACTTTGTTACCTTTTCATAACCTAGCCTCATCTGTTTCTGTTCTTCCTGCTACAGCTGACTACATGTAGCTGTATCAAGCAGACCATGGTCTTATGTTGGTTGTCTGAGGACCAGGGCATATGTAGAGAACTTACTTTCCCTTGGGTGGGCATATATATCCAGCCATATATATGTACATACACATATACATGCATATATAGGACTTTATATATCTATGTGAAATCTAATCCTCCATGGAACTTATAATAGTAAGTTTTAACTCCTTTGTGTATCCATTGTTAAGTCTGGGGAGCAAGACTTGTTACTAAATGTCGCCTCCTCTCATGAAGACAAACTTGATATTCTGTTTATTTGCTGATGGTTTCTTCTTGAAACTGGGCACTCAGGAATTATTTCCAAGAAAAGTAATTGAATAGGGAAAGAGCTGGCAGTTGCCATTAAAATTAAAACCAGAAATCATTCTCTGTGTTATTCTTCTCTGCCTCTACCTCTAGCAGTGACTGGAGAGAGGTCCTCAAGGGTGAATTAAAAGAACAGATGTCACAAGAGTCAGAAATAATGAACCAATGATCTTGTCAGAATCAGAAATAATGAGGCAATATCTTGCATAGTCTCTACAGAAAGAAGGTTGAAGAAAAATATGCACTTGCGAAGAAATAAGCATGCCACCAAAGAAGCACGCAGGGGCACACTGGCAGGCGCACACGGCACCCCGCCCGCCCCTTTTTGACTCAGCAGCAATAATCTGAAGAATGCACTTGCAGTCATCAGAGCTTTTTGATGTGGAAGGTGCTGAATCATTCGCCCAGGGGAAGCTGCAGACGCTCAGCACTCTCAAAGGCAGCACTGAGCTAAACGAATTACAGTCTGGCTCACTGCGCACACATGCCTTGTTCTGCCAGCCAGCTTGTGGAGCAAACCAGCTCTCTCTCAAGCACATGGCAGGTTACCCTTCACAGACCATATCCCTTCTATCTGTCTGTCTTTCTGTATGGTATGGGCAAAGTGGGCAGAGGGACGTCCATAGTGGAAGGAGTAGTAATTGACAAAATTCTTATAAATGCCTTCGTTTATTCTATCCAGTTGTTTAGTTACACTTGGATTTCATTCTCAAGATCTTATTTTCTATCCAAAATAAAAACATCTATGTTTTTTAGGTGACAGTACCAACTCCTTCAGGTCTTCAAACAGATTTGATAATGTATGTAAATGTTTGCTGCTTCATTTGTGAGGAATTTATGCTCATTCAAGATTTAAATATTCTATGAAAAGCTCAGAGGTATGTTTGAAAGGACGGGGATGGGAGGGAGGCGGTAATCTAGCTATGAAACTCAAATTTAGTAATGACATGCTGACTAAATTTAATAAGGAATTTGAGAGTACTTTTTAAAATCAAGAGTCATACTCAATAGGTCAGAATTGCCTATCTAGATGACTCAACTTTCCTCTTTAAGAAAAATGAGCCCTCACTAGTTTATTGGTGGTGGTACATAAGATGACAGACTTCAGAAATGACCTTCAGTTCAGTAAAGCCTGTGACTTTTGACTCTGGCAGATCTAAGCAAATTAGCAGGTGGGTTTGTACACTGTACTCAGAAAAGCAACCAGTTATCAAGGTGGTTTCCTTCTAAGTAACATTTTATGCAGAAACTTTGCAAATGCCCCCATTCCACATCTTAGCAAGAGCAAGAGTATTGGAACAAGCAGTGAGTTCTGTAATCTGACTCCATAGGCTCTAAGCACTCTCCTGTCACATGCCACCTTGGAACTTTGGAGAAACTACTCAGACCACTCATCCACGCTTCCATTTTCTTGGTTACAAAATATGAGCAAACAGTTTTCAGGGTAACACATTCTACTCTTTGGGTAGCAATAAAGTGCAAGTAAAGCATAGGTCTGTCTGTGCAGTAAATGTGGAAAGCTATAGTTTGTAATATGTCATGTGCACTCCAGGCTCTGCCAAAACCCACACCAGAGCCTAAAGGATCCACACACTGCATTCCACTGGAGATCAGGAAAGGGCTTTGGCTAATTCTTACATGGAGTAGGTACCAAGCCCAAGGCAATGAGGGCCAACTATTTTTAACACACATGGTTCAGAATGTGACACAAGTGATATGACAGGCACAGACCATGAGCCGACTGCCATGTCCACTCCTGGAATGTTGCTTGTCCTTGGGCAGGTGTCAGTTTTACTTAATGAGCTGACATATGATGACAGGAACTTCTTTGTTGTACAATTCTTATATACATAGAGATGCATAAAGCCATGGCTACAGTTAGATACAGGGATAGCTCTATGGCCTCATAAACCTCTCCCATCTCTCTTTTGATAAGCATACCCTTTCTCCACCCAGAACCCTTGGTGACCACCTCTTTCTAAATAGTCATATTTTCTAAGCCATCATTTGTAAGTTGTATGTAACCTTTTGAAACTGGCTTCTTCCTCTTGGTAAAAAATGCTTATGAGAACCTCCAAACTCCTGCCTATAATAATATTTTCTCTCTTTAAAATGCTGTTTCTTTTAAACATTTTCATTGCACATATTGCCACATTCTGCTTAGCCATGCAATGAAGAGTGTTTGGTGCAGTTTTTGATCATTATTTGTGTGTGTGTGTGTGTGAGAGAGAGAGAGAGAGAGAGAGAGAGAGAGAGAGAGAGAGAGAGAGAGAGAGAGAGAGGGA
>OU015744.1:45443165-45453319 GCA_907169655.1 Acomys percivali | reverse complement strand
TCTTTCTTTCTTTCTTTCTTTCTTTCTTTCTTTCTTTCTTTCTTTCTTTCTTTCTTTCTTTCCTTCTTTCATGGGCCACATAAATCAAAAAGTGATTATAGCCACTGAATGCCTGCATTCTGTCGAACTTCTGGGAATGGGAGGGCAGAGGAGATGTGGACTCAGCTAAGTAAATCCTCTGCAGCGATGAGAGCTCATGTCTGTGGGCGCTCCGTGGGTTTTAGTCAGCCCGTCTCATGTCCCCTGACTCTCCTGCTTCACTGTCCCTTTCCCTGTTGGCTATTCGTTCTAGCCTTTCAAGCCTCTACCTTTACTAACAAGGATTTCCAGGTAAAATTACGCTAAGTACATGACATACCCACTTACAAGATGGTGTAGGCAAAGCTTTTAGCACCTTCCAGGGCCTGCAACACGGTAAATACTCAGCTTTTAACCATTAAAAAGGAGAGATCTGAAGTTTTCACTGGATCTTCAAAACATTATTCTGCCTATTCATCCTTCCCTCACAAAGCTCACATCTGTTTGTTTTGTTATTGTCCAGGTAAGACAGTTACAGAGTTCCATGCATATATGGTTAGAGCCCTTTATGTGCAGGCTAGTGCCACAAACATGCCCTGGGTATCTCTGGAGTGCAGCATTTTCTCAAGGCAAAAATATAAAAAAACAACATGACGTCATTGTCAGATGTGGGTCAGAAGAACCTGTAGCACTTGTTTTTACTAATACTGTCAACAAATGTTTTGGTTATATATCTAGGCCACGGTTAGGGTCCTGAAAAATCTTCAGTATGCTGCTAAGGCAGACGTGGCTGTTTGGGAGGTTAGGGTCTGAAACACTCCTGGAAAGACACAATAAGTCAGAATAAGATCAGGACAAGAGGGCATTACTCCAGTCACTTCAGTTAGGCTGCAGCATTTTGTCTTATATGCCACCCATTTATCTAGGAGTTGAAATATACCAGCGAGCAGGACAGAGGTAGCCCTGCCTTCAAGAGCAAATGCATTCGGTAAGTAGTTCATCTCATTTACTCAACACATCAAAACTCAATGCCCACGAGTCCCTTAGTCCATGTGGGTATGCACTTGATCTGGAAGCAAAGCTTTCTCCTTTACAAACAAGTAAACAAAGGAAGTTGCCTAGATCCTGCCAATGGTGATCTACACTAATTAAGCTGATTTAGTATCCTTAATACATGTAGATTTTCCCCACTATCATTGCTTTCATGCATTTCTCTTTGGACCCCATAGAGTCATTTAATGATCTAAAGAGAGTTTGTAATCCCTTCATTCTGATTATGTGATCAAGTCTGATTTCTGCCTTGCTCGCTCCTCATTGACTAGGAAGACATGGAATTATGGGCTGGAAAATTCTAATTATCCCCTTTCCTCTTTAACAATCTGCCTTTCATCTTAAATACTTTGATCTCACTTATGCTACACCATTAGCTAATTAATAGCAAGACAATTAAGAAGCTGTGTTGACGGTTGAAAATAACAGCAGTTTCCCAGCTAAGCGCATGCGTTGCACACGGGCCCAGCATGGTCTTTGAAAGCAATTTCCTGCAAAGATTAATAATGCAAACCTCTTCTGACTCTCCTCCACCTTTGAGATGTCTCTTTCTGTTTACATTAACAAAAATCTTCCCAGTGGCGCATCCCTCTAATCCTTGTACACATAGAGCAAACATGACAAGCTGTGATCATTCTTGGGAAACAGCTCAAAAGAAAAAAAAAAAAAATGCAGGCTTGTCTCATCAGCTGAAGGATCTCACATCCAGGGAGATTGAGCATTATTGTAGATTTAGTGTTTCTCATGATTAAAAAACAAAACAAAGCAAAACAACAACAACAACCAAACAACAACAGTGTGTTTTTATTTTCCGAGACGTTGACAGGGAAGAAAAAAATAATCTTAGGGACACTGTGCTAATATTTACCAAAAGTCTACAGAGCCATATACCAGTTTTGCAGGCATTTATCTTCTTTATTTTACCTCTAAGGAAGGCCTAACCTTAAACACTAAAAATTACTTCCCACTCTGTCTGTAAAATGCATTGGCCATAACAGGTTTACCTGTTTGGCTTCATTTGTAGGCACAGTCAAGGCAAATAGCCATGGGTGACAAGTCATATCTGCTTTGGATCTGGAGAACTTTATATTATGGGCACCATCACCATGCAAAAGTCACGTGACTAGCCAGTGAGGAGATGCCGTGTATGGTTGAGGGCACCATTAAGGGACACACTGCATTGAACACTGTTTTGTTGGCTGGCTCATTCACCAGCAGATTCATTCAACACTTACTTATTAAATATATGCTAGGCGCTGAGCCAGGCGTTGGTTTGTTATGGAACAGCCGAAGATAAACCCAAGTGAGAAAATGTGTCCCTTTATCTTAGGATAAAAATCCTTAATTTATTCCATGGCAAGACAATTACCATACAGCTAACAACAGACCAAGTACTGTAAGCTCATCCCTTCATTCAGATTTACAATTTAACACCAGCTGAGGCCTGTGGTGTTTTCCCTACCTAAGCCAGTTTCTAAGCAGGCAGGTAAGCCCACGAAAGCTCATGCACAATGAATCGCAGCCTTATTGAAGTTTAGAGACTCCTTGGCCCCGTGTTCTAATGAGTACCTTCATTGCTGGATAGAAGGAAAGCAGTTTCCAGTCAATTAAGCAACCAATTGGCAGTGTTTGTTGAATGATTACTCTGCACCTAGTGCAGTGTTTGGCTTGTTCCTTTTCCCCAGAGAATGGGTGGACATCGTGAGAATCTGGGTAATTGCCCGTGAATTTGCAATGTGGGGTGGTTAATATAGTAAATATGGGATGAATTCAGTGAAACAGAGTGAATGCCTGCTCCCTGGACACTTATTAGGAAATGGTACCTTAGGCACATATTGCCACTGTGCCTTATAAACAAATGGCCTGTCCAAGAGCCCTGATTGCTTCCAATGGGTAGTATTTCCTTCCCTTTTTTGCCTTTTAAACATTTTTCATTGGCCCACAATGTTCAACTTAGAGTGAAATGGGAGCTCTAAGCAGTTATTAAATAATATAAAATTTCACCTAGTTTAAGAAAGGATACTTAGGGAATATTAATAATTATTTGCAATATACATAGGGCTTTTATTAGACAGAGGGATAGTTATTGGACACAGAGATTTTTATAATTTTTCAAATGTCTTCTCGAAGAACTAGAGTGCATGGTTGTTAGGCTGATTCACTGTTAGAAAAACAAATAATTACCCATTAATTCCTTTTCATTATAGCAGTCACTGTGAGCAACTGCTGCCTTAAACCCACTTTCTGAAGTAGGTGTCTCAAATGCAGTTAATTATGTGACACACTATGCTTTGGATGTGGAACGCTCACCGAACCCTGTTAAGTTAAAGCATTCATTCTCAGTTTTTGTTGACAGGTTATGGAGCCTTTAAGGGGTGAGTCCTTGTTGGGGATCTTCTGGGTCATCTAGGGCATGCCCCTGAAGAGGATAATGGGACAGATCTCAGCCTCTGTCTCCCATTCCACCTCCTGGCCAGTAGGTAAATAGTTTTTCCCACATTGTGTACACCTGCTGTTAAGTGGTGCACCCTAACCCTAACCCTAACCCTAAAGTTTATTTCCAGAAGCCTAAAAAGTATAGCCCTGCCCTACACCTTAAAGCTAAGTTCAAGCAACCTTTTTTTCTGTGTCCTGATTATTGTCCTAATTACTTTTCTAATTGTAACAAAACTCCTGATAAAAACAACTTATCCAGATGATGATGATGATGATGATGATGATGATGATGATGATGATGATAAAAAACTTTTGCTTATAATTTGAGGGTACAGTGGGGAAGGCATGTGAGGGTACATGAGGTTGCATTGTGTCTGCAGTCAGGAAACAAACAAACAAACAAACAAACAAACAAAAGGGATAAATTCTGACTCTTACCTCCCTTTTGCATTTTAATTCAGTCTGGGAACCTCAGCCCTTGAAATGGCGCCGCCCACATTTAGAGCGGGTCTTCCGGCCTCAAGTAATCCAATCTAGAAACTCTCACCCAGAGGCTTGTTTTCATGGTGCTTCTAAAAGGCAACAAGTTGGCATTTAAGATAAACCTTTACACTGTCCCAGGTATTGCTACAGTAACAGAACAAGAGAACGAAGGTATGCTGAGTGTGTGTGTGTTGGGGGTGGGGGTGGGGGTTGGAGAGAGTTTTTAAATGAAACAGGAGGGCAGCCCAGGATCTAGGAGTTGGGGGACTGGACGTTATACGGCGAATACCATGCAGCCCTTTGCTCTGGCTTCTGCAAAGCCATTCCTTCGTACATTATACTGTTTCATTGTCAAAATTCCGAGGGTGGGGGATGTCTGTCTTTTCATTCAGTGTGAAAAACTGTTTTTTCCCTGAACTGTGTGAGGGAACACTCCTAGAAGCAGTGTTTGTCAGCTCTTCATGGAAGTTAGCTCTGAGTTATTGGAGGCCCAGCCTTTAAGAACAATGGTAATGACCCCCGATGACGGTGGAAACACACAGAGGGGCGATGCTAATAAACAGTGCCTGTTTGCAAGCACCATGCTGGAGCTTGCTGATGTCGGAGAGCAGGCTTGCTTCCTATCAGGCAGTAGCTAATAAAATGTTATGAGCTCAGCCTCAAAGAGGTGAAGATCGATGGGGTCCTGTCAGGCCTCGCGGTTCCCGAGCGCTTTCCCTGATTTGGCGCTGCGGAAGCTCAAGTAAGTACATTTGTCTTTGGTTGTTTACTGACTTGTGGGCCCGAACACCGTTGATATTTTTGCCATGTAGGAAAATAAGATAAAGTCACTCTGGCCCAGTTTGGTACTTATTGGACTTCACCGGAAATAAGTGAGCCCTTTGTCCTCAAGTGTAGGGATGAGTCAGACATCATCTTTAAGTCTCAAGAAAGCAGTTACTATTTAACTGTTCTTTCCTGGGGAGCCAACCTATAGATGGACTGTCCTCCACATTTCTTGTAGAAATCGGCTGTCAAACCTGTTAGGAACGGCAAGTCACACATTTTTCCGTGGCACAGTCTTGGAGATACAAATATCTGAAAGGGCCACGTAGGATGAGTGGCTTTGGAGTTCAACCTACGTATACTAGAGTCCAATCACTTTTTTTTTTTTTTTTTTTTTTGGAGTATCTTCTTCTTTAACTTAGGCCACACTATCATGGCACAGAAGTATCTGAACCCACTCGGGTGTGAGAAGTGCGCACAATAAGCCGGAAAGCACAGCTGTCAGGGGTGGGTATACTGAAAACTCTTGGATCCGTTTCTGTTCTCAGTTCTACTGCTTCTGATGTCATCACCTGGAAGTCACTAATTTATTTCTCTGAGCTTCAGCTGCCTCCTCTGGAAAAGAACTTCCACACCAGAACTCTTTCCAAAGGCTGTTGTAAGAAGGGTCATACTACACGAACAGAAAGTGCAACTGATCAGCACCTTCTGTGTCCCCCAAAGTGCTTCTCCAAGTACTAGGCACGGAAACCACTCTTCAGTAACTGACTGAGCTACAGCATGAGCCATTCTCTCAAGTGAACTGTAGGATGCTGATGGAAACATGTTGTTGGCTGTCGGGCGTGGGGCAGGAAGTGGAAGGCTTTCCCTCCTGGTGTTCATTCTTTTCTTGATGATATGATTACAAGAGGAGAGTGGATGCTGCCGCATCACCAGGAGCCTTTCACATTATATAAATGTAAATCCAGAGATCCCAATGGCAGGTTTTCTTCCTTTCCCGTTGAGTCCAGTTTGTGCTGCCTGGTTAGTCTTGCGACTGAGTCTTGGGGTCAGCCACCAAAGGGTCATATCATTTAAAACCTCTAGACTCTCCCTTTCCCAGAAGCCATCAAATACTAATATCTTCTTAGCAAGTGGTGGGATTACACATCCACCTTCCAGCCCTTTGTGATGGAGGTTTTTTGTTGTTGTTGTTTTTTTTTTTTTTTTATGGCTGGAACTTGCACGCATCTTGTTCATGCTGTCACATGTCCACTGTGTTGTGGACCTTCCATGCTGTGTCTGGAAATCACCATTTTCTTGAAGTTATCTGCAACCTCTGGCTTTTTCAACCTTTCTAACCCTTCTTCTGTAGCCTTGGGGTGAGATATGACTAATTTAGGCCTTGGCATTCTATAGTTTTTTTCTTCTCTGCATGTTGACTAAGTTGGAGGGGGTGTGTCTTTCTGTTAATTGCTATTTATTGCAAGGAGGAGCTTCTCCAAGGAGGCTACAGGACACTCTGATCTATGGGTATAATAATTCATTGGAAGTCACTTTAATACTATGTCTATTTAACATAGGACCTATAATCTATCTAGCCACAGGTTCTTGGCCCCTTTTATAGTGCTAGATGTGGGTACCAAGTTCATAGAGTGGCCCTTTGATTGAAAAGTGATTGGTTACTCTTGTAAAATTCATGCCACTATTGTGACATTAGGCCAGTCTTATCATGCCAAGTCATTGTTGCAACTTGCAGAGTTCACAGTTGGTAAAGATTGAGGTTTACTTTTCTTCTCCAGCAGCACATTTTAATAAAATTATGTTTTTTACTTATAAAAACAAGTTGACTATAAACATCATGATATTATGCCAGCAGCAGCCTTACTCACACTAATTTACCACATCTTTTTTGGTTGGCAAAAAATCATGTCCAAAAATGGATGTCTCACATTTATTCAAGTATAATCTATAGAACACATAATAATGACATTTCCCAGTAGTCTATTTCTCAGCTCCTAGAGATTAAAAAAAAAAAGATATGACTGTATGTCTTTCTTAGTGAATGTTTCTCAGATAGGCCTACCTGGCTCTCATAGGATATTTATGAGAACACCAAGGGTCTATTGTTTCTTGGCTACATTTGAGCATATAAAAAAGATACCAACTTCAGTCTTACCTCACAGTGTTCTGGGTAAATGTTTTGATAAGGAATCAATGCAGGGCACAGCAGTAAGGAGCAAGGATGTATTTTCAGGCAAAACTTTGCTGTCTGTAGGGCTGGCTTCTCTACCTCCTACAGGGCTTCATGTAAAACTTGCTCTCATGAGACCATCTGGTTCTAATCGTTCGACTTCCTCTCTCTGGAGCACTCCTCTACATTGTAAACGCTGTGGGAATCAATGCATGCCTAAGGTTCTTAGCATGGACCCGCCACATTTTACGTCTTTTTTCTTCTGTTCGTCCTACTGTGATACTGTAAAGAGCAAAGAGCAAAAGCTTTGGAGTCAGTTAGAGGGATTAAAATGCCCACTCAACCACTTTCCCTTCAATTATCTAGATTCCCTAATTTCTTTGAGCTTTGGCACATTGGTAACAGGGGAGTTAATGTGGAAAAGGCTTAGTAGAGAGTTGCCACATAATAAACACTCAATAAAGCCTATTCTGAGAGTCTACATCATGTAGACTAAAAGCCAACTGGTTAGAGTAATAATATTCCAGACATTTGGGGAAGCTGTGTCAGTTGTCATAAGATCATTATTTCTTCTAACATGTAAATCTGAGGAAGTTATATATATATATATATATAATATATATGTCTTCATGGCCCTTAGATATGCATTCTCTGTGTAAGCACCTGGTAAGACAATCTTATTCCTAAACTCTAAAACAACTTTAGGTCTTTGGAACAATTTGATAATTTCTTTTTCTTTTTAGTCTTTGAAGTTTTCATAAAGTATAAAATGCATCTTGATCATCTTCATCTCTAATCTTCCTTTGTAAACATATTATATATGTATTACACATATAGATATAAACATTTTGCCTATATACAAATATTTTTTACATATTGACCCACTGAGTCCATTAGGGTCATTTAGTGGGGCATGGGAAATCTACCAGTGATCGCAGCCCCAAAGAAAAGTGAGTCCGCTTTCCTTAGGAGCCATGATCTGCCAACAGCACCTCAGCTAGGGATGTGATGTTGGGAGTCAGTTAGAATCCCAAGGAGCCCTCTATGCTGAAACTTTTAACTGGTTTGCTCTTGTGCAACTTTTTTTGCTAGTGATCCACAGTTGCTCTGAGTTCATGTGTATGATAGTTATGCCATGCCCGGAGGACAGCTCTTTGTGGCTCTTCCTTTTTAAACAAAACAAAACAAAACAAAACAAAACAAAAAAAACCAGATGTGATAGCTAACATTGACTATATTTGAGATCAGCTATAAGTTAAGCTGTGGGGTGTATGAAGAATTTCCTTGATTAGGTTATTTGAGGCAAGGAGCTTCACTCTCAATCTGTGCCACGCCTTCTAGTGACGGCACACGTTCAAAGACATGGAAGCATTTGCCTTTCACCTCCTTGCCCTCACTTCAGCTAGTGAGCTCACCTACCCTGCTGCTGAGACATTGCTTTACTTGTACTCTGGATTCTTTTTTTTAAAATTTTATTAATTTATTCATATTACATCTCAATGGTTATCCCATCCCTTATATCCTCCCATTTCTCCCTCCCTCCCATTTTCCCCTTACTCCCCTCCCCTATGACTGTGACTGAGTGGGACCTCTTCCCTCTGTATATGTTCATAAGGGTATCAAGTCTCTTCTTGGTATCCTGCTATCCTTCCTCTGAGTGCCACCAGGTCTCCCCATCCAGGGGACATGGTCATATTGTATGTATTCTGGGTTCTAACACCGAGTGGAGAGCAGCAGGTCTACGGGAATCCTCTAGGGCTCTGGCACTAGACTGGAACTGATGACACATGCAGCTTCCTAGACCAGACAACTACTAGTTCTTGGCCTTTCTACATAAGAAAGCACTACCTAGATGCCTTGCTATTCAGGGGTTAATGCAAACTAGACCAGCTTTTCTAAAGAGTTCGGATTGTGTTCAAGTTTCTTTGCTGCAAAGTGCTAGAGTATGGAGAATTGGGAGCAGAAAAGCAAGTGCGCCAAGGGTGACAGTCGCTGTTCATTAGTTCACTCTGTGCCAAGTTGTTTCCCTCCTGCCACAAACCCCTCTCATCCCCTCTACCAGATTGCCAGCTCACTTTAATATCTTCTTGTTTTGTTTCTGTTTTGCTTTGTGAACCACTGGGTTTGACCAAGGTATGCTTCTTGGGCATAGGCAGGGATTATCCATCACAACATGAGCCACTCTGTACATTACTGAAGAAGAGTGCTTCATTTTCCTCAGTAGGCCTTGGCCACCAACAGTCCTCCTGATTGAATGTTTACAACATCAGTCTAATGTGGGCCCTATGCAGACAACCTAATCTACTGAGTTCATGTATCCCATGGCTATGTTATGTTCATAATAGCATGTCCCTAATACCCATAAGACAGTATTTCAGTTCTCCTCCATACTGTCTAGGTCTTATATTCTTTCTTCTGCCTCGTCTATGATGTTTCCTGAACCTTGGAAGGATGGTATATGTGTTCTGCTTAAGGCTGAACACTCAACAATCACTTTTTCTCAGCTCATCCAAGAGTCTCTGGATTAATGACAATTTTCTGCAAAGAAGAACTTCTTTGATCAAGGTTGAGGGCAGCATTTGTATATGGGTATAAACCAATATTTAGGAGGAAGGTTGACAATTTGTCCATTTAGCGGGGGAAAAAAAAAAAGAGTAAGTTCACCTTACTCCATCATGGGTAAGTCTTTAACCAGGTCTACAGTATTAGGTATGAACTCCTTCCCAAAGAGAAAGTCTCAGATCCAAGGACAAAGCAGTTGGTCAGTCCCATAAACTCACACCACATTGGTACATTTTTTCCTGGAAAGTTGGTCTTGTAACAACTATGTTCTGAAGCTGGAAAAGACCATTGTTAAATTTTCTCCCCCAGCTGTCTGCATAGCAACTGCCAGCGCTATGACAGGCTGTCTGTCTGTTTTGTGATCCTTATCAAAATCTTACAAGAGGTAGGTGGGTATTTTTGTTACATTGAACAAATATGGATAAATATCCTTAGAAATGTTAAATATTTTGCTCCGTAGCCTACAGTGACTTGTCAATTTGACTAGACTGAAGAACTCCTGGAGAATCGGTAAAACACACTCCAGGGTAAGCATGTGAAGGCATTTCCAGAGATTACTGGCACGTGAATTAAAAAAAAAACAAAAAACCAAAGTTGAGCTTTTGTTCTCTTCCTCTCTCTCCCTCTCTCTCTC
Organism: Acomys percivali; assembly: GCA_907169655.1. Lineage (NCBI taxonomy): Eukaryota > Metazoa > Chordata > Mammalia > Rodentia > Muridae > Acomys > Acomys percivali. The sequence continues at coordinate 45,443,198 of OU015744.1, read as the reverse complement.
TCTCTCTCTCTCTCTCTCTCTCTCTCTCTCTCT
>OU015744.1:45430200-45443155 GCA_907169655.1 Acomys percivali | reverse complement strand
CTCTCTCTCTCTCTCTCTCTCTCTCTCTCTCTCTCTCTCTCTCTGTCTCTTTTACCCTTTGCTCTTCCCTGCTCTCTCACAAATCTCCATATCATAAATATATAGCTAAGCTGAGGGGACATGTCTTAAACAGTGGCCACATCATCTGATAGGCTGAGACATGGATGAACAAAAAAAGTAGAAGAATGAAGAACTTTTCCTATGTACATGCAGACTGCATGTATTTTTGTTGCTGGCATCACCCAGTGTCTCTGTAGAGGGCATTTAGGCTTTCATTCCTGGAGTGGAGCCTCAGTTCACCCTCTTTGGTGACGCTCCTAGCTTCTTTGACTTAGCAGCTACTGGTTTTGAGGATGACTCAATGTGTAGATGGCCATTATGACACAATTCAGCCTTCTGATTGCACAGACCAATCCAACAAAACTCACCACACATGCACACACACACACACACACACACACACACACACACACACACACACTCCATTCTGTTTTAGAAAACTTCGACTAATATTGACACAAAACCATTATGAGATACAACAACATTTGAAACCTATATTTTAGAACTTACCTTCATTCTCCAATGCCCTCATTTAATATTAAAATATCATTATGAATCAGAAAAAACTCATTCTCAGTCCATTCTTAAAGAGGAGAAGAAAAGCAAGGCCATGGTGTAGGGAAGGAAGTGGTGCTAACTAATTGTGCTTGATTTTCTATATCAGCCACAAAGGGAGACATCAATACAACTCTGCCTGGGAGTTATTCTGTCTTCTTTTACAGTGCTGGCCTGTGAACTCAGGCCCTGTACATGCCAGGCATGTGTTCTACCATGGGACTAAATGCTCAGCCTTCCTCTATTATCCTGATCTCAAAGGTCTGAGAATGCTCAACTGTCTGCTATTGCTGAACTGGGCCCCAAACAGAGCAGCTTGACAGAGCCATTTCAATTTGGTAATTATTTTATGGGCCAGACATTTATGATAAGTTGAGTAGCTTGCTCTCTGAACTATTGTATTCAGAGGCATCTGGAGGTTCAGGAGCCGCATTAAAGATAGCATTTTTATCCACTTCACTAGAGTTGCTTTGATCCTTGGGGCTTTCTCTGTTCATATCTACGCTGTCTTGTTTTATGCCAACTCAACACAATCATTTGGGAAGCATTAGAATAATTTGGGAAGAAAGAATTCCAATTGAAAAACAAATGTTCCCACTAGACTGACCTGCTGGGGCATCTTCTTGACTGATGATTGATGTGGGAACATCCAGCTCACTGTCAGCTATGCCACTCCTGGCAGGTGCTCCTGAGTGCTACAAGAAAGCAGGCTGAGCAAGCCACAAGAAGAGAAGAACATCAGCAGGCAGCGCTCAGTCCTTCATGGCCACTGCTTCAGGTCCTGCCATGAGTTCCGGTCCTGACTTCCTTTAATGATGGACTGTGATGTGAAACGCTTTCCTCCCCATGTTGCTTTGGGACTTAGTGCTTTATACCTGCAGCAGAAACCATTAGTGAGCATCTCATTGTCTTGGCATCCAGGGAGCTCCATATGCCTTGAGCCTCTTATAACAATTTGGTAATTATTTTATGGGCCAGGCATTTATGATAGCTACACAGTGAATGTGAGTCCCTTATAGTGACTTTTTAAAAAGCAAATATTCCAAGAAACCTGGAAAGAGGCTGTGAAGCTTTCTAGGACCTGTCTCCATTGGCACAAGAATGTAATTTTTTTTCTTCTGCATTTTTCTGGCATTTTTCTGCATGCCAACTCAGGCTCAGGAGGCGTGAGGAAAGAATAACATGGTGGAATGGCATGTAATATAGGGAAGAACAGACTTGTGTAGACCTTATTGGAAATAGCTATCATAGAAATTTCCCAGACTCACTCCATCTCAGTAGCAAACACACAGGTGAACAGTCTGGGCCTCTTGTTCATGTTCTTTATATGACAGCTTACCACAAAGGATTGTAATAATACATAATAGCCGCACGGTGAGTGTGAGACCCTGAGTCAAATGGTTTGCATGCATCCTTTCTTTTAAGCCTTTTAACAAGAACTGAACCGATCCAATGAGTCATGATATCACTGATGAAGAAATTGCCTGGGGAAGTTTAATTCTTTACTTAACGGCACGCAGTAAGTACAGCCGTTGAGATTTCGTCTAGGCTTTGTGCACAGCATAGAGTGTGCCCTTAGCCAGTTACTGCAAAGGTGGGTTGGTTGGCGGAAGAGATTTCAGGCGAAGTTGAGTAACTGAGTAGGCTGGCTATGAAAAGGTAGAGGAACAGGAAATGATCCATTCTATGGTCAAGGAATACAAGGAGCTAGAAACCCAGGAAGAGGGTCATTACCTACTGAGGCAGGAAGTCAGGAGCCACCAGCATGGGCTCCCGAAGCCAGAGCACAGCATCTCAGTTGACTGCTCTTCTCTTCTCTAACAAAGACACCGAGTTTCTTCTGTCATCTCAGCTCCAAAAAATTCCGCCAGAGAAAGCACGGCCTTGAATGAGAAAACCTCAGTTCTCCCTTTTCTTAGAACTGACAGCATTTGGAAGCTCTTACGTGGTGTTTTGAACCAAACAGAAGGTAGAATAAACAGTGACCTAGGTCGGCACTGACCTCCCACACATTGCTTTAGTGATGCAGAATGATTAAGGACAATGGTTTAAGAGACACACCGACCTGAGAGCAAGTGTAGCCCCACCAATTGCTCAGTAACCTTGGATGAGTCACATACCTCTTGAAGCCTCATGTGACTCACTTTAACACTGGAAGAACAATGCTCAGAAGAGAGGGCAGGTGTAGAAAGAATTTGTGTAGCGTCTGCTCAGGAGCTGGGCTGTAGAATGTGCTCCATGCATGTGGTAGATTCCCTGACACCTGCTCTGACTCTCAGGGTTTGTGTTTGTTTTACACAGGCCTAGGATGGAGCAACCAGCAGATGGTGCAGCAGTTATACCCAGACTCAGATCTCTGTACGAACTGCATCTTCTGACTGGTGGTGGGATACAGGTGGAAGTTGAGTCAAAACCTTACTCTGTCTTTCATTGGCATGATTAGAACTATGATGCCACTTCTCTCTAGGAGTGGGTACAAAGGTTAATCCTAATAGATCACTCAGCACCGCAACTCACGCATATGACTGTCATATAGCAAATTGTCTCTGTGTGTTTTCTATTGTTTGCTGGTACACACTCAAGTGTTTGTTGAGTGAATTATGTGTGACCAGCACTGACTAGGCCTACAGTCTATGCCCAGAAGATCCACTCCTGGAAATTGTACGAGTTGTTTTCTGGTTTTTTAGTCCCTGGTTGAAGGTATTGGTGAAATACATGCTTGCCTGTCCACACATGTGGTCATGGCTAAGCTGGGGCTAAGCAGCCAGCACAACTTAGCCAAGGTCAGGATGATGAGCTTAGTCAGTGTGGGATCCTGGGAAGGATTTTTATGCATTTTCAGTGCATGGTGCAAGCTGGGCCATCTGATTTCAGGTAGGTGAGAATCAAATGATATGCTTTTTCAATAAGATTCGAGCCTCCCAGTGTTTGAAAAGAGAAGTTTGAAGGAAAAAAAAAATGCTTACCAAGCCCCCCACCCTTTTTTTTTTTTTTTTTTTTTGGTTTTTCGAGACAGGGTTTCTCTACATAGCCTTGGCTGTCCTGGAACTCCCTTTGTAGACCAAACTGGCCTCGAACTCAGGTCTATCCACCTGCCTCTGCCTCCTGAGTGCTGGGATTAAAGGCGTGTGCCACCATGCCTGGCCTACCAAGCCATTTTTATTGCCAACTGCCTGGATACCCAGGGTCTAAAATTGTTGACTCTTAGGGAATATGGGTGGCAAGCTCTATGCAAAGCAGTAGCCAAATTGCATTAGCATGTTTAATTTAGACTCACATCTCAGGTGGACATTGTCATTGTCAGTTCTTGAATACCGTTTGCTGACAGAAACTGCAAATGGGTGACTGAGGTAACATACCCAGGGTATCTGTGTACAGATGGTTCATGGGACCTCTTCAGCCCGTTGCCTACACTAAATGTTAAGCAGAAAGGTGAGAGTGAATGGCCTTGGGGTTGATTTTGAATTTAAATGCTGCATAAGCAAAGGGCAAGTCTGACTTTGGAGGCACTGCTCATCTGTCAGCGTTGGAGCCTGTATGCTGAAGTGCGGTGGGAGCAACTGACGAATTGTTTAGTTGTTGGCGAACAAGCCCCAACATCATTACGTTTGGTGATAAGCAAACAAGGCTGCAAAGAAAACCCAATGCAGGCACATGGCACAGAAAAGGCAAACCAAGTGTGTCTGATGGTTAGACTCTCACCTTTAGGCTTGTCATTCAATTGAGGGAGTGTCTGCCTATTGCAGCCTCTTAATAGACTATAACTGAGTTGGCCCCATTTCCCTAAATAGCCCTTCCTGGATTCCTTACAGTGCACTCGGCTCTACTGCCTCTCATTCCTCTGTCTTCTAGAAAAACACTAACTCAGAGGAGCCTCACCTGCCTTCTCCAGGCTTATGGCTAAGCTGATGAACGCTACCAGCTAAGCCTTCAAGGGGATGTGTCTTCACTTCAATGCATTTTTTTCTTCCGCTAGTCCCCCCAGCACCCTCCAGCACGTGCCCTGCTTTTCCCAGAGGTTTGACTTGCTGTGAGCTGTATGCTCAGAATACTGTGTTGTGCCTTCTCCCATATCCTTATTCCTCACACTTTCTTGCACTTCAAAGAGCTACCCTCACATTTCATTGAAAAATCAGAAGCCAGCCAAGTGTGGCGACTCATGCCTTTAATCCCAGCCCTCGGGGAGGCAGAGGCAAGTGGATCTCTGTAGGTTCGAGGCCAGCCTCGTCTACAAAGTGAGTTTCAGGACAGCCAGGGCTGTTACAAAGAGAGACATTGTCTTGAAAAGCAACAACAAAAACAACAACAACAACAACAACCCCCCAAATAAAGACAATGAAAAAAAGTTGTATGCGTATTCAGCTAGCACTTCCCAATCTTCCATTCCCTCATTAATTGACAATATGCCACTTAGGCTGCTTGTCAGTGTCTTTGGTGATTTGCCTTTGACCAAAGCAAAGCCTTTATTACAGTTGATGTGATTCAGCAGCATTCTGCATGGAATTCTTTCCATTTAGACATACTTTCTCCTCTTGGCTCTCATGATACTGTCATCTCCTGGTTTGTCTTCTCCATAAGCTGCTCTCTGCTCTTTCCCAGCATTCATTACATGTGGCTTTTTTTGTGTGCATAGCTCATAGTCTCTAGGGTTCATCCCATATGCTCAATCTCAGTCTTTTTTTTTCCTCTCTCTAGTACTTTATTAGCTCCCATTGATTTGACTTAAATACCATGTTTAATATATATATATTTATATATGTATTTATACATACATACATATATACATACATACATACATACATATATATCCAGTCTAAATACTTTTTGTAAGTTCTATGTGAATATTCATTTTGACTTTATCATTTTTGTTCACTTGTATGTTCCACAGGTATCTTGAACTTAAATTACAAGATGGAATTTTTCATTCTTTTCCATTTCAATTTTGTTTCCATCCCCACTTGGTCATCAGCATTGTCAGTAAACTGTACCATTACCTATACTATGATTTTAGCCAGATTCCTAATGATTATCTTCCCTTCACATATCAAGCCCATTGGAAGTTTGGACAGTTTCATATGTAAGATGAACTCACTCCCATCTTTCCACCATTACCAATCTCAACTGGCATTCCTCAGTCTAAGACATCACAAACTCTCATTTTGCATGGCATCATCTATCGGTTCCCTCTTTAGTCACTCCCCATGTACCATCAAAATGGGCCTTAAAATAAAGCCACCCAGTGATTCCACTTACATGTAACAGATTTTCTTCTCCCCACACTCTTCCTCCAAACATCCTATAAAACTTCCCTCCTTGGCTGCTATGCCATGGCCATGCTGGTAAAAGGATTTCAAAAATGCCAAGATCTCTACAACCATATGGTTTTGCCTACGCTGTTCCCTGAAGTTTCGCTTCACTTAGTCATTTAGCTCCCTTTAGGTTTCAATTTAAATGCTACCTTCTTAAAGAAGCCTTTCCTGGCCAATCTTCCTGAGGTGATATCTGCAACCTCCAGTCCAGCCTCTCGCTTGTCCTTCATGAGTGAGTCTAAGGAGGTAAAGGAAACCCCACAGCAACAAGGGCCACATTTTCCACTGCACCCTTGTGTGGTCAGCATTTAGCCAAAGGCAAGAACAAAACAACTGACTAATGCCATCTTTTTGGAACAAAAAGGCAAGCTATTTTGGGATCCGACCTACACAGTTATGAATAGGAATGGAAATTCCCAGTGTCTATTTGTTCCCAGGGCATCACTCAGTAGAAAGGGCCTTACCATTATCCCAACTTCCATTTGTTATAATTTGTTATAAAATGATACCTGGCCAGCTCACCTCAGTACTGGCAATAGTGATGCCGAGTAGTATGCCCATTCATTCTGTGTTAACGATTGTTGAGAGTTTACTTTGTGGTAGAATTTAGACTGTACAATTTAAGTAGATTTTTTTCTATTTAAAACTTCAAATAATCCCACAAAGGAGGTATTGCTGATCACCACTACCTTCAGGATACATGTGAGATCTCTGCCTAATGTCTTATGGTTTGTGGACTTCCGAAAAGCCTGTGGACTCTACTGAAGAAGCCTAATACAATCATAATGGTGTCCTTCAAGTTGTAATACTAAATGTTTTTAAGTGCATAAAGAAAATATTGTAGTTTCCATTAATTTATCTATGAATGGAAGTGTATGAAGACTTGTGGTATGCATGAAACAAACTGATGTCTTTTGTCATGTATGGACCCCAGAGGTCATGAAAGAATCATAGGAGACATTCTAAACATTAAAGAAAAAGGAGTTTGGATTTAGCAAAGGTACTGATATGTTTGGTTTACCTCCCAAAATGATGAATGGCTTTAATAGATGCTTCTGAGAAGTATTATGACAATACTTAATGTGAACACAATATAATGGCCACTTCTTGTCCTAGTGCAAGCCCTTTATCAACCTTACTAATTTAAACCTCTGATCTGGTCCAAAATGTATACTCCTAACTTTCTTTGTTGCAGCTCTACCCAACAGTATTACTGTATTTCAAGACAGGCTCTTTAGAATGCAACTATGGTTAAATGAAATTATAGCAATAAGACTATAATTATAGAGGACTAGGTTCTTGTCAAAAGTATTCCTTTCTCTTCCCCACATTTCTCTAGGGAACAGAATGAGAATTCAGCTGTTTAGAATCCAGAAAGGGGGTCCTCAGCAGAACCTCACCTTCCAACATCCAGAATGCTGAGAAACTATACTTCTGAGTTTAAACTCTCTAGTCTAAAATGATCAGAATGATTTAGTCAGTTCTAATGTAAAATTCTCCTCCTCAAAAATTATTGAGAAAACATTTGAAACACAAATTTGTAAACATTGCCAATTATTTCCTTAATCTTAATGTATTTGAATAATGCATGAGTGATCAGCTTAAGGTTGTGTGAGACTTGTTAAATAATTAAATAGGATTCTCAAAATTATATACTCAAGCCATGAAAACAAACTATAACTTTTATCTGATGTTTATAGTCACATTATTCAAAAGCCAAGAACTTATGGCATTTTACTAAGTTTAGTCATCATTAACAGTCTTATTTGAATCTCCTTTGTTGAAACCTTTAGCAGAGACTGTTTATGCCTATATTCTCTTTTCCATTCCTTTTTGTATTTTTAATAACAGGACTCTAAAGCACACCATAGAAAATTATTGCTTGGATATGGTATTTCCTGACCTTCCACGCAGTTATATATTCTTGTAACTGAATCTGCCCAATGACATATCCATATCAACACTCTCAGACTCCTGGAAAGACCCTCAGATTGAGGGAGACATGCTGGCTTCCCATTTTTCCTTTCCTGTTGGTTTATGTAATAGTTCCTTGTTGCCACATAACAAATGACCCTGAATATTTAGTGGCTCAAAACAATAATATTTACTGTCTCATAGTTCCTACAATTTAGGAATCTGTGCATAGATTAGATGTGTCCTCTTTCTTCGGGTCTCTGAGAAGGCTACAGTGAAAAGATTTTCTCAGACTGCAGACGTTCTGAGTCTGGAAGGCTCTGATTGCCAAATCCACTCCCAAGTGCATTAGCAGGACCATTTACATGTGGACTGAGAGTCTGGCCCGCATTGGCACCCTCAAGTCTTTGCCCTTTGAGACTTTATGAAGGGCAGCTGTCGACATCGACACGGCAGCTTTCTTCAGTAAGGCAAAGAGGCTAGGACACGAGAAGGAAAGACAGAGAGGGACAGAGTCTAGCATGTTGGAACCTATAAGCCGTTGCCACCAAATTGTGGTTGTAATATTTCATCACTTTCGCTGTATTCTATTCACTGAAGCAAGTGTCTGGGTCCAAGCCATAGTAAGTCCCTGTGGCATGGGGACCTGAGCATCCGGAGGGCGGGATCATCAGCATGTGGGAGGCGGCCTATCCAAGCTGGAACACAGATGCGCAGGCAGAACATGAATGAGGCTGCTGGGATTTTGGAGGAAGCTAATATATATGATGAAGTTAAAAAGAAAGAGCACCATAGAGATCTCTACCAACCTGGTGTGCTGTTTACTGAGCCCATTCACCTTTAACTTTAGCCATTGCAACTCAGGATTTGGCTGTTATCTGGTGACACTCTTAATGTTGTGGGACATAAACATGACAAACACAAAAGCCAAATAGCATTGGAAAAGCTTGTTTCATACAGCGTGAAAGCTTACGTTTGAAGCAACCCTGCATAAACAATATGATGACAAGCTAGGAAGCATGCCTTTATATTAAAGTATTTCTGTGACATACTTTTTAAAAAGCCGAAGATGAGACGAAATAACTTTTAGGAACAGACAATGTACTCTAGAAATTTTATTTGACAGTCAGTTAAAAGTCCAAGTCTGTCTAGCCTGTCCTCATGGATACTATTTGCTAGACTGGATCATGCTAACAAACATGAAGACCTGTATTTATCTGACATGTTATTGAATTCAAGAAGACTGAAAAAAGTGTACTTTCATCAGTTTAAAAATTTCGTATTCCACATTTATTTATCTATCTATCATTTTTGCGTCTGTGTTTCAAGGTGAACATACGGAAGTCAAACACCAACTAGTAGGAATCATTTCTCTCCATCATGTAGACCTAAGGGTCAAATATAGGTCATCAGGCTTGACAGCACATGCCTTTACCCATAGAGTCATCTTTCTTTTTTACTTAATTTATTTATTCATTCACTTAACATCCCAATGGTAGCCCCCTCCCTCTTCTCCCGCCTGGTCTTGCCCCCCTTCCTCTCCCCCCTCTTCTTCCTCCCCTCCCCTTCAGAAGGGAGCCCCTCCCACCTACCCCTCCCAGTACATCAAGTCTCATCAGGACTGAGTGCATCCTCTTCCATGGTGGCCTGCCTAGGCATCTCTGCCAGAGGGAAGTGATCAAAAAACCAGGCAGCAGAGTCCTTGTCAGCGACAGCCCCAGCTCCACTTGCTAGGGGACCGACTCATGTAAAGACCAAGTTGCCCATCTGGTACATCTGTGTAGAGGGCCTAGGTCCAGTCCATACATGGTCCTTGGTGGGTGTTTCAGTATCCGCAAGCCCCACTGGGCCCCTACTGAGCCATCTTGCTGGCCTTCTTTCATTGACTTTTAGGTTTACTTAATATATTTAATTGAGATAGGATAGGCATCAACCAAGAAGAAGAAGAAAAATCAGTATAAAATGTCAGTGCCATTTCATTTATAGGGAAGAGGTTAAAAAAAAAAAAAAAAAAAAAAAAAAACAAGGGATAAACAACCAGGAAAACATTGCAAGGCCACTGCAGAACATATGATGTGAGAGTCAAGAGCCTGAATGATATATCTTTCCATTTAACTTATACATTAAAAAAAAAAAAAAGGAATCTAAAGTTCTTGCTGCTCAGTGAAGAGATTTTTACATTAAACACAGAGAAACTGACTTTGCAAAGTAACAGCAGACACTCTGAGATGTCGCCATTGCTTGAAGACTGGAAACTATACTAAGCTACATTGTAGCTCCTGATGCCCTGTGAGCCTGGGCTCTTGTGCCTTGCAGGTAGATGTAGACTAAAGCTCGAGTGAATTAAATGTTTTATGGGGAGATATTTAAGTACATTATAAAAGATGAGGAGGAGTTTTTATTTCTGAGGTTTCTTTAGGGATGTGACACAGATAATGGGCATCCTTGAATTTCATTTATTGTATTGCTTAAGATGTGTGTGTGGGGGGGTTGAGGTGGGGGTCATAACCATGACAACCCTGATGGTTGCACTGATTTCAAAAAATAAATCTGAACGCATTTTAAAATGAAAACTTTAGGGACTGTAGCAGAATGTGTGTGTCGTTTCACGATGACATAGAGAAAAACAATGACTGTCTTTTTGTCACCACTTACGGGCTCCCAAAAAGACCTTTTAGACCTCAAGATACACACTTTCCCTTCAGAAAAACATAAAGGCATGCATTTGCTGATCTCTTCTGTAATGACAGGGTTCAGTTTCAGTTTCCAAGGCAGACTTAGATATAAGCATATTTAGTCTATTTCTTCATTATACTTTATATCTTAATAATGTGTGAAGAATAAACTATTTAGAAAGCCTATTTTGGATAAGCATTTGCAAAAGAGATGCCTGGAAACGTTCCCACTGTCTTCGGATCCTGGAACTCAGCATGGTCATGTGGTATCTGGAAAAGCTCCGTACACTTAAAATGGAGGATCTGGTCATCTGAGCTTTATGTTCATGTAACAAATGTGTTGATATGTTGGTATGCAGCTGCTGAGCCTAGCACACACATTACTCACCCCCATGTCCCTCAGTCAGCAGTATGGATGGACACAGCTAAGTGGCTACTTCTGGGGCTCTCCTGAAGCTGAAATTGAGGTCTTGGCTACACTGTGTGTTTCCCTGGAGGCTGAACTAGAATGTAATATGTTTCTCAATGCCTTTGCTGCTGTAAGAATTTACTTTGCTCTGACCGTGTGACTGGGGCCTCAAGCTCTTTGCTGGCTACAGGTCACCTCTTTTGCTCTGCAGCTCTTCCAATATGGCAGTTACTTCCTCCATGCCAACAAGTGCCTCTCACTGAAGTATGCTGGGACAACACCTTAGCAACTGAAAAGACATCTCCAATAATGTTGTTAGTCATCATAATGCAGGCTTAGGTAGACTTTGAATACACACCTTGAACGTGTAAGAAGAAACTGCAATGGCAGGGACTGACAGCAGGCCAGTGGAAAATTACTTGCAGAATTGTTTCAAAGGATTTATTTTTAAAGAGTGCTAAGTGAGAATTAAAAAAAAAAGAATATCATGATTTCAAGTGCATCTAGAAATGCACTCATTAATTTACATCACTTTGTCTTTGAGAGAGATCTAGTTTTCAGCTGTGACAGACATTAAAACAAAGGCTAGAAATACACGAAACAGTGTCAGAGCTTCAGTTTCCTTAATTATATGTAAGTGTTAAATCAAAGTGTTCAAGGAGAACAATGCTACTTTGCCCAATTCTATTTCTTAATAATAGTGAGAAAAGTTTTCATGAGTGACTGAAAAGTTCAAGGGATGTATTTTGATTATTTCTCATCTCAACTTGTTCTTGTACAGTTACAGTAAGGGAGTAAATATGCACATGTACTGTTGGGAATGTATATTTAGTCTTATTTTCTAATTGGCTTATGTTCTTATGTTACAAAATTGGCCTTGGATGACTCCCCACTGTTCTCACACTGTCCTCTCTAGTGTCATTATCACTAGTGGCATGTTGAAAAGGAGATGTGCCATCCCTACAAAACACAATCTAGAGCAGTGGTTCTCAGCTTCCCTCACATTGTGACCCTGCACTACAGTTCCTTATGTTATGGTGACCCCCAACCATAAAAGTATTTTGTTGCTATTTCATAACTGCGATTTTACCACTGTTACACATCGTGATGCAAATATCTGGTATGCGGGCTATCTGATGTGCAACCCTTGTAAGAGGTTTGTCAGCTCCAAACTGGTCACAACCCACAGGTTGAGAACCACTCATTTAGACGTTCCTGAGTCTGAGGAGTGTGGAATATCACACTCGCGAACTTGTATTGGTTACACATGAAGAAAATATGTTACATATGTTGGTTTAAATGATGAAAATCAAAATTGTATGGAGCTGTCCTAGGGGTTTGACAGAATGTTAGGGAAAAAAAAAGGAAAAAGATAGATTAATTTTTACTCATAGTTTTTGGACTAGATGATGATGGAATTAATTCAAATGATGGGCGGGGCCTCACCTGACCTGTTGGGCTTTTTGTTTTTGTTTTTTCCTTCTTTGTCTCTCCAAACTATTTCTTCCTTTCCTCAGCAATAGGGAAAGACAGTTCAAATAAACAACAAAGGGTTGAATTTATTTCCCCTTCACCCTCTAGTCTCCTCGCACAGCCAGGCATCTCATCGTACTTCCTCTGATAAAGCTTGGTGGTAAATTTTAGTTGTCAACTTGATGAAATCTAGAGTCGTCTGAGAGACGAATTGTCTTGCTTGTGTTAATTGATGCAGGAAGACCTATCTTGACTATGGGCAGGACCTGGGCTGAGGAAAAGGGGCCGAGCAGTGGTGTGCATCTGCCTATTGCTCTCTGTATTTGCCTGCGGATGTGATGAGACTAGTTTCTCCATTGTGATGGACTAGAGCCTGAAACTGCGAGAGAGCCAAACCCATTATCCCTCAGTGGCTTCTGTCAGGGTATATTACCACCGCAATAGGACGAGAAATTAAGGCAGTCTGCACTAGAGACTGAGGATTAACAGAGAGCTTCTCCAATGGTGTGTATGTGTGTGTGTGTGTGTGTGTGTGTGTGTGTGTGTGTGTGTGTGTGTGT
>OU015744.1:45387190-45430190 GCA_907169655.1 Acomys percivali | reverse complement strand
TGTGTGTGTGTGTGTGTGTGTGTGTGTGTGTGTGTGTGTGTGTGTGTTAGAATCTATTCATATCAATGCAATGTAATGTGTCTCTTTGCTATTAATAAAACTACACCAAGATAGAGCATGGTGAAATTGTGCCAAATACTTAAGCTTTGCTTTTTTTTTTTAAAGCTTGCATTAAAACTCTTATTTTAAGTTGTATATAATTTTGTATAGTCCTGTCTTAGCTCTAGTCATTTCCTTTGCAAATTGACTTACTGCCCACCATTTTAAGGAATATATAATCTTCACATTTCCCCCAATGCCTCTCATAAAGGCCTTTTTCTTAGGCTTGCAGGGTTTGCCTTCTCCATGTCTGCACATGGCCTTTTCTCTGTGTGTGCATGGTTTAGAGTGATCATGTGGGTGAGGCAGAGCTCATTTCCATCTTTGTTTCTCAGGAGTACTTGCATTGAGATTTCATGGAACCACACTATCAGTTGGCCTTCTTCTGCACCTGGGCTCTCTAAGCTGCTCTTTAAACTCTAGAGGTTTATAATGTTTATCCTGAAGAATTACAATAATGTTTAGTTGTTGGCTGAAGTTTTTTTTCCTAGTTTGTCTATTTTCTACTTTTCTACAATTTCCAAATTTTGGCCTTGAGTCTTCACAGAGCACATCTGTGCTGCTGACAGTTCTAGTACTTAGTTTGGGAGATATAGACATAATATAAAATATAACACAGCACTGAACATATAACATAAACATATAATATATAATCTAGGAATCCACAGAGCACCTCTGTGTCACTGACAATTCTAATACTTACTCTGGACTATAATATACAATATTATATATATACAAATATATTATATATAATATATATATAATAGTCTCTTATCTGGATTGCTCAAGCACATATTGCTATAGCAAAATACTATAGCCAGGGCAGCTTAAACAGCAGACATTTATTTTCTCACTGTTCTGAAAGCTGGTAGTCCCAAGACTATGGTGCCAGAGGATTGGTTTCTGATCTCAAACCTTAAAGAACATTATCAGGGCAACTGGCAGCTAGAAGTTAACCCAATACTATTTATTAGGCTTAACCAACACAAAATAGACAGGGTTGTGTTGTTCCTTCCGCCAACTCATACTCTATTTGTTCAGCCCAAGAGACCACTCACTTGTTGGAATTTTGACACAAAAGAGCCTGCTGTTAGGTGTCTCTCCCAAGTCACTTCTCTCTCGGTGTCTGCTGTAACTTATCCATTTCCACCCCAGACTGAAAGCTAAGCAGCACTGAAGGGAACGTCATGCATTATAATTCTTGGTAATGCTGTACAGAAAAAAAAAAAAATTGTTAGCTGAGGAGACAGGCTTCATGTGAATGTTATCTGGGCAGTTAGTTGATAATCTGCTATGGTTATCTTTAACTTCTCATTACACATTTAATAAGGAGCCCATATTTTCATTTTGTATCAGATCTCACAAATTATGTGACTGGCTTTTAAAAGGTATCCTTTTATAAAGGATCAATTGAACTATATGTCCAAAGACCTGAGCTTTCCCCAGGGCCTGCCACAAAAAAGGAACTAAATATGATGCTCATCACTTGTCTATACCCCCCACACCCTCATCTCCTGCTGAGAGGCTGTCTGCCCTTTCAAAAATGCTGTAAACCTGTTTTAGAAAAGGGTTTCTTCTTATAGAGGACATCTGCTGGTTTTGTCTGCCAATGTCTACGCCCCAACTTCCTTCCGGATCCCTTCTAACTCTGTCCTATTGGTTACTAGATTCAGAGAACAGACCTTACCCCACCTTCTGTCCTAATCCAAGGTATGGGTCGGCCCTGATCTATTGTATGCTTCTATTTTCCACCTAGACTAGAACTGATATAGACATGTGTTTGTGGCAGAATATGGGACCATGAGAATAGATCCCAGGGCTTCCGTGGACAACTGGGGATTGCGAGTCTGTCCGCTGGCACTGCTGGAAGAGCTGGGCTCAGAGAGGCTGGTGATCACCTGGCCTCCATGAGGTCAGGATAGAATGGCTACAGAAAACTGTCAGCTGTGTGGTGTAGTAAACCCAAGTGCTGGGGGCAAGTGTGAATCCCTGCTGATGAGCGGCTGTGTCTGCAGTAGAGAGTGTGTCAGTGCCTAAGACACGATGATGTCCAGGAACTAACTAGTGAAAGGGGTTCTCTCTTGTAATCCAGTGGGTGAACAGGCATAGTGCACCCCTGGATCCCTACTACAGAGTGGAGAGTCTGTCACGTGGTAGACACTGAGTGACTGAGTGAAAGGCTACTTTGTCACAGACATCACTGCAAGATGTAAGTGGAGTGAACGGATGGGTTTTCAAAAATAGGCAAATCATTTTCCCTGTTTTGAGATAGATTTCAGAGTCCCAGAAGCCATTCACAGCTAGGAAACATGGTTCTCCAGAAAAGCAGTTCACGCCAATGGGCAAAGTAAGAACTGAGACAAACTTTAGGCAACTAGGTTTCAAATCTGGGGATTTGGCTTCAATGTATTCTCTTTATGGAAGTAACATGTAGGGTGTGACATGAAGAATGCAGTAGCAGCCTCTGTTGAAGGAACAAGTGGTGCTAAAGATGTCTTGGTATGATCTGCCCTTGTTCTACCAGCTTTGCCGTCATTTATGTTAAAAGGCATTGAAGTCTCAATTATCATCTTTAAAAATACCCTTTCAAAACATATCACTAGAAATGGACACTTTCTACCTACAGTTGAGGATATGTGATCCTTAGACAGAACATTGGAAGAAAAAGGGTAATTGATCAGCAATGGCAGGCACTCTAATTCTGTAGGCCTTGGGACAAACTCTGGAAGATTCTGAAACACTAACTTAGCATCTGTGCAATCTGTGCGCATCGTTCCAGTGGCAAGTATGAGAGGAACATTCCGGCATCTCAGCAGGAACTAGACCCTTCCAAAAGTCCCAATCATTGATGCACATTTCCAGCACTGCGACTGCCTTGAATTGCCACCTCTTTTCCAAAGCTCATGGGTTTGGCAAAGAGCTCAGGCCATCAGCTCTTAGATAGTTGGTTGAACTGGGTAAGCAAATGAACACATCCATCAGAAATTATGAACTTGAGTTCTTCTATGTTTATTTTGCTCCATATTTTTTTTTCATTTAGAGACCTGATTGTGTGACACCTCATGGACACCTGCATTACTAAACTTGCTCTGTGTTAGTTTACTTCTTATCTATTTACATCCTACCTACAAAGATGGACCATGGTTCCTCTAATGCTTTCATATGCCCTTTAGTACTCAAATGTTTAAAAGTTAATGGCAACCTTCATGGACGTCACAAGTGGTTGGCACAGATACTGTCTATCTCCTCCTTATAAGGATTGCTCTGATGAGGACATTACACATCCTCCCTTTAGTCTAGGACATCTAGAGTGGCCCAAATCAATTACCCTAGTCTTGGCTCAGTGTACAGGATCATTGCTGGCATGGTGTTCTTCAAAGTCAACACAAGTGCAGAAGGATTAGTGGGTCATTGTAAGTAAAAGCTGGCTGAGGTGGAAGAACTTAGAGACGATTTAAAGTCAAGTCTTTCTGGTTTGGCTCTGAGAAAGCAAGGGGAACTCCTAAAGAGAAACTGTTTGTTCAAGGTTGCTGAGAGACAGCACGAACCCAGAAATCCAGATCCTAGGGACTCTGCTTCTGCATGGATGCTTGGCCACTCTGTTAAAGTCATACAACTGTGATGACGTGACTTTTCATTATGCAGAGCTAAATTTTTAAATATTTCTTTTCAAAAGCCCCCACCAGCAAACACAAAAGAGGAGAGTTTGCATTGACTATGAAATGCGCAGGGGATTAGTAGGCCTTCCTTTCCCACAGATCAAATAGATGAAAGACTGGATGTCAGGACTTGTACCATACTAGCCCTTTCTGAAGGGACCCAAAGGATGCTCTTCGGTCTCTGAAAGCCAGTATTGCACATCAGAATGAAAACTGACAAATGCTTCTTCTTCTGAGTTCAAAGACACCGTCAAATTGTGCTCTTGCTGTTGAACTCCTGAAATATGTTGACCATGTGAATACCAATTTCTGGCTAGACACCAAGGCTGGTGGAGGATCTGCACAGCTTCTGCTCAACACTTGGGCTCCTGCCTTGCACTGCCGTTAGTCATGTGGGTCACCATCTCCTGTGCCTTCTTCTGGTTGCATTTTCAGATATGAAGCCATCTAGAATCCTTCTTCTCCTCAGAGTTCTCTGGTGGCTTTATATAAATTCAAATGCAATCAGACTTCCATATCTCATAAAGTCTACATTCATAAGTTTGGTCAATAATGTATTGAAATTACTTGAAAACAATTGCCATCTGCAATTAGGCATATAAAGATGCTTTCCTTTATCAGTCTTTAAACAACATAACATACCTCTTTGGATAGCACTTATAATGGTTTAGATAATATAAATAATCTAGAGAGGAGTTAAGGTATAAAGGAAAACACATGCAGGTTCTATACAAACATGATGCTATGTCCTATAAGAGTTTTGTGCATTCACAGGTTTTGATATATGTGTGTGTCCTGGATCCAAAATTCCATGGATACGGATAAAAACTTGGGGATGTAAGCTCTTTACTAACACCGTGTAACCTGGCCGTGTTCACTCCTTCACATTACCTTACATCATTTCTCCATACTCCTCCCTCCAGAACTGTGTCCTCTATCTGGTCCTCCCATAAGCACTTCTTGCTCCAAACTCTTGCTTTCCATACCTTCTGCAAGAGTTTGTTTCAATGTCTACAAGTAATGATTTCTTCTTGTGTCTGAGGTATCTGTAAGGCATACCCTATCATATTCACTGTATTTTACTTATTTTACATAGGTTTTCCTTTTTGAAATTTTTTTATTTTATTAGTTTTTTACTTTTACATATACATTTATACTATTACACATATATACAATTAACTACATACAGCAAGAAGGACCACAAAACAGCCAGGAATCATATAAATGTTACATTCATAGTGTTTTGGCTATTTGTATTTGATAGCCTTGGAGAAAACATCTTTCCTATCTTGCTGAGTCTAAAATTATGAATGTAAATCAATATCTATTATATCTCATCTTATCAACCTAAAAGCATCTATCTAGACTTAAAAACAGCTTAACCCCTAAACAACTAAGCTTATTTGTAAAACTAAACTAACTGGTCTTCAACCTGATCAGAGACTTGAGAAGGAATAAAATTAATTATCTGTGTAAACAGGAAGTGCAAGTTTGAAGCTTCCCAAATGAGAAAATGACAGAGACAGTTTGCTGTTTGAGCAGTCACCCAAAGTTCTCTATAATGTTGTGAAAAGAACAATACAAATGGCTCCAAAGTCAGAATAAAAAATCAATCGTTGATGTACTTATTTTTTTTTTACTAGAAGTCTTTTTTCAAATCTTCCAAAAATAAAAAACAGGGAAGTGTATGGAACTAGTAAGGAACAAATATTACATTCCGAAGAAACAGAGTCATTGTGTTCTGTTAAAATAATTGCTTTACAAATAATTGAGGGATGATGCACATTTCTAATCCTTATACCCAGGAGAAAAAAGAAGGCAAATCTTCGTCTTTGTTAGTACAAAATCATTTGGTCACATAGAGTTCCAGGCTACTCAGGGGTACACATAACTGGTGCTATCTTGAATATTTACTTTTATGTGATTTGAAATATATGCTCAGTGAGATTACAGATCTCATCTTGTTCTCTATTGTATTTCAGATCCCAGAAGACAACATAGCACATATTGGGAATTCCATAAACAGCATTTTTTTTTCTTGCAGAGAAAGAGAAAAAGCATCTGAGAGGTGGTGTGGTGCATGCCTTTATTTCTAGCACTTGGGAGTCAGAGGCAGTTAGATCTTTAAGTTCTAGGCCAGCCTGGTCTACAGAGTGAGTTCCAGGACAGACAGGGCTACACAGAGAAAAAGTATCTGTGTAGTTTCTAAATGAGATTCTGTAACTAGCAAAGCTACTTACACAAGGCTGAGAGAAGGGTAAACTCTTGGCTAATTGTGTCTTTAAGTCACAAAATTTTATTCAGCGATTGAAATGTGCATCCTCATTTTTGTTTATATTTTAGGATAGAATCTTCCTGTGTCTCCCAGGCTGTCCTTGAACCTGATATCCTTTAGCATCAGCAGCCCAAATGCTGAAATTACAGGTGTGGATAAGTAAAATAGTCTGTTTTAAAACTACTGTTTTGTTCAACTTACAGTTGGGTGCATCAATAGTAAGAAAAAAAATAATGGATAGAAATAACAAAGTCTCATACCATGTCAGGGAAATTGGAATGATGATTCCATCTTAGAGCTATGCCAAGGATAAATTCGCTATGTTAGCTCTAGCAAAGTGCTACAGGTTGACACCCTTGCATAGTGGTTCAGTTCAATTATGTAACCATCTAAGTTGGACAAGATGGCCGCTTTCTCCTCTGTGCAGTGATAAACAAATTGAGATATCTCTGCCAGTTTTTGCATGTGACAGAACAGAGCATAACTTCTCCAGGATTCAGTTCTATCATCCTTAAAGTAGCTAAAGCCATTAAGCATCCTACTATAAAGAATAATCAAAACCCATTTACTTATGCTATACAAATACATGGTTGTTTGGGGGAATCTGTTGGCCTCTAGACCATATGAGCATTGCCCATGCATTCTAAATCTTGGCTTTATACTTTATACTCCTGGCAATTGGGGAGTTGCATCCTGTGGACCCTTCGCAGCAGCACTCATTGTGAAGTGGGCTGAAAGCCATGAGGAAGGCATAGCCTACAGACTCTGCTCCCTGCACCATACACAGCGGATGCTATTTTTCAAATGACTTGCCTCACCCTGGAAATTTGCTCTGAAACTGGGTATTTACCCAAAGGCTGTTACCTCGGAGGTTGGTAGACATATTAACGTTAACGCGAGGAAGGTAAACAATATTTTCTCAGCGACCGAAATTTCAGATTCCAGATTCTGTTTTGAGGGGACCATATGTATTTTTCTAAGTCCACGTGCCTTCCATCTTCTGGCCAATGTTCAGATGTGTTGCTGTTTTTTCATAAAACATTCAAAGGCAAAAGAAAGCACACTCCTGGGGAAACAGAAGCTGAACAAAGTGGTAAGAAATTCTTTAAGAAGTCCAGACGCCACAGGGGAGGGAGAGAGAACAAGGAAAAGGCTGTGCTGACTGACAAGTGATGGAAAATCACTGAACCACAATAGACCTCACTTGTGTTGACATGCACTAGCTGAAGTGAGCAGCTGGGTAAAGCCACTGAGCATCCTATTTTGGAGTTTGGCACCGGACGGGGCTCTATTTGTGAAGCAGACAGCTATGACAGGATTTTACAGGTCTAATGCTGAGAAAAAAAAAATGTGGTTTGTTCAGCCCGAGGGCCGAAGTCTTGCAATGGACCGTTGCTTTTGTTAGGCATTGCTGTCAAGGAGGGGACACCCTGATGGCTGTCCTTTCACATCATGGTGCTAGAGATGGTGTGAGCTGGTAGTTGTTTAGCATAGTCAGGCATCTAATTTAGCAGAATGATTGTGCAGGTGCTGTGCCACATCTGGTCATTTATACACACAATTTGAAGGGAGAGAGGGAGAGAGGGAAAAGAGAGAAGGGTATGTATTATGTATGTACGTATGCATGTATCTATATATATAGATAGATAGATAGATAGATAGATAGATAGATAGATATAGATATAGATATAGATATATGTGTGTAACACGCACACACACACACACACACACACACACACACACACACACACACACACTTTCTGAAAGCTGGAGTACTATCAACCACTGTGCTAAACCTTTCATTTGTTTACTCTATGTAATCCTCTAAGGAACCCTCTGTGGCTGGCCCCATTGTCATTCCTTTCTCTCCTTCACAGGTGGGCAAAACTGAGGCTTGGAGCCCATGAAGTCATCTTCTCTGAAACATAATTAGCACATTAACACAGCCAGCTCTGCAGCAAGACTATGCCCAGAGTGCCAGCCCGCGCTCCGCCTCAACATCTCTCAGAAGCTTGGGAACCTTTAGATTCAGTTCCGCTTTGGATAGTTTGGTCCTCTGGACCGCAGCGAGGGCCACCTTGCTTTCATTTGCCTCCAAGAGTTGTATGTATCACCTCGGTTTTGCCTTTTCCCACTTGTAGCTGGGTTCACTTCGAGTTAGTGATGATTCTTCTTCACCGTGAGAAACTGCTTGCTGGGAGTAAGATAATTCATAGAAGGAGAAAAAGAAGAATGGCTGGTTTCCGCACCCCATCATCTTAGGAAGAAAACTAGGTTCTTGTGCCTGATGAAGCCAGCAGAGGTTATCTGTCTGCTCTCTCTTGCAAAGCAGGAACCAAATGCCCAACCCTCACAGGAAGGTGCACAGTCTCTTTAGGTGCACTCATTTTTCCCTTTGGCCTTGTAAATACGGGGAGAAAAAACAAACAAACAAACAAACAAACAAACAAACAAACACAATCTTAGACCTTAGTTTTCATGCTGTAACAATAATAATCCGGCAAAACAAACTCAAGGCAGTAGGGGTTTATTTTCGCTTACAGTGCCAGGGCTACAGTCCACCACGGCGGTGGTGAAATCATCACGGTGGCAGAAGCTAGAGGCAGCTGTTCAAACTGCTTCTGCAGCCGGCCGGTGGTGGCACGCACGTTTGATTCCAGCACTCAGGAGGCAGAGGCAGGTGGATTGCTGTGAGTTCGAGGTTGGCCTGGTCTACAAAGTGAGTCCAGGACAGCCAAGGCTACACAGAGAAACCCTGTCTCGAAAAACAAAACAAAACCAACCAAACAAAAAAACAAACAAACAAACTGTGTCTGCAGTCCTATGTAGAAGATGGCACATGCGCATGCTTGGTTTCAGGCTCCAAGCCGTGGAACCGTGCCACCCACAGCTACGGTGGATCTTTCCACCTCGATAAACTTAATCTAGATACTCCATCACTGTCTTGTCCGGAGATTTGTTTCACAGGTGATTCCAGATTCTAGAAGCATGCTTACTTGATTTAGCATTTCATGTAACTATAGAACAGGCAATAAGTCACAGTTTTATAAGCAGTGTCTACAGCTCTGGCACCTAAGGAATCTCACATTTTCAGACAATCTTTAAAATATTTAAAAATTTTTGGAAATCAATTAAAAATAAAGCTTAAATAAAGCAAAATAAAAATTGGAAATCATTTATACTGACGGCTATGCAGAAATTATAATAAACAATCAAACTGCTACTAGAGCTTACATGCACAAATCTTCCTGTGTCTGTGTGCTACTATTGCAATGAAAATATTTTTGATAATTGTGTTTAAATAAAATAGATTTCCTTTTAAATCATCACCATTAACTTCAACACACACACACACACACACACACACACACACATACACACACACACACACCCCTTACACTTTACTGAAAAGAGATGACTAGGTCTTGCCAGAGACCCAAAGGAATGCATGGCATTAAAACAAAACAACATACAACAAAACAAAACAAAAACAAAAATAGAAATAAAATTCAAAAGAAGAAAATGAAAGAATAGCTGCCTCATTCAAAATATTTTATGAATATCATCACTTAATTTACACTCTATTACTTGTGGTAGAGCAAGCAAGAATATTTTTTCCCTGCTTAAAGTAAGAGGAAACTTGTAAGTCAATACATACCATGCTGTATATCTTTCTGGGTCTGGATTACCTCACGCAGGATGTTAGTTCTAGTTCCATCCACTTGCCTACAAATTTCAAGATTTCTTATTTTTAATAGCTGAGTAATATTCCATTGTGTAAATGTACCACACAGTTTTTTTTAACTGTTCTTCCATTGATGGATATTAGCCCAACATATATGTCCTCTGAGAGATTCCACCCAGCGGGGGATCAGGACAGAGTCTGAGACTCATGATGGATTACAGGTGAGAGTGGCATGGAAGAATAGGGGGATCTCAGAGGGTTCAGGAGCCCCACAATGAGACCATCAAGGCTAGTAGATTTGGACCCAGAGGGGTCTGCACAACCTATTGCACCAACCAAGGACAATGCATGCAGTGAACCTAGACCCCTTGTTCAGATCTAGCCAATGGACAGCACATTCTTCGTGGTTGTTCGGAGAGCGGGGACTGCCTCTGGCATAAACTCTGGTGCCCCCAATTTGATCATATCTCCTTGATGGGGAGGCCCTGTAGCACACAGAGGAAAGGGAAGCAGGCTATGCAGATGAAATTTGGTAGGCTGTGGTCATATAGTGGAGGAGGAGGTCCCCTTCTGTCAGAGGTCTAGGAGAGGGGAATAGAGTGGAAGAGGGAGGGAGGGAGGGAGAGAAAGGGAAGATACAAGTGATGGGATAACAGTCAGGATGTAATTGGAATAAATTATAATAAATTAATTTTTTAAAAAAAGTAAGAGGAAACTGAGATTTCACAATTTTTAGGGAGTTTTCCAGGGCATATTTATTATTTATTGAGTGCTCATTATGTGGAGTCTCCTTGGCCATCACAGCACCATTTTTCTCCCTCTGTACTTTTGGCATCACAGGGGAAAGGCTGGAGATTAGCGGTTTCTGTCCCTTGGTAGGTGGTTCCAGACAAAGTCCTGTCAAAGAGAAGGACCCTACCTACGAGCTATTGACCTAAGGAGGATGGGGATGGGTGGGGGTGGGGGTGTTGGTGGGGGTGGGGATGGGTGGGAATGGGTGGGGAAATACTAGCCCTTCTGTCAATATTAAATAGGCTCATGTACAGGGAGGGATTTGACTGAACATGAGTCCTGTGGCACTGACTGACTTTGGTGAACTAACATGTGATCTTGTCAGCTAGCTACAGCTGGCGGCTTGGCTGCTGTTTGTATACTTTCTGTGGCTTTCTAATCATTGGAAAGCTATGATTTTCCCTGTGCCAACCCCCCCCACCCCCCGGTTTATACAAGATTTAGTAAATGGTGGAGCTGAACCTCTCCCAGTTTACGGAGGGTCTTCCGTACCAAGAGAGCTATGTACTTAAGACAGACCAGGAACAAAGAATTTAAGAACAGAGTTGGGGTTCTTTTAAAAACAAACAGGTAAGGCTATGTACAAACTTCTGAGATACTGCTAGAAAAAAATGAAGAAAGCATAATGCCTCCCCCCCCCCTCCCCACCCCGCTAGGGCCAGTGAGGCAGCCCTTACCTTCCCAGTAGAGGGCGCTAGAGAGGGTCAGTTACAGAAACCCAGAGAGAGGCCCCTTACCAGAGTTCCTCCGTGCTGCGCTGCGTAGGAGCTAGGAACTAACACCGTGTTTCTCTGTTTTCTATCTCTCTTATTTTGTGCTGATACTCACTTTGTCTAGTAAAACAAACCATGGCATTATAGCATTCCGTCCTCTCTTCAAGAAGCAAGGATACATTGGCGTGATAAAAACAAAAACAAAAACAAATCCTGGCTTATTGAGCAGGGGAGGGTCACAGAAAGAGGAGGGAAGGTGGGAACAGGAAGTTGAGAAGGAAATTGAGCTCAAAAGAAACAAATGCTTGCCTTTCAGAAAATATAAATAAAATAAAATGAAATGAAATAATAAAAAAAATTCTTCTGCTTTGTTTAAGCCACTGAGGGAAGTAATCCAAAGTGAGCTACAGGTAAGCAAGCTGCTTTAAATATTTGACATTCTCTTGTCCTACTTTACAAAGCTAAGTGGTCTGTTATCTGCACGCTATGTGCTTCTTGAATTTAAAATATTTGTTGTAATTCAATTTAGTTAATGCTGGTGATGGTTTTGATTTTGAAGCCTCTTGAAGGAGAATGACCATTAGATCCCAGATATTTCTGTTGGAGTTGCCAATCCTCCGTGCTGTTGACTCCAGCCTTGGTCTCTAGCCTTGAGCGTGCCTCGTTCATTCCTTTGTGGTACCTGTACCAATATCAGACCTTGCTTCCAAGGGCAGTTTTCATGAAGTGGACTGGACTGGGTATTTCAGGGCTTGGTTTTCACCTTCTAGCACCTGCAATTAAGACCGATAATCCCTTACAAGGGAATAAAGATGAGCTGCAACACTGAACACATGTAGATGTTTGGGCTCCGGGGAATCAATCTGTCCATTAGAATGCTAATGAATGCTGAATATCCCCATTCTTAATGAACTGGTTAACTAAACAGAGAGGCCTGGGTGAGACCCAAGCGTGTGATTATTTAACATAGAAAAATCAAGAAGGTTGGATGAATAGCAATTACATAATTAAAAAAAAATAAGCAACATTTGAGTCTCAATTAGTCCTTATTTGTAGTTCAGAAGTATCCACCAGAATCTCTCCCAATTCATTGCAAGCTGAGCCTTTCGAGTTAAAACAATTTCAACACTTGGTCTCTAATATAAATCTCCTAATTAAAAATGTTCAAGATCAAGATGATACATTTAACTAGAAGAGCAAGGGCAATTAAGGAACTAATTTGGTCAAGTAAAAGTGTATTCTTCTTGTTCAAATATAAAGGTTCTATTGCTTGAATTCAGCATGTTATTCTAAAAAAAAAAAAAAAAGCCACAAACAAAACAAGTAATAGTTATTCTATTTTTGAATTGTAATAAATACTTTGGAGGTAGCAGGTTAAAAAAAAAAAAAACCCATAATGCTGATAAAAGTATAGAAGGGTGGGTATAAGACTATGTTTGCTAGGAAACATAGGGGTGTGTGTGTGTGTGTGTGTGTGTGTGTGTGTGTGTGTGTGTGTCTGTCTGTCTGTCTATGTCACTTCTGGGGGGTTTATTTTAAGAATTGGCTCACCATTGGAAGCCGACACGCCTCGCATCTTCAGGGCAGGCTAGCAGGCTGGGGAGCCAGGGAAGTCATGTGGCAACTGATGGTCTAAGGCAGTTTAAAGGCAAAGTTGCTTCTTTCTCTGGGGACCACTGCCCTTTCTCTTAAAGCTGTAGGCTGGAATGTTGGGAGATGTTGGTAAAATGCTTGCCACACAGACACAAAAACTGGGTTTGGATCTCTCATACCGATGTTCAAGGCCAGTCATGACTTTGACCATCTGTGGTGACACTGGGGTGATGGCTGTGTGGGTAAAAGCATTTTTCTGCCCAAGTAGGAGGACTTGAGGACCTATTTTAAACTCTGGCCATGACCCAGTGCTCCCTGTAACTCCAGAGCTATGAGAGAGTGGAGACAGTATGCAACAGTGTGCTGGCTGCCAGACTAGCTTGCAGTCCAGTGAGAAAGCCCGTCTTAAAGGAATAAAGCAAAGGAGCCTAGAACAGGGTCCTGTAGGATCAGAAAGAAGGAATTCAATGTGCTCCTCTGGACTCTGGGCACACACAGGCATGGGGACCCTCTCCCCAAAACACACCCTGCTGTCACTGTGGAGGGGAATCTGTTTGTTAAAAATCTGTTGATTCAGTGTTAATTACTTCACAGTAATATCTAGGCTGATGTTTGCCAATAACTGGGTTCTGTGGTCTGAAAAAAATTGACACAGAGACCTAAGTGTGTAGAGACTGAATTGAGAATTGTTCTCTTCCTACCCCGATTCTGATGTAATCAGTCTGTGATGCTGAGGAGGCCTGAGGAATTTTAAACCATCCATTTCAGCTAACCCTCTTCAAATCTCCACCCCCTCCCCGCCCATTTCTGCCCATAATTCTTTAAGAGAGTAGCCATCTTTTATCTGCGGTATCAGATTCTCCTACTTCAGCTATCTATGGTCAACTATATCCAGCAAATATTAAGTGGAAAATTTCAGAGGTCTACAACTCGCAAGTGTTAAGTTGCAAGCTGCTCTGAGCAGTGTGATGAAATCCAGCAGCAAGGTCCTGTTCTGCAGGGAGGTAGATGGCTCCTTTGCACCATGTATCCACATTGTATCCACTACCTGCCTGTCACTCCATAACATCTGCCTCAGATTGGGCCAGTGTCGTGTCTAAAAAGCTCTATCTTGCTAACTAATGCATGAGAGTGGTGATGCTGGCAGTGCAAACAACCAGCTAGAAGCCTCAAGCTATATGTCTTTAAGAAAAAAGATGAAAGCTTTCAACTTAAGCAAAGGAAAAAAAAAGCCCTATGTTGAAGTGGCTAAGAGCAAATCTTCTGTCTGTGAAATTATAAAGAAGGAAAATGGACTGAGTTAGTTTTGCTTTTGTAATCTCAAACGTTAAAACTTAGGGCCATAGCACACTATGGATCCAGCGAGGAGTCTCGAAATGCGTGTCCCATACTTTCTAAGACAATAAGGACCATTTTATAGTGACATTGGAAAACCAATACCCAGAAATCTGGGAGAGTATAAGTTATTTCTAAAGTTAAGAAATGGAAAAGGAGAGAAAAATGCCAATCCACACAGACAATTTCAAGGCAAAACAAAATAAAACGAATTCCCAAATTAAAGGAAGCGAGCAGAACAAACACAGGAACAACAGCAACAGAAAATGGTAATTGAGAAAAAGGTGGAATTTGATATCAAGACAGGTTCTTCCCGCAGTCCTCCTCAGTTTAGCTAGATTTTAAATTGCATCATACCTGACTGTCCCTGCCGTGTCTACTTACTACCACGCACTAATTATTACCTTTTAGCAAATCTAACTTTCAAAATGCCGTTTGATTTGGTTCCATTCTATAACAGAGAAGAAAGTCTTAGGATAGGATGACAGGTCTCCATATATTTGGGTGGGAAGCGTAGGAGCAATTCTGAAGGGAAGTTTTGAGCAAGACTTTCCAGGGTGGGTCTGCGGAACATGAATCTTGAACTGTACTTGGAACATGTTTCTTTTCTCTGTTTTGGAGAATGGTTTATAATATTCTCTGTCTTTGGACATTCATATTTTATTTGTATTAGATCTTAATATTAAGATACCTGTTGAAATGTTCTTAACCTAGTGTTTCTCAAATCTATTGTGCACTCCCATATTGCCATGCAGTGCATCTTAACATTCTAGGGAGCATGTTGTAGACAATTCATTTAAGTGATGAAAAAAAAAAAAGGACAATCATATAAAATAACCTCATGTTCTGCTCTGCACTGGTGTAACTGAAATACAGTCCTGGTCAATCCTTTCTTAATTCAGGCTGGTTGCATTCCCAACTTTGTTGTCACTAAGCTGAGTTCTCAGGCTTAAAACCACTGCTACTGTACCCACTCCTGAAATTATGCAAAATTTGGAGAGGACCCACAGAAAGAAAACAAATCGTTGGTTACCTTTGTTAAGACATAATTCATTTCTTTATTAAAATTTGCTTCTGGAAGAAAAACAAAATTTAAAAATTCTCATCATGTTTTCTCCTCCCCCAGCTCTTCCTCAGGTCTCCTATCACCAAACTTTATATCCACTCTATTTCTGTCTCTCTCAAAATAAAAACAAAACACAATAATAAAAATTAAAAAAAAAACAAGCAAAAGACCAATATACCAAAAATGCCCAAATAAAACAAACCCCAAACTCTACTGAACTGACTATATTTAAAGTTTATTAGTGCGATGCTGTAGCAGTCAATGACATCAATCTTTTGGAGATTAGCATTAGAAATGAGGGTAGATGAGACATTTCTAGCCCTCTCTATGACTCGAGGTAAGTTTTAAACTGCATGGTGTTCAAAAAAATAAGTTCAAGTACAGCACATGCCTTTGACTAGCACTCTGAGGAGTCATCTCGTGAACTGCAAAGAGGCAACCCCTCTGGGAACACAAATGGCAAAAGTAGCTCTACTTCTGGATTCTATTCATCGAGGAGATTTCTGCACTCTCACACCTGGGCCAGAGCTTCAGAACTCATTTGTACCTTCCTTGGCTCTCTAGTTAGAGCTTTTAATGCTCAGCAGTTTAAGCATTGTTATGATGAAGGATTAGGGACAGAGGTGGGTTCAGGCCAAGAGAGAAGACATTCTAAACAGAGTAGACTAGGAGAACAAGTGTGAACAGGGTGGCCAGGCTTGTTTTAAACTTCAGTGACCCCATATCCAACATTAATACACCATGATCACTGGTAAGTGTGCAAAGTTTGATTCTTGTTTCTTGGAGCATAAAGTCATTCTAGACCTACGTTTTTATTTAACATGAACAGCTACTTCCAAATATAGCATTTAGTAGTAGAGTACCTTGGACCCAAACCAGTTATTTTGCAAGTAAGTATGTTAGTGCATTCACGTTCTCCTTATGAAGCAAACAATTCGAGCAAGTTCAAAGAGTATGACACTGACCTAGTCCCAACGGATACCAAGGAACACGATGTTGGTATTTATTTTGCCCTTTCTGAGCTTATGTTCTAGCAGAAGAGACATTTAAATACAACAAATGAAGATGGGACACATGGAGGAATACAGGGGCAGCTATAGCCTTAGCTCTTAATCCTAACCCAACCCTAACCTATCCCCAGTCCTAACACTAACCCTGACCCTAACTCTCATCCAACTCTCACCTCAACCTTCACCAGGCCTCTAGAGACAGTCTTAATTAGACTGCCTCTAGGGCCAGAGGAGCTGTTCTAAAGGGAGATGGGTCAAGGAAGCAGGGAAAGAGTTACAAAGAAAACAAAACTAAAGAGTTTGGAGGATTACAGAGGAGGAAGGACTCCAAATCTGTATAATTGTTGAATAGAGGAGAAGAGTGGTTTGAATGGAGGGTGGATTTCCGGACAAAGTACACACTTTCACAGGCTTTCAACTGTGTTATGTATTGCCATGACTACTGAGGAGTAAAACTGAAATTGAGTAGAATGCTAGAGTAGTCCAGGAAAAAATACAGTGGCTGTAAGGATACCAAAGTAGTTAGATTGGGAAACCTATTTACAGGCTGGAGGTAGCTTGGCTAAATGGACGCCAATTAAGGAAGAGGTGACAGGATAGAGAGTGATGAGAGAAGGCACCAAGATGATCCCCAGAGCTTTGGATAAGGCAGCTTAAGAACCAGTGGTTTTATTTAATGGAGTAAGCAAGAGATTCTGCAGCAACGGCACATCCATCTCAGGAGAGAGCAGAGTCCAGTTTGGATGCATTATATCTGAATACTCCATGAGATGTTCAAGTGGAGATGGAAGGGACCCCCATACTGCAAGGTACTCCCCACTGGACCCCGGATTAGGCAGCAACCACACCCAAACACCACTTTTCAAACATAAAGCGATCTGTCATTAACCAAGGTGAAGATACAGGTGGCTGAGTCTAAATTGGACAGGAACAGCAGCGAATGGCCTTGCAAGTCTTAATTTTAAGAAGGAAAAAGGGGACATCTGTGTTTGAATGAGATAAGATGGTTTGGTGAGTTCTGATTAGGACAGGCAAATGGGGATTTTTGGGTACTGGACTTTGACATTTTAATAGTCCTGATCAGCCTCAGGAAGGAGTCAGGCATAAGAAAGTGGCCAAATAAGGGACTAGACCTTGGTGGCTAACTTAAGGAACACAATCTAATGGTTTAGCAAGGGAGACGGAAAAGGGAAGGGTTATGTTTGCTATGCTAGGACTTCTAAGGCCCTTCGGAGAGAGCTCCTCATAGAAGCATGCAGTTGCAGAATGCTACTCAGAGAGGATGACCAGTGACTGAAGATGAGGGCCTGGGATGTTTGCTCTTCATAGAAAAGAGGTCCATTTAGGGATTGAGAGTTGTAAGGAGAATAAGAGGAAAAACCAGAGATTCTGGTGACACTGAACTCCAAAGAGCAGAAAGAGCATCAAATAGCTTTGAAAGAGAATTTTGCCTGGAGTCTAATGACAGACCGGTGTATCAGGAACAGCTGAAAATGCTCACCATACTCAGCAATTTTGAGGCCACTGCTGACTCGAACAGATCATCTGCTCCGTGGCCATTAGGGCAGGATTCAGAGATCACTGAGAAAGCAGAAGGCAGCTGGACAAACGAAAAGACACACTGGCAAGAAGCTGTCATGAAAAGGAAGTCGAGGAAGAAGGCCTTGGGTTCCAGCATGCAGGTGTAGCTTGGGTAGGGAGGCAGGGCTTCTCCACCATTTACTGAAGAAAATAGTGGGAGGGAATGTGGGTAGGATGACATCTGAGAGAGCAAAAGATTAGGGAAACTAGAGAGTGGAGGCCCAATGCTGCATAAAATCCTTCTGGAAGCTGAAACAGGATGGTTCAAGCTAGGCCTGGGTACAGTGGCCTCCTGTCATGGAGGAGTAGAGGGTGAGGCGTGGGTGCCGAGTGTGTGTGTGAAATGAGAAGCAGTCATCAGCAAACTTAAGGCCATTCTTCCTCAGAGTCTCGTTTTCTCTGAGGCATGGGCATTAAGGATAGACGGTTAAGAGGGGTGGCCACATAAGGAGCGATTTATTACTCTCTGATTGCGATTCCCCATTATGCTGACTGTCACTAGTGTGTATTCACACACATCTCCCTGACTGTCTCAGAACACTAGAAATTTCAACTGAATTATATAGGCTGGTTGATGATCTGAGCGAAATCTCTCATTTGTTCTTAGATGGACACACTGTCGATGTGGCCAGAGGACATCTGATGTCGTATTGCACTGATTGAAAATTCAAAATAAAGACATTTCATTCAAAGAACAAGAAAAGAAAAATGCTACCAATAAGTGGTTGGGCTTCCTCCATCTCTCCTCTCCCCTTTTCTCTTTTCTGTCTCACCTTTTGACCTCACTTTCATAAAGCAGTCAACAGCTGCCAAGTTTACAACACTATCTTTCATTCCTGACCTCAAATGGCATTTTGTTTGTTTGTTTGTTTGATTGATTGATTGATTTTTTTTTCTTTTTTTCCCCATCCACCCACATACATCAAAGCCTTTTTCCCCGTTGGGTCCTAGGAGATTGGCAAAATCTCAGTTGTTTTCATCTATATAAAATTCCCTTATAAAACACTGAGTTAGGAGAGCAATTCCTCTCCACTTAGTTTTAGACTTTCCTGTTCTAATTGGATTTATGGATTTGAGAGCCCCACCTCTGTCAGACATAATCAAGGCTGCCGACCTGTCTCCCCGCCAAGCACTGGAACATTAGGGTTATGTTCAAGGCTGCCACTGTAGTGGAAAGCTTCCTGGATTAGGATTTTTAAAAGTATCTGAAGTGACAAGTTGGCTGGGAGGAATCTATGAACTATAAAAATGCCCCAGAATGGCTTCTGAGAACAGGGTGACAATTTTATTACCACTCTGGTTCCTTTCCTTCCACTTGCTGTTCCTTTTATGCTGTCAGTAAGAAGCTTTTGGGAAGAGAACAAAGATGACAGGAAATCATCAAATGCCTTCTAATATTCATGTCCGCCTTATTTGATACCTTATGCTTAGCCATAAAATTTTCATAAACATTTAGATTAATTAGACACTCCCCTAGAGGCATTGATATTTCACCTTCTGTTCTCTGCAGCCTTTATCTACTATATTGTCTATCTTCCTTCCAAGAAGATGAGCAAGAATAGTTTGGGAAATTTCCTTCTTCTCCTTTCTTCCACCACACACCTGGTCACTATTCAGTACTGAGACCATTTCCTCGGAACACTTACATCATTTGAGCCCTAGTGATGTGGACCTTGTTGATTTACCTCCCTATCTTAGGACTCTCATTCTTTTTGTTTTCTATGACTTCCCACTTTCCCGGAATTTTCTTACCTTCCTGGTCTCTGCTTCCTAGTATTTGTCACAAGCCTTCACTCCTCTGCTTGCCTGTCAATTTCTGGGCTCTATGCTATGCTTCATACATGGAATTACAGGAACTTTTGGGCAACTTAGGAAAATAGCCAGTGTCCTTACTTTTCTCGGTAGTGAAAATCAAAGCACAGAGAGTGAGGAAGATGTCTAAGATCTCCTTAGAGGTGGAACCAGATGAGTTCCTGACTCAGTCTCCTAAAGATCAGCAATCTGCAGCTTCCATGTCTGTTTGTTTTTATTTACTAAACCTTTTCTTTTTCCTTTTGATGTAGTAACAGCACAAAGACAAAGTAGACCCATTCTTTTTAATTAATTGATTTTTATTTTTGAGATTATAATTTAATTACATTCATTCTTTTCCCTTTCTCCCTCCAACCCCTGTTGTATACCCCTTCCCCTTCTTCAAATTCATTGTTTTCTCACTAATTGTTATTGAATGTATATATGTATTGATATATATTACTTAATTTAATCTGTTGAGTCCAGATAATGTTACATGTATGGATGTATGTTTTCAGGGCTGACCATTTGGCACTAGACACCCAATTTGTGTGCTCTTCTCTAGGAAAGACCACCTCTTCCACTCCAGGATTTCCTCAGTTGCCTATAGTTCTTTGTGTGGGAGTGAGGCCTTACATGATTTTCCCCTGCACAGTTGGATGCCATAATGGTTGATACAAAAATACAGCTCTCATCTTGAAGGGAATAAGGGATACCTCATTCTGGAACTATTTTGAGTGACCATGACCCATAGGCAAAATCCCTCTGAATTGGCAGATGGAACCTCATGAAGTTAGGTCACTTCTGTACCTCAAAGGAAGCACTGAGAAACCTGCAGTGTGGGAGGGAAATATTTGCCAGCTGTATATCTGATAAAGAGCTAATATCTTCGAGAATACTCAAAGAAAAACAAGAGCAACAAAACAAGAAATAATAAAATAAATAGTCAAATGAATAAACAGTTCTGAAAAGATAAAATACAAATGGCTTGTAAATGTGAAAACATCAACTACATGGAGATTTCTTTCACTTTACTCCAGTGAGAATGCAGGTCATTAAGAAAACAGATAACAAATGCTGGCTAAGTTGTGAGCAAAAGGGTAGGGACCCTTAATATTCTGCTGGTGGAAATTCAAGCAGGCACTGTGGAAACAGTATGGGGGGGGTCTCTCAAAAAATGAAATACAAATCTAATTTGTGACCACTTCTGAGTATTTACCTGAAAGACTCCAAGAGGGCATATCATGGACACACCTACACATCAGTGTTTACAGTATTTCTTGGTAGCTACACATTGGAACTAACCAGGTATCTGCCAGCACAGGATAAGGAGAATTTACAGATATGCACAATGGGATTTCAGATGTAAAGAATGAAGTCATGTTGTCCATAAGAACATGATGCAGATAGAGTCAAGCATATTAAGCCTACGAAGTCAATTTCAGAAAGACAAATAACATATTTTCATAGTTGTGGATCCTAGGTTTTAGTTAAATACATAAAATCATACTGTATATATGGTGTGTGGCAAACAAACATGCTTAGGGAACAACCGGAGGAGTGAAAATTGACAGAGTAGGGATTATGGAAATATACTTAAAGTATCTATGCACACGCACGGAAATGTCATCAGTAACCCAGCATCATGTACAATTAATATATACCAATTTACAATATTGTTTCAAAAATTGGCTTTTTACATTGACTCCAGGCTTCTTGGTTCTCAATCATTTTTTCTCTTAGCATTCTTCTCTGAGGCTGACACACACACACACACACACACACACACACACACACACACACACACACACTCTTTAAAAAAAAATTAATTTATTCTTGTTACATCTCAATGGTTATCCCATCCCTTGTATCCTCCCATTCTCCCCTCCCTCCCATTTTCCCCTTATTCCCCTCCCCTATGTCTGTTCCTGAGAGAGATTACCTCCCCCTGAATATGCTCATAGGGTATCAAGTCTCTTCTCAGTGACCTGCTGTCATTCCTCTGAGTGCCACTAGGTCTCCCCCTCCAGAGGACATAGTCAAATGTGAGGCACCAGAGTACATGAGAAAGTCATATCCCACTCTCCACTCAAGTGTGGAGACTGTTCAGACCATTGGCTAGATCTGGGTAGGGGTTTAAAGTTTACCACCTGTATTGTCCTTGGCTGGTGCCTTAGTTTTAGCAGGACCCCTTGGCCCAAATCTGCCTATCATAATGTTCTACTTGTAGGTTTCTAGGACCCACTGGATCCTTCTACATTGCTATTCTCACATGGTTCTCTCATCTAGAGTCCCAATAGGATGTCCTCCCCTCTGTCCCAGCTTCCTGGTAAGTGAAGGCTTTCATGGGACATGCCCCTTGGGCTAGTATGCAGATATAAGTGAGTATATACCATTTGAGTCTTTCTGCTTCTGGGTTAACTCACTCATTATGATCATTTCTAGCTCAATCCATTTATCCACAAATTTCAGGAATTCCTTGTTTTTAATAGCTGAGTAGTATTCCATAGTGTATATGTACCACAGTTTCTTTATCCATTCTTCTACTGAGGGACATTTAGGCTGTTTCCATGATCTGGCTATTATGAATAAGGCTGCTATGAACATGGTTGAGCAAATTTTCTTGTTGTGTGCTGGTGCATCTTCTGGGTATATTCCAAGGAGTGGAATAGCTGGGTCTTGAGGAAGCCCTATTCCCAGTTTTCTGAGATAGCACCAGATAGATTTCCAATGTGGCTGTACTAGTTTGCATTCCCACCAGCAATGAAGGAGTGTTCCTCTCTCCCCACATCCTCTCCAGCATGTGGTGTCTCTTGAGTTTTTGATCTTAGCCATTCTGATGGGTGTAAGATGGAATCTCAGAGTTGTTTTGATTTGCATTTCCCTGATGACTAAGGAGGTTGAGCATTTCTTTAAGTGTTTCTCAGCCATTTGATATTCTTCTGTTGAGAATTCTCTGTTTAGTTCCAAGCCCCATTTCTCAATTGGGTTATTTGGTTTGGTGGCACACACACACACTTAATAGTTTTCAGTAAGTGATCAGTGGATAAAATCACTGATACCTTTCACAGTAAAGGTCAGAATTAAACAAGATGCCAAAACTCTGGAGTCAGAACTAAAGCAGATTGTCATTTGGCTTTTCATGAAGATCTAGAATACAAACTTATGAGGACTTTCATAATGTAGATACTAATTCAGTCCACTTAGCTCTTTTCTACTCACAGAACAAAACCCCACCTAATAAACAGATTAATGTCCACACACACACAGTATTTGCACAGCTGCAAAATCATTCACAAACAAGATGTTTGAGCTTCACTTTCTTTACACAGGACATTGGGTGACCAGATGACAACATTAAAGCTTTCATACGGAGCGTGGGGAGCCGTGGGAAGCACCATGTCCATTAAAAAACATTGTTTACAGAAATCCTTTGAAAGGTTTGTGTGTTCTTTGGTGGAGAAGAGAAAACACTTTTTTTGGTTTAGAAAGCCCTCTAGTAACTGTTGTGAACCAGGGATTATGTCACCCTGAGTAGCCAGGAGTCTAAACAACCAGTCATCAGTCTGATCACATGGACAATTCCTGAGCTACTAAAACAAAGCCCTATGGAGTTTTCCTGAAGCTTGTTACTTCAGTTCATCTTCTGCGTTCTCCAGGCACCTTATTGAAGAGAGAGAACTGTGATGGTGAAATTTCATAGGACTCATATATTGGAAGTTTTAGTTTCTTTTATAGCTCAGTTATGTTATATGCAGGTTTTTGTTTTAACCCCAAGTATGGGATATGGAACTGCCTTTAGTTTGTCCACAGTTGATAATTACCTAGTGTAGCTTGGAGAGGGGCATGACCTTTGCCAGATGCAGTTAGTTAGTTTAATTCTGAGGACTTTGAGAGGGATATGTATATATATATATATATATATATATATATATATATATATGTATCAGAGCCCAGAGAGAGGAAGGAAGCTTCAAGGAGACAGAAGGAAAAAGAAGAAGGCTGCTTGCTGGGTCTGTTGGACTACTAGATACTCTGATGATTGACATTGGTATTTTCCCAAAGAACACAACAACCCTATCCAGCTGGAACTAAGTTTAAAGAGGTCTATGACCCCCTCCCTTCTAACCTTCTTTCTCCTATACCTAGGTTGGGCACAGGGAGACAGAAGGGAGGTAGCGGTTTAAGGAACACCAAGTAAAATAGAGTCAAAAAGTATGCCAACACACAACAAACTCATTTTTATCCTGTGCGGCTCCTCCAGGGGGGAGATGAACAAATGTCTACTCACAACAGAGCAAAGTAACAATTCTCCCAATGGCTAACTTGCAACCCAGTGATAACAGGAATCACTTACATTGTGCGGATGAGAGATGA
The DNA here is from genome assembly GCA_907169655.1 of Acomys percivali. NCBI lineage: Eukaryota > Metazoa > Chordata > Mammalia > Rodentia > Muridae > Acomys > Acomys percivali. The sequence continues at coordinate 45,406,214 of OU015744.1, read as the reverse complement.
CTGACTTAGAAGTGGAGAAACAACTCAAGGTAGCTGCATCACTAAAAAAAACAAAAACAAACAAACAAACAAAAAACCCTAGCTCATTGGAAGCAACAAAGTCCTGGACACCTCATGCACACCATGAAGCCAACTTATTAGGTCAGGGGATCTAGTCACTGGCAGCTCCAGTAGCAAGAACATCTCCCCCCCAAGCTATGACATGCTCCACAGTCCCCACTCTTCGAGGCTTTCCACGTTGTCCAGCATCCTTCTTCTGAACAAATGTACTGAGTGAAGAGCCAAATAGTTTCATTAAACAGGAGAAAAGGCCAGACACACAGAGAATAGCTGGAGTCAACTTTAGTCCCGCTTGTTTCTTTATCTCAGTATCTTGGGATCTTTTATTGCAGAAACATCCTTTATCTCTGGAAAACACATTTTTGATTAATGGGCTATTGCCATTGCTCTTGGTTGCTTGCCTACCAGAACTTAATGTTAAGACTCAAAGACCATACACTTTGGTCTCAAGACATGGAGACATCAAGTTGATACTGACCAGGAGGTTTCCTCTCTGATCGACGGCTTTCATAGAAGTTGCTCTTCAAGCTGCTCGGAGGAAAAATCATCAACAGCTCCACTCGGCTGTGAACCTGTGAGTGATAATAATAGCCCATGGGTGCGATGGTGGCATGAATATTATGGGAATAGCCAGTCGCTGTCTGAATGTTTTTAAGACCCACTCCATGGGAGGAAACTCATGTACAGTAGTGTAAATCTGGTCAAGAACCTATGATTGGGAAGCTAGCAGGTCCCAGGGGTGAACCTAACTACTACGGTTTTGCTAAATTGACATAGTAATAAACTGATCTCTAAATGTCCATTTCTATAACCATCCATTCCAGCTCTTATGCCTCATCAGAAGAATTTGTTTCTGAGTTAACCATAGTCCAATGAACAAATTTTTATCTATTATCTTTGATGATACCAATTAACAAAGTGCAGAGTAATTATAAAGTTCTCAAGTATAACCATGACATCTATAAGTCATATTCTCACCACAAGGTTCAGGAACTACTTTAGAATATGGGTGGAGAGATTGTGAGAGCCACAGGTCAAGAAAGACTGGAGCAGAACAGTGTCCACTGGACATAGAAGGACCACAGTGCTCATGAACTCACAACGGCTGTGCTGTCTACACAAGACCCTATGCAAGATCTGAAGAGCTACTGAAAGCTGATGGCTTCTGTGAGAGTCAATTTTCTTTAGTAAGAGTGTGGTGCCTCCAGTAGATAGCCACACCTGTGAATATATGAACAGCACAAGCTGGGCTCAGTGCATTATATAGAATAAGAAGAGGAGGAGGAAGAAGAAAAGGAAGGGTTAGGGAAATAGAGTGGATCTGGGCGGGGTTAAGGGGAAGCATAGGGACTGAATATGGTCAAACTACATTGAATGTATGTGGTGTTTGAATGAGATGAGATGGAATTTCCCTTGACTGGCTTTGGAATGTTGTCTTTTGGAATGATAACATATATTATGTGCCATATGCTGAAAGTGTGTAATTTGCTTCTTTGATTTTACAGGAGATTATAAATAAGAGATTGACTTGGGTCTCAGAAAAGACTTTGGATTTTTAAATAGTATTGAGACTGTGAAAGACTACGGGGATTTTTGAAATTGGACTAAATGTGTTTTGCATATGACTGCAGGGTGAGGGGTAGGGAGTGGAATGTGCTGTTTTGAATCAAGCGTTTGAACACTTCTGCCTATCCAGACTCTGTCTGGGCAGGAGTAGGTCACGTGTCCTTGCTGGGGAAACTATAACACGGGAGACAAGTTTTGAAAGTGTAATGTCTTGTGCCATTCTGAGTTTGCTTGCTCTGTGTCCTGCTTGTGGTTTGAGATGTGTGCTCTTAGCTTCAGAGACCAGCTCTCTGAGAGCTGTCATGTCTGCCACCTTCTGTTCCTGCCACTATGGACACTAACCCTCCAGAAACATAAACACCAAATAAAAAAATTTTTTTGAAAGTTGCCTTGGTCATGGTGTTTAATCACAGCAATAGGAAAGTAAATAATATAATGCCTGTAAGAGATTCTCAATTATATAATAGTTCTCAGTGATACAAGAAATATATAAATTCTCAGTACAAATATAGCTTTTTTTTCAGGAGAAAAAGATGAAAGAACTGGCCTTAAGTGAGAAACATTCCTGAGATCTAGTGAAGAGAATTGAGAGAGAGTAAGACCTAGAATTCCAGGTCAGTGCTGGCAGTGTACAAAATCTAAGTGCTCCAAAGTGAGTTCCCTTCAGTAAAAATATTTGTCTGAGGAGGTCCAAACCAACATATCTTTAAGACCCCAATGTAGCATGCTGAGAATTTCAGATCCCTCAGCTATCTTGTATTCTGTTGAAACTCTTTAATAAATGACAAATGTCTTGTACTTCTTATACATTTTTTTTGGTGATAAAACTCTACAAAAATCAAGGACAGACAGTATGTAAATGTGTCAAAAAGCCTGATATTTAAAAGCACATAGGTAGAAAATAACTTTAGAATTCAAGACAGTTCAACACACAGTGAGAGCAGTGACAGAGATTTAGTCAAGTGGCTTAACTAATTCTCACAGGAAAACCTTCACCAGGTGAATGGCTATGCTGACGTTATGGATTATGGATACTAACACTGAGAAGAGTGAAGTAACTTGGTAAAACCAAACAGCTGGTCAGTGCCTATGGCTGTACAACCATTCAGTCATCTGTATGGGATAGAATAATAACAGTTCCTCCATCTTTCTCACCTAGAAATTTGAGGCCCAGTGTCATCACCTGGCTACACGTGGAAGGACTGAGATTAAGCCCAAGGCTACTTGACCCTAAAGCCCATACTTACAAATGATTATGCTAAAGAGATGCCTATGAACTGACTGGCATTCATATTAGAAACAGCAGGCACGGGATTTTGACCTTTAATTACTGTCCATGGCTCTGTGCGTTGTTTAACGGGTATATAACAACACTCACTTTAAAAGATTGCCATGAAGAATTCAGACTACATTGTAAAGCTTCAAGAGTTTTACATGTTTGACCTGTACTATAGTGAGCTCCCAACACATGCCAGGTATCATGCTCAGTTATTGAGTTCTGTGCTGAGCATTGCATTGGGTGCTTTACATGTGTTGGTTTATTTAATTATCACACAACCTCACTATTTAGACTCTCATGCTTATTTTAATGGTATAGAAAGTGATGCTCAGAAAAGCAAAAGAAAAATGAAAACCAAAACCAAACAAAACCCACAACTTATCAGTGCCCAAGGCTGCACAGTTATTCAATTGTTTCATGGAGCAGCATGACACGAATTCAGCTTATTTTTCCTTATTTAGAAAATCCCAGCAGAATGAAGAGAGAGCCCAGCCATCCCAGGGAGGACCAACCACTTCTTGGGACTGATGAGCTCTTACTCTTCTGTTGTTTCTTGCCTCAGCTTTGCAGATAAAAGTTTGCACCTCCACGGCTGCAACTTTGAGTAGACATGCTTAAAGCCGCAGCTGAAAGAAGAGAGAAAACATCCTTCTGTGCACTTATTGAACTCCTGCGGTGTTCTCCCAAGACCCGTGAAGTGTTCCCATCTGAAATGACGCTCCAGCTGGCCCACTGACAGGCTCACTCACTGCACAAATCCTTTCCTTGTTCCTGGTTTTCCGGATGCTCCTCCCATGGTGAGCTGGCACACGGGGCAAGGAGGAGCTGACAACTGGCTCATTAGTTTAGGCCTTGTAGATGATTCGGAAGGGGCTGGAGGTGGGGATTTCACTTGGATCTAAAAAGCTCTCTGGACAAACTAACTATGCAGATTAAATAATTGAGATGGCTCCGTGAGCTATTATAAGAGAAAAAGCGTTGGTTCTATCCTAAGGTGAACCAACCCAGAGAGCTTGGGGGACACTAGATTGCTTTACCTAGTGTGACCCATTTCTTGTTATCTTAGCATAACTGGCTTGATTTGCTGTTCAAGTGCCAAATCTCTCCTTCATTTAGGCTGGAGTCATACTGTTGTAGTTTTGTATGAAAGCTTTAAAAAAGTAAGTGACCAAATTTTAATGGTGGAGGGTGGCATTCAGAACAAAGGTTCATCAGCTCCGTTGCTGTCACTTGGGAGGCAAAATCAAGGCTCTTGTTTGGGGGAACACTGTTGCATGGGGGTAATCGCCACATCCCAGGCTGCTTTTCTTTTAAAATCACAGCTGATTCGCTGTGGCGGCGGCGGCTGCAAACTGCTGGCACCATCATTGCTTACAGAACGTGTCTGCCAAGCTGCTCGGGGTGGAGAGAGTCATACTGTATTCTTTGATGGTGAACTCATCTGGCACAGAATAGACGGCATAGAAAAAGCCTCAATTCATCTTCTTCCCTGCCCCTCCGTGTGGCCTGAGTGTCCTAAGAGAAAAATGGCCAGAGATATCTCTGCTTTCTTCTCCACCGTAGCTGCTGTTTGAGGAGCTCAGCTGCAGGCTCAGCTCTTGCTCCCTGGTTCTTGAGCATGAGAAACCAGGAAAATGCAAATGGTCACCTCAGCGTCTCTGGGGCAGGAGAAACCCAAGTATCGGTAAGTGTAGGAAGCTGTTGAAGTCATTACGAGCTTTGAGATCTGTTTGCCGATCTGCTTCTGGCAGGATGAGGGTAAAAGCAGAGAATCTGGGCAAAGCTTTGAAATGTGTTTCTCTCTTTCCTGGAAAACCTCATATCAATCAGCATACTGTACTCTGTGGCCAATGTACCTATTTTCTTTCCTGTCTCCATTCACATATGTCAATATGTGGTGAAAGGTTTCCAAAAATTTACTTCATTTGCCTCTGAAGGGGAGAAGGGAAGACAGGTCATCCCACACTGGCCAGATGACAGCATTACACTCTCCAGCAGCTTAGCTCTATGCCCACGAACTCCAGGGTGCCAAGGAAGAAAGCAAGACCTTTTGGTGAATAAGGCACAGATTAAAACTGGAATTAAGTTGTCAGACTGTTCCCTCTCTGATTAAAAAAAAAATCAACTCATAGGATTCAGAGTCAATAAAAGAAAGGTATTTCAATTCACTTCAAATTGCTTTGGAGAATGGCGTGTGTGTGTGTGTGTGTGTGTGTGTGTGTGTGTGTGTGTGTGTGTGTGAGAGAGAGAGAGAGAGAGAGAGAGAGAGAGAGAGAGAGAGAGAGAGAGTCCTTCTTTAAATTAGCAACAAATATTAACATAGAGCAAAGGAGGAGATGAAAGAGTGGGACAAGAGGCTGTGGCCACCGTGTGTCTTTGGTCTCTGAGTCCCTTACCTCTCTGCATTCATTCATGCAGGCACACAGTCAGTGCTAAGAACCAACAGTAATCTCAGAAACAAGCATCCCGGGTATCCCTCAGTGTGCAGCAGGCACTGTACAAACAGCCTCTTCTGTGTTTGCACCTTCTGTCTTTATCAAACTCGAGGAGCACTGGCCTTAGCCTTAGTTTACAGAGTAGGAAACAAAACCAGAGACTGGGAAAGATATTCACTAGATAACAGTCTATGCGTTTTGGGTAAAGCAAGGACGGGAATGTAGGCTGTTTAATTCGGTTAGTGTCGTTCATTGTGTGCAGCCCTCCAGCCATGGCTATGCAGCTGCCAGGATACTCAAAGAGGGCGGGCTCTCATCCTTTCTGCTTCCAGTGGTTTATTTTTGTCTTCTCACTGCCTTCTTTACAAGAATGTTTGGGGGAACGAACAAAGGAAGTGTCCTACGGGCAAGAAGAAGAAATAGATGAGTCACATTGAAGAAGGAGAAAGGAAGGAAAAATCCTTTCAAGTCACACACGCATAAAAAAATATGTGGCGCCCGGGAGGAGGTCCCTGGATGAATCACAGAGGAGAACTGGATCTTGTGAAGTCACATGGATAATAGTATTACCCTTGACGAAGACACTGTGCTGCGAGGAAAATGATCTGCAGAATCCTGGGATTGCATTGGTTACGTTGCCGTGCCTGAGAGTGTGTGCCTTATGAAGGTGGCCAGATATTGTTGTGGCTTTGGTTAGAGCTCAAGTCAGGTAGGTCACAGGTCAGTGAAGTCTTTGAGTAACTGCATGTAGTTCACTTTCCCTTAGCACACAGGCTTGGGAAGTTACAGAGTCAACAACTACACCTGTTCTTTCCTCACTGTTGTTGCTGTTTTACCATTCAGGTTCATGTCTCCCACATAGCTCTTTGCTGGTGGTGTGTTAATCACATAATATATTAAACAATTTTCAGATACTGATGACAATATAGTGGCTTGTTCCATCCTTTTGAGATGATGCCCTTGCTAGCTATATTTTCAACAAAGGGAAATGGAAGCACATGTGTTTCTTGTTTTGTTTTGTAGTTGTTTGTTTGCTTGTTGATTTGTCTTTTTTTTTTTTTTTTTTTTAGAGATAAAAAAGGACTTGAAGTTGGGGAGGTAGTGAGAATCTGGGAGGACTTGGGAGCTGGGAAACCCTTACCAGAATATATTATATGAAAATTTGTTTTTCAATTAAAAATAGCCATACTAACCTATTGCCCTCTCTGTCATGCAAAGTTAAGCAGTTTGTGTGAACTGGCTCCTTTAGGGCACACAAATCTCCCAATGAGATAGCCCCACATTAAGGTTGCAGTTTACAGTGACTCATGTTGTACAACTCACCTATGGCACAGAGATTTGGCTAGGATTCCACCACGGCCTGACAGACCCTTCACCCTGTTCACTGACACCGTAGCTCCCTGGCTATGACCACATGCTAGCCTCTGAGAAGTGGAGGAAAGATGCTCTTGATTTGGTTTGATTTGGTAATTTTTGGATAAAGGAGGAAATCCTTACTTCTTATAGTTCTAAAAAGAGATTGCTGGGCTATGCTTTGGGTTTTGCAAGCATCATGTTCACAACCTCCTCCTCTAATTTCTTTGTCTATTTAATGGGAACCATTCATACAGGAAAATGTGTGTGTGTAAACAAGTGTGGGGTCTATGTGCGAGTGCTGTTTGTGCCTGCTGAATGCTGTTTGTTCCTGTTGAATGCTGTTTGTTCCTGTTGAATGTTCTATCATCGGAACCAAGGCATGCACTTCACACATGGCAAGTGACTTGCGAGCTGTCAATGATTCGGAGTAAACAATAAATTTAAAGAGAGTCTACAGACATCTCACTTGGCCACCTAGATGCTTATTTTCTAGACAAGTTCATTGTTCCTCATTGTTTCCCATTGATGGAACATCTACATGTAGACAACAGAGGCAGAGCATTCCACAACCTAGAAAGACTTTTACCTTTATTGAGAGGGTCTCTTATCCCTAAGCTGAGAAAATGTAGTTTCTTGTCTTTGTGCTTTTAAGTATTTCTATTTCTTTAGCTTTTTAGGAAATAGCACAGACACACAGACACACAGAGACACACACACACACATACACACACACACACACAGAGAGAGAGAGAGAGAGAGAGAGAGAGAGAGATACAGAGACAGAGACAGAAACAGAGACACAAAGGCAGAGACAGACAGAGACAGAGAGGAAGCTGTGAGCAGTCAAGGCCATGAAGTATAACTCTATTAAAGCTTAAAACCATGGCCCATCTGCTTGAGTGCATGAGAAACTTGAAATGTAACATCACCCCAAAAGGAATTCTAATGAGTTGTGGCATCTTTCAACAACATATGTGACAAAACTATTAAAACCATCTGATTTCTGCCTTGAACTCAGAGTTTCTTGGAGCTCACACTATCTTGTCCAGTGCCATCTCCTTCTTGAGGTCCATCCCCCTCATCCATGTACTGCCTTCCAACCCAAAGGCCTCCCTGGTCTGGTCAGCAATTGCCCCCTCCTCAGGGCAATAGAGAATATGAAACTCAATTCCTTCATGGGTTCTGCTTGCCCTGTCTCTTGACTCAGCACCCCGAACAGAACGCCCAGGGGAAAGGGGCCATCAACCCTCACCTCCTTTGTGGACAAGGAGGAGAAGAGCTGTGGAGAGTCGTGGGCTAATATTGTTCTCCTTTGTAGTCATACAACGACAGCCGAGATGACTGGTTTCTCCCAGCTCTCTAGATGCTTTAATCTACTAAAATTCCATTTAAAAAAAAAAGAAAGAAAGAAAAAGAAACTTGTCCCCAAAAGAAGTATTAACTTTCCAGAGAGAAATGCCTCTGCCAAGTCCATAGGTCAGGCTTAGGGCAGTGATTCCCACAGCCTTTAGGTTTCACATAGTTTTGTGTTTTATTTACTGATTTAAGATGGCAGTCAGTTGTTTTGTGCAAAGTATACTTCAGATCTATTTTTTTCTCCTTTTCTCAGCACAGCCCACTTGGTCGGTGCCATATTAAACTGAGAATGCTTGTCTGTGTTAGCTTCCTCCTGTGCACATCAAGACTTCCCCTGTCAGATTTCTGCCCAGTTATTAATAAACCTGAGTGGGAAGGAGAATAAATGCATGAAGTGGTGCTGACTGGTTTTGCTCAGCTTGTAGACTGTCTTCATCTGCTTCAAAGATGGCTGAAGTTGCCTAGAGCCTAGGAGTCCCGGGGCGTTGAGAAGATCTTCAAGAGATGGCAAATTGAAAAAAAAAATTAAACAAACATCTGTTGGATTCCAATATGGAAACTTACTTGGAGGCAAATTCCATGCTACAATGCTTCCACAACAACCTGGCATGTCATGGTGACAGGAGACAAGTGGCTTCCAGAAAAAACAAAGATAGCTGCGGGGGACTAGTCACATCTCCCAAACTCAGGTACCAGTCTATCTTTGAAAATATCTTCAGTCTTTCTGAATTAAAAGTCAAGTGACCACCAAAAGACACCGCATATCCCCTTCTTTTTTTAAAAATTAGTAGTTGTATATATTTCTGGGCTACAATGTGATTTTAAAAATCTTTCCAATTCATTGGGGATGACCTTGAACTTTAGATCCTTTTGCCTCTGCCTCCAAAGTGCTGGGACTAAGGTGTGTGCCACTACATCCTGCTAAAGTGGTGGTTTAATCATGCTATACTTGCGTAATGATAAAGTCAAAATAACTTTTATACTTATTGCCTTAAATATGCGTCATTTCTTTGCAACATTAAATGTGACTCTTCTGGCTAGTTTTTGTTTGTTTTGAGAAGGTGTTACTGGTCTGGAACCCACTATATATGTAGTCTATCCAGGTTGACATTTAGCCCCCAGGCATCTTCCTACCCTTGCTTATTGAATGCAGGGATGACAGGCACATACCATCATGCCCAGATCTCTTCTAGCCGTGATGAAATAGGAAATGTATTGTTGTGAACTGAAGTCTCCGTCCTGTGTGGCAGACCATTGGAACATGATCTTCCTGTCTGGCTATCCCTTCGTACTCCTCCCCTATCTTCCCCCTTCCCCACACCTCCTTCTCTGTAACCATCAGTCCACTTTCTACTTGTATGAAAACATTTTAGATTCCACAAGTAAGTGAAATTGTGTATTTGCCTTTTTATATTGGGCTTGTTTCATTTAATGAATTGTCCTTCAGGTTCATATGCATTAATGCGAATGACAGTCTTGATTCTCTTTTTGGCTGAATAATAATAATTATTTGACCCATTCGTTTTTTGATCTTTACCCAGTTTAATTACCTATCCCAAGCTGGGTCGCTTTGACTTGGTGATACCATTTCCTTTTTTACTTTATACATGGTCTCAAGATTGCTGTATCCTATGGCAATTCTTTTTTTTTTTTTTTCAATATTTTTTGAAGGAACCTCTATACTGGCTCTCCTAGTTAACCCTCTCACTAATAGCATCTGAAATTTCCCACTTCTCTCCATTCTCCTCAATGCTCAATACATTTGAGTTCAAGACAGCCAAGGCTACACAGAGAAATCCTGTCTCAAAAAACAAAACAAAACAAAACAAAACAAAAGGTATTTACTTATTGTTTTTGATCCATCTGCTTTGTATCCACTGTTGCCCGCAAACTCATTGTGTAGCCCAAACTGTATCAAACCTGTAATCCTCCAGACTCTGCCTCTTAAGCAGAGTCTGTTATGTTTTGTTAGTCATTATTTTAACTATAGTGAGATGTCTCATTGTTGTTTTGTTTAACATCACCTAGCAGATGTTCTCAACCTTCCTAAGGCTGCAGTTCTTCAATACAGCTCCTCATGTTGTGGTGACCCTCCAACCATAAAATTATTTCATTGCAACTTCATAAGACTGTACTTTTACTACTGCCGTGAATTGTAATGTAAGTATCACATATGCATGATATCTGTAAAAGGGCCATTTGATTCCCAGAAGGAGGTTTGAGAACCACTGATTTAGTGGTCTGTGATGTAGAACATTCTTCATATGTCTTTTGGTCATTTTTTGTCTTCTGTTTAGAAATTAATATTTAGATCTTTTCACAATTAAAATGCTGGATAGCTTGGGGGATTTTGTTGTTGCTGTTGTTGTTGATACTAAGACATTTGACTCCTTATGTGTTTGATATCGACCCTTGTCTGACACAGAGTTTGTAAATATTTTTGTCATTCTCAGGATGTCTCTTTGATGTGTTTTCCCCCTCATATTTCTTTTACTAAAAACTTGGCCCTCCTGCTTTGACAGACACAAACATCTATTTGTCTTTGGGTGAGACCATCAAAAAGTTACTCTTTGGAAGAAAGAATTTTGGATTTGTCACTCCATTCCCTGCAACTGTGAACTTTGAGCCTTGGCCTTTGCAAACACAGGGCTATCTTGGGCTGCATTTATTTCTATCTCTCTGTCCTGAGAACTGATTTTTTAGAACCAAGAAGGAGGAAGTGGCAGATGACGATGACAGACTTAGAACAACTGTTCCCAGAGGGGACAGTGGCACTCTGTATATTGAAGTCTAGGTGCACAGGCTTTAGGAGTATCTATTGGACCCACAAAGTGCTTAAAGGAACATATTTAAAATAAAAATATATTAACATTTTTAGCTAAGAGATTTCACATAAAACAATGACCTTGATATGAGGCGGGGGGGGGGGGGGGGGGGGGGGGACAAATTTAATCCCAGCACTCAGGAGGCAGAGGCAGGTGAATCTCTGAGTTCTAGGCCAGCCTGGTCTATAGAGTGAGTTCCAAGACATGGCTACATAGAGAAACCCTGTCTCAAAACGATGACCTTGATATAGACTCAAAATGCTAGATTACAGTAACTATGCATGTGTTCTGTCATGTGCCATAGTCCCTCTTTACCTGTTTTACTCAGTTGTATTATTAGATTTTCCTTTAATGCCATGAACTTTTTGTTCTGCTTTTCTCTTTCTGATTTGGCTACTTACTGGTTATAAGTCATTGGACTTGTTACAGGATATTTGATCCCATTGTGGGCCCTGAGATTGTGAACTGTAAAAACCTATTTCTTATTTGGTGTGGGTCAGACCTAACACACACCTTTAATCCAAGGACTTTCTATTTATTATAAACAGGTGATTATGGTGTGGTTCAGCCAGCCTTAGCACACACATTTAATCCATGAGCTTTGTGTACTCAGGGTGTAATAAAGTTAACCCTAGGTCAAAAGGTGGAGCAAGAAAGCAGCTGACAGGGATAAGCAGAAAGGAGGGGCTTTGAGAGAAGGGTGTTTAAGCCAGAGTGGAGAAGAGCCCTTGGCTTTTTCCTCCTGGGCTATCAGGTGATCTATCAGGCCTTTTCCTCTAGGACATGAGCTAAGTAAGAAAGGCTTTTTCCTCTGGGACATGAGCTGAGTAGGAAGGTCAGCTGCCTCTCTGAGCTAGCAGCATCTGGCTCCTTAGTCTTCATTGGTAAAATCAAATGATTTGGGATTTTCTTTCTTTGTAACAACATTGGTCTCTGCTCCCGAAAGTCTGTGAGTTTTTTTTTCTTATTATGATAGAACTAATACTTCATCATAGTATAGGTAAATTAATTAATAGATGAAATGCAAACTGCTTAGCATAAATATTTAACATATCTTAATCCTCATCATTAACAGCATTCTTTTTTTTTCATTTATAATTTATTATAGAAAACATTCAGAATTCCATCATCCCTAGCACCATCTATATAAAACAGTGGAGTTTATTAAAATTAAATACCATTATCAATAAATAATAATAATAACATGGGAGAGGAATGAAAAAGACATTTTGTCCATTGAAGACTAATTAACAGCTAAGTTGTTATTAAGAACAATATTCTCTTTTTGAAATCTTCATTTATTTCCAAAATTCAACTTGTGTGAAGTAAACTTAAAACATCACTTGCCTATCAGGAAATATATCTAAACTCTATTGATACAAAAATGAAGTAGATGAAACACATATCATAAGATGGGATTTAGACGAGGACAAATTTAAAAAGCAGTACTTTCTATTTCTTAACATCTTCCTAAAAATAAATTTATTTCTTAATTATTTCCCCAAGGTTATTATTCTTTCTTTTTTTTTTTTTTTAATAGCCAGAACACGGAAACAGCCTACGTGTCCCTCAGTAGAAGAATGGATAAAGAAACTGTGGTTTATCTACACTATGGAATACTACTCAGCTATTAAAAACAAGGAATTTCCGAAATTTGTGGACAAATGGATTGAAATAGAAATTATCATAATGAGTGAGTTCACCCAGAAGCAAAAAGAGTCAAATGGTATATACTCACTTATATCGAGGCACTAGCCCAAGGGGTACGTCCCCATGAAAAACTTTACCTACAAGGAAAGTGGGTCAGAGGGGAGGACATCCTATTGAGACTTTAGGGGTGAGAAGCCTGGGAGAATGAGGAAATAGAAGGATCCAGAGGGTCCTGGAAAACTACAGGCGGGTCTGGGCCCTGGGGTCCTCCTCAAACTATGGCACCAGCCAAGGAAAATATAGGCAGTAAACTTCGAACCCCTACCCAGTCTAGCCGATGGACAGGAAATTCTCCACTGTTAAGTGGAGAAGGAGATCTGACTTTCACGCAAACTCTGGTGCCCCATATTGGACCATGTCCCTTGGATGGGGAGGCCTGGTGGCACTCAGAGGAAGGATAATAGGTCACAAAGAAGAGACTCAATACCCTAGGAGCATATACAGGGGGAGGAGGTCCCCCTCAGTCACAGGCATAGGGGAAGGGAGTAGAGGGGGGAAGCGGGAGGGAGGGAGGAATGGGAGGATACAAGGGATGGGCTAACAACTGAGATGTAATATGAATAAATTAATAAAAAAATTAATAAAAACAGCATTCTTATTATTGAATAAATGTGTTAGCTTTTTCTTACTTTCTCCTATATAATGGAAATAACAGCCACAGATAGAAGCCTCCTACTGCCTCAGTCTTTGAGATCACTAGATCTGCACTTTGACCAAAGCCATGTATAAACTAAAGTACTGTCTCTTTCAACATGCCTTCAAGGCTCCAGGTGGAAATACAAGGCATGAAGTGGGCTAGCTGTGGCTCAGAGGGCAGTGGTCCTGTTAAGTTAGGTAGGTAAGGACAACAACCAATCAGCCCCAAGAGGAGAGGCAATGCTTTCACAGAAAGGTTTCTTATCTGGGAGATAGCTGTTCATTTTTCCCTATTACCTCTGGGTTATATTGGACACCCATCCCCAAATCTTGTGAATATGTTATAAAAGTGAGCAATTGCTCTTGCATAATTTTTTTATGAATTAGAAGTAAAACAACAAACACAAAATAGTTAACACACAGTAAGTGATCAATAAGAGGTAATTACAAGTCAGAATGGGAGTAAATTAGAACATGTCACCTACTGAAAAGAGTTACAGTCTTAACTGAAAAATAACCATATCTAGGAGCTCAAGAAAAGCAGGCAGTGACCTGCTGCAAAATCTGATGCATGAAACTGCAAATTAGTGTCATGTGCTCTCTGTCCCATTATAATTATCATTATTTACTAATCATTAGTTTTAGCAATGGCTCATTACTCCCAGCAACATTTCTAACACAGCTTCAGTGGACCTTAGGATTTTGTTGTTGTTTCATATTTATTTGGCAACGTGTGACATTTTCCTCATATGAATGGCAACACACTTTCGTTAGATTTCAGTGTTGGTAAGAAGATTCTGCTTTAATTCTTCCCATTTTAGTCTAGTCTTGGCTGGTGTGGGAGGTCGGGGGTGGTGTTGCTCGTTTTTTGAAGCCACTCGCAATGAGTGTCTCTTGGTTGCGAAGTTTCCACTGTGTTGGCTGTTTCCTGTCTCCTCAGTAGTCTCACTCTTTTGGCTCCTACGTGGAGTTTTTGTTTGTTTTTTGTTTGTTTGTTTGTTTAATCCTTTGTTATCATGGAGGTTTTGGTGAGTTTTTTTTATCTACAGGAGTATAGTTTTTTTATCTTTAGTGTATGGTTTTTCTTCATTAGACAATCGGCAAACAATTATCAGTGCCTGCCATGCAGCAGTGTGCTTCAGCATTAAGTGGTCATAAGCATGTTTATGTCACTTTACACAGTACTTAATGGATTGAGTCTCCTTGATCCCCCCCCCCACCACAGAAACACTTATGAGCTTGTAATCTACAATGTCCCTATGTCACAAGGGGAAACTGGGGTATACGACTCAATGGTTAGGTGATTACTTGATTAATGAACTCAGTTCACTTAGTTCATGGGAACTTAGACCCGTCCCAATGCTGAGACTTCAACCTCCAACTACAGTCTGTATGTCTGCAAGTTGGATCTCGACTTTGCAGCTGTCCACATTCTAAGTACTTAGACTGATAGCTAAAATTGCAGCGTGTTGATATGGTTTTTGTCTACTGAGCCTAAGTTCTCATATTAAACTCTTCCTCTGGGAGAATTTAAGGCATTGTGAAGTTTGAAGGCCACTAAAAGGAGTTCATATTTAAATCTGAAGAATGAGTTTAGTGGACTCTGTTTCCCATACTGTCAGTCACTGTGAGAGAAACTTGAGCTGCTCTATGCCTTTGAAATGCCTTTAAAATCTTATTCTCTTTTGAGGACATAGTAAGAAAAAAATGCTTGTAGGAGGTCTGGTATTGGGTAATTTCTAGTTTTTTTTCTTGTTGTTTTGTTGTTGTTGCTTGTATATAAGAAACCAAGATTGTCCAGAGTTTTTAAATGAGAGCATTTAAAGACATTGATGAGGTTAAGAGGGGGATATGAGCCTTGACTGTGGGCTGTTTGGTAGAGGATTGCTGATAAAGATCAATAGCCACTCCTCAGCGTCTACAGTCCTATGGCAGTTGTTGGCTCAACTTGACCAGATAGTGACTGTCCAGCATCATCTGATGGCAGCAAGAAGGTAAGTTAACTCACCTAGAACTGAGGTTCTATATTAGAGGTGGTAGGCTCATTTTGCAGGTGTAATCCTCTAACAGTAATGATACGATGAACACTCGTCCCCTAGATGATGAGTGCTGAAGGTTTCCCCAGCCTCTGCCAAGGCTGTATTGCGCAGGCAGTGTCTCTGTTCCTGGGAGGGACTCCCTGAGATTTGGGTTTGTCGATGCTGAGGCACCGGTACTGGCATCGTATGTGAAGGCTTGAATGGTTGCTGCCATTGACCATGCCTGTGACTATGAACACCATTTACACACAAATCCTGTAGTACTGAGAAGAAACTGCCCTGTCCTTATTGGGGAGAGGTTGGGGTAGTTAGTGTCCCAAGATTCTTCTAAAAAATAGAAAAGCAAACCAATAAAGAAAAATTAAACTGTGGACACAGAACAGTTAACATTCTGTTCTTTGAAGAATTTATTACACTGGCTTCCTTCCTTCATTCTTTCCATCTTTGTTTTTTACTTTAGACAGAAAATTAACAAGAGAAGCAAGCCTTCCTGAACTTCAATACTTTTCATTAGGTCCCTAAAAGATTAAAATGATTTTTATTAACAACTTGTTAAAGCCAGTGACCTTATGACTTTTCTTTCCACATTCATAAAATTTTTATTAGGTATCTTGTTTTGAAGCCTGGAAAAGCAAGATTACCTGTCTTAAAATGTGAGTGAACTTTCTATTGATCTTTAAAAAAAAAGGGGGGGGGGGCTACAGACTTCAAGCTTAACTTCCCAGATTTCTGCCAGGCTGCCAACTGCTGATGCCTATCTCTGGGGCCTTCATCATCATCACCTCTCTTCCCCCTCCTCCCAGTTGGTGCCTTCTATCTTTCATCCCCTTTCTTGGCTGTTGTTAATTTCCCAGGCTTTCTTCTTTTTCAAGAGTGATCATATTGATACCTGGAGTGGGTGGCTACAGACTTTGTTTGCCTATTGTCTCTTCTCTGTGTGTTGTTAGCATACTCTTATTTTTCATTTAGTAGGCCACTCATGGGCTTTAGAACAGGCCATTAATAAAATGGAAGTGGGACACACAACCCAAGTCAATCAATCAGCATACCTACCTGTATTGCAAATGCAATAGTGTGCTCAGACATCATCAAAGATGAATGTAGGATGGGCAGCACCTTCTATGGATGACTGAGAACCCTGGAAAAAAGAACTTCTCTCTGCTTGGAACCATTGGTTCTTAAGGGTCATGTGATTGTATGGATAAAGACTAGCTTCTTTTGGTGGAAATTTGACCAGTAACAATAAGCCTGAAAAATGTAGCCATAATCACTGTCATGCAGACAGAGCCAAAGCTGGGTCAAAATTCTTCAAAGTCACATCTGAATATAGCTTCTCACCGTATCAACCAACAAGATAAATATTTAACCAAAGCTGGTCTGGCTTGAGTTTCTACTATTTGTGACTACAAGAAAATACATCCTTCTACTGCTTTCAAGAATGTGGCTTAGTTGTTTAGGGATTAAAATGTTTTTAGGTCTAGATGGATCTTTCAAGTTAATAGAGATGAGATATGATAGATATTGATTTACAGTCAGAATTTTAGACACACCAAGATAAGAAAGACATTTTCTACAAGGTTGCCAAATACAAACATCCAAAACACTATGAATTTAACATTTATATAATTCCTGATTGTTTCATGGTTCTTCTTGTTGTAGGTGGTTTATTTTATGTATGTGTAATAGTATAAATGTATATGTAAAAAAGAAAAAAAGAATGTAGATGTCTTGTGAGAAAATCCCCAGCTATCAGAGGAAGGTAGATTATGGTGTGTGGATGGGAATACTACCCATAGCCATCACTTGGGGAACATTAAACAAAGATTTGTGTCCTAGCTGAAGACTGTGAGGGAAGTGGCAATGGAAAAAGAACTCCTCCTCAGGGTGAGCTGTTCAGTGGCAGTCAGCAGGTGAGCATCAAGGACGTAACGTTGACTCAGGTGGGGCAGCATGAGGAAAACTATGAGATGTTCAAGGACCACTAAGTATTCCAATGCACCTAAACGTGGGATATGTGGTTGTGTTCTAGCTCAGGTGGTGAGTGGGTAGTACCAGATAGTGTTGTGCTTTTGAAGCCATTCTCTGAAGTAAAGCTATTGTGATGTCAGCAGTAGGAGGGGTGATGCTGTCTTTTCCTGGTAGGATTAGTATGACTAGTATGACTGGGTCTCCTTTTTGGGAATGCAGTGTCAATTCTTTCCCTATGCTTAGGGGTGTTCCCATTTCCGGATGCCTTGATTAGATCCATTGGCCCTATTAGCTGTTCTTGGCACCACTTGCCATTGAGTCAGTAGGCATGGAATCTGAGGGATGTGTTCACAGAACAATTGTGGGACTTGATGGTGTGAGGTTAGTAAGACATATCTGTCAAGCTAAGGTTCCAACTGTGTGACTTCAGATGCACATTTGACTTCTCCCAGGTGCCTCACAGTAGGCAAAGGCACCTAACTGTGTTGGTGGCATTGGCTATCAGTAGCTAACAGCTTACAATTGCCCCCATTTCCAGCTCTGACTGAATTCCAGGCCTTGCCTAGGGCTAAGGATAGACTGATGCAGGAAATAAAAAATGCAGAGCCCCATTCTTGCTGTAAGTTCAGCCTATGATGCCAATCAGGGTCTGGAATTCTCATAGGGATCCTTTAACCCCCTCTTCTTCAATAAATGTCTCATACTAGAAAACCCACATGAGGCTCTGCTTATAGTGAATTTGATCTAATACACTTGACCTTATCTGTGAAATGGAGCTGCTTTAATACATTCATGTTAAATTCATGAGCAAACAACATGATTAAGTAAATAAACAAAATCTGATAAGTGTTAATAAAAGAAAGACACACTTAGCTGTTTATCATACGCCAGGCAGCTGCTCTAGGGATGAAGCAGGGACAGTGAATTGAGTATTTCTTTCTGCACTGGTCACTCAGGTAGCTACTACTACCCTATCACAGAAGATTGGGCTAGAATATGGACAACCCCACAAGCCCTCTGTAAACTTTACTTTTTTTCTTTTGTTCATTCCTGCTCATCATCACCAGGCATGAAACTGACATTCAAGATAACACCAAAGGCTACAGTCTACCATTTTTGGACTCCTAGTGAATAAATTATTACTGTATTGAAAGACCCTTTCATAAAGCTTTACTGCCAACAATAGCCTTTTTTCACAATAAAAGGCTTTCATTCCCCATAGAGATCATTGAAATTACCACACTGCACCATAAATCCTGTTAAGCCATGAACTGCTATAAAAGTCTATGCCATGAATTTCCAGCAGAGCCACCTTAAACAAGTTAGTATCTCCTTTATGTCATAAATGCAGCACTCTACCCGACATGTGTCTTTTTCCATGTTTGGGCATGTGGCCGGTGAGGCGAGTCCACATGCTGAGTGTGAGTGAAGATAACAGAGTGATCTGGAGAGGAAAGTGAGCTGAACCCAGTTATGTAAACAACCCTTTCAATTCTCTTGATCTTTGTGAGGAAAAAAAGTTTATTTTATTTTATTACTTAAAAAAAATCCTGCCTCTTTCAGCTCAAGTTCAAGGCTTTTATAGTTAACTGGGTTGCTTTTGAGGTTTGTCATAGTTTAATACATCAAGGAAGCTGAATTTAGAATTTCTGCAGGATTCTATCAGAAAGCAGGCAGGCTCCTTGGTGAATATGCTGTGTTTTGGGTCTGGAAGCAGATTTTACTCACAGCTCTGGGATACTGGAGGTCTCTCTCTCTCTCTCTCTCTCTCTCTCTCTCTCTCTCTCTCTCTCT
>OU015744.1:45350515-45383711 GCA_907169655.1 Acomys percivali | reverse complement strand
TGTGTGTGTGTGTGTGTGTGTGTGTGTGTCTGTGTGTGATAACTAAAGAAGAGACTGGATTTGGGAAGAAACGGGTACACAAGTAGTTGGGAAGATGAAGGAGCAAGAGCTATGCAGACGCAGTGCGTATGTTTGG
The DNA here is from genome assembly GCA_907169655.1 of Acomys percivali. Classification (NCBI taxonomy): domain Eukaryota; kingdom Metazoa; phylum Chordata; class Mammalia; order Rodentia; family Muridae; genus Acomys; species Acomys percivali. The sequence continues at coordinate 45,383,575 of OU015744.1, read as the reverse complement.
AATTCTCAAAAATTATTACTTTTAAAAGATGAAATTGTATACAGATACAAAGTACTATTAAAATTTACTTCTCAAGTACTCTGGTGCCTCACATTTGACTATGTCCCCTGGAGGGGGAGACCTGGTGGCACTCAGAGGAAGGACAGCAGGTCACCTAGAAGAGACTTGATACCCTATGAGCATATACAGGGGGAGGTAATCCCTCTCAGGAACAGTCATAGGGGAGGGGAATAAGGGGAAAATGGGAGGAAGGGGAGAATGGGAGGATACAAGGGATGGGATAACCATAGAGATGTAACAAGAATAAATTAATTAAAAATAAATAAATTTTTAAAAAATTTACTCATAACACATCCTTTTTTTCCTTCCACAAAAACTATCATCGCATAACATTTAAGACCTATCAAAGGTGCTTCTCTGCTTTGCTGTAACCCCAACCCCCAACGTTTCTACTGTTGTATTCCATAAATACTTTGATTTATGGATTTATTTTCTTCTGTAACAATGAAAAGTTCATGTAAGCACTTTCATGCTGTAATGTATCATTCAAGAAAACAAGAACTCATGTTTCCAGACCATGGCTACTTAGATTTTGCTTAAAACAAACCATTTCTTATTCTCTTTGAGGTGAGAGCAGTGCTTTGAAGGCAAAGTAACACAAGCTAACCTAAAATGTTACTTGGTGAGAACATGGAGTGTGTGCAAACTCAAAACAGAATAAAAAGCTCTAGGAGCACACCGTTGTTCACAATAATTAAGTTTTGAGTGTGAGGAACAAAAGTCACTCAACACTTTTAAAAGGAATGCTTGAAACAGTTTTTTAATGACATTTTTCATAACCCAGTGGAATTATAAATAGTTCATCTCTTTAAAAAATTATTCCCACCCCCCCATGGACAGGACATTCTCCATAGTTGAGTGGAGAGTGGGGACTGATTTTCACACGTACTCTGGTGCCTCATATTTGACCACGTCCCCTGGAGGGGGAGACCTGGTGACACCCAGAGGAAGGACAGCAGGCTACCAAGAAGAGACTTGAAACCCTATGAGCATATAAAGGGGGAGGAAGTCCCCCTCCGTCAGAGTCAAATTAATAAAATAAAATTAAAAAATTAAAAAATTATTCCTCAAAATGATAATTCAAATTGCTAATGTCCAGCATCTAGCAGGTGTAGATTTACTGATTGACAGCATCCTTGGCATACAGTGGGGCCTAGGCTTTCTTCTATTCCTTATTTTCTATTCTTGATTATATCTCAAAGACTTAAACATAGATTCCCAGTGCAAAGGTCCATTTTCTTCTCTGTTTTCCTGAGCTCTTCAACACAGGTCATGTTTACAAGTACCACATGGAAACTAAGAACATCAAAAAAATGTGGATTCAGTAGTGACTGGATTGATAAACGTTTGGTAGCATTAAGTGGGGGCTGACTCTGACATGGATTCTGTTGCCTGAATTTTGATTGCTTTCCCCTGGCAGGGCTACCTCGCCGGACCACAGGGAAAGAGCATGTGCTCAGCCTGATGTGAATTGATATGCTGGAGTGTGGGCTCCTCTTCTCTGAGGAGTAGGGGAGGGAGGAATAGGGGAAACAGGGAAGAAGGGTGGGGCCAGGCAGAGAGGAGGGAGGGGTCTATGACTGAGATGTAAAGTGAATAATTAATTTTAAAAAGTCTTAGCATTAATTCTGATTACCCAAGATAAGAATATGCCATCCTGAGAGACATTTATTGTAAAAATGTTTATATAACCACAAACATAAGGATAACTATGGAAAATCTGTAATTCAATAGCAAAATATTATTTGAGAAATATAAGAAAGGTTCAATAAAGCAAAAATAACTGAGTCATGAATGACAGAGCAGGCTTGTAATCCCACCTACCCAGGAGGCTATCACAGAAAGGTTGTAAGTTCTAGGATTGTTAGGAGCACTAGCAAGACCATGTCTCAAAAATTTGACAAAGGTTGTGATTGTAACTCCATAATAGAGTAATGCCCATGCATGCTGATGTTGAGATCAGATCCCTGTACAGAAAAGGGCCAAAACACCCAGCCTACCTCAAAGAAGATAATGGGCATCAAAGAACCTCCTTAAGGAGATGGCTTCAAATGTGGCAAACCAGTCACTGGGCAAAATGTCTTCATTTCTGACACAGACAGAATTCAACCTAAAAATGGGCAAGTCTGGATGCAGGCAGAGTCGATGGCCAAACTCTGCCAAGACAAGGTAAGCACGTCCTCAATAGTTCCTGCCTCCCAAATATGTCTGTCAGATATATTGGGCCAGAAGGCTGAAGATAATGCTCGAACGTTATAGAGAGTTTTGGGTGACTGTTCAGGCAATGAACTGTTTCTATCATCTCATTTTGGAAACTGCTAACCTGCACCCCCTGCATACTCAGGTAATTAAGGTTTATTCCTTCTCAAGTCTCTGATGGGGTTGAAGACCAGATAGTTTAGTCTTACAATTAAGCTTAGTTGTTTGGAGTTAAGATGTTCTTAGGTCTAGATAGATGTTTTAAGTTAATAGAGATGAGATATGATAGATACTGATTTACATTCAGAATTTTAGACTCACAAAGATAGGAAAGATGCTTTCTTCAAGGTTGCCAAATACAAATAGCCAAATCACTATGAATGTAACATTTATATAAATACTGATTGTTTCATGGTTCTTTCTGCTGTATGTAGTTTATTTTATTTATGTCTAATAATATAAATGTATATGTTAAAAAAGAAATATAATAAAAAGACACCCATGGAAGTCAAACCACTTTGCATATTTGAAGAAGAGATAGGAGTAGAAACTGGAGGATTATATTTATGACCCTTCCCAATGTTCCTCAGCATGGATTTTGTTGTCACTGAAGCATACCTTGATACCAAATCTCAAAGGAAGTATACATTAAAAACATGGAAATGAATGTGAGAGTGGGGGTCATTAACATCATTGATTTCTTTGCCTTTATACTTTGTTTATTTGTGGAGGTGACTGTTCCCATGCTTCTAGTTTGAGGGTTTTTATGGTCTTCAACCATAAGTAAAAATTAAAAATTCAAGAGTTTTTGGAAAATGTAAAAACAAGTTTCAATGAAATGTGGCATGGTTATTTTAGAGGTAATGTCTTCTCTAGGTGGAAGGTTTAATCAAAATTTAATATATAGTCTATGCTAAAATTAAACAACCTCAAGGAGTTTTACATTACTTTAGTTATTTTCCTGTTGCTCTGATAAGGCACTCTGACAACAGTAGCTTCCTCAGAAAGGCTTTAGTTTGGGTTCACAGGAGGTCCCGTGCTCAGCTTCCTTTCCTCTTCTCATATAGCCCAGGATCCCCAGCCCAGGCAATGGTTCCACCCACAGTGGTTGGGTCTTCACATTTTCACAACCTAATCAAGAGAACCCTTCATGTGCCAGACCAGAGGCTCATCTCCCAGGTGATTCAAATTCATCAAGTTGACAATTGGGATTAACAGTGATGCTCTTTGTCATTTTTAAGGAACAGTATGTCTGCTATTATTTTTTTTTCATTTTATCTTTAAAAACAAATCATGACCACAAATATAAAACATGAGCCCTTGGACACACAGCTTGGGCTACAGGTGTTTTCATTCTCAATGGTGAAAAGGGACTGTTGACTGAGAAAGTACAGAATCCCAGCTTCTGTAGCTAGCTTAAGCTTGGGATGTGTAATTTCTTGGTTAGAAATATCCCTTAGCAATTAGATACTTCAGGAAACCTAATCTCTATGAACTATAGTTCACTTTAAGCCTTGTTCTGTTTACCATCATTCATAATCTTATGTATGTATGTATGTATGTATGTATGTATGTATGTATGTATGTTTGTTTGCATGCATGTATCTCTGTATCTCTATCTTCTTTCTTTCTATCTATCTATCTATCTATCTATCTATCTATCTATCTATCTATCTATCTTCCACAATCATCTCTCTACCCATGTATCTACACAAAGACATTGGATATCTCAAAACTCTATCACACTCAAATTGTATCTTCGACCTTATTTTTTTTTATTCAACAATAAATCATGGTTCATGGATTTGCCTTTTTTATATGATGGCATATATTCCATAGTACAGGTGAGCTATTCAGTAGTTATATTTTAATGATCACTTGGTTTTTTTGATTCTTTGCCATTTGTGGCAGCTGCAATAGACATTCTTGTGTATATGGAAGTATGCACAAGTGTGTGTGTGTGTGTGTGTGTGTGTGTGTGTTTAAAAATTTTTTTTATTAATTTATTCTTGTTACATCTCTATGGTTATCCCATCCCTTGTATCCTCCCATTCTCCCCTCCCTCCCATTTTCCCCATATTCCCCTCCCCTATGACTGTTCCTGAGAGGGATTATCTCCCCCTGTATATGCTCATAGGGTATCAAGTCTCTTCTCGGTGACCCGCTGTCCTTCCTCTGAGTGCCACTAGGTCTCCCCCTCCAGGGGACATAGTCGAATGTGAGGCACCAGAGTACATGAGAAAGTCATATTCCTCTCTCCACTCAAGTGTGGAGACTGTCCTGTCCATGGGCTAGATCTGGGTAGGGTTTTGATCCTAGTTAGCTGCCAGGGAAGCTAGACCTAAGAAGCTTCTGGGATTTTTTTTCATGACAGTTCTTATCTGATAGGAGTTTCTTTGCACAGGACAGATTGAGACAACTGCTAAAGAGATGATGCATGTCAACTCACTTCTTAGAGGACGTGGGACTTTGCTGTCATGTAAACGGAAATAGGACTTTTTAAAACTTTCTCATTTCATCTTATGGCACTGGGCACACCATCAAAGAAAATTAATCAAAACAGAAAACAAATACTTTCTGTTCACAGGAAATATAAATTGAGACCTTGAATGAGTTGGATGGCAACAGCTTCTTGTTAGAAAAATATTATTTTATTACAAAATAAATAACAACATTTAGCATCCCTGTTCCATTTTGGAGCAATGCATGTTTTAAGGCACAACCTCTCTTGGTAATCACAAACTCAGGGTCGTTGGTTCTTCCCCATGTTGGAGGAGAAAGTTCACATATCCAACTGCTGCCCCCAAAAAGACAGTAATTGGAGTGGAACGTGCAGATAATATATAGCCTGTCTCCTTGCAAGACAGCCCCCAAGGCATGCAGAACTATTTACACCATATTTAAAATATTTGTGTGACAGAAGGGATTATGAAAGTCAGTATAAAAACTAAAGTTTGAAGTATAATGTGTACTCATGAAAAACAATTAGGGAGTGGATCCTTTAAAGGATATTATAGGATTATACCAAGCTGTTTCCTCATATCTTCTTCTCTTATTATAGAAATTCCATATTATTCCTCACAATTTGTTTTTTTTTTTATGTGAAAGATGAAGCTCTGTTTATAAAGTTCATTCTGTGTGACACCCTAGAGCTGCAAAGAGAAACAGAATAAAGAGTCCCTCCAGCCCGTCACCTCGCAGCAGCCTGCAGTAAGGCACTGGTGAGTAAAGTGCAGCACAGCAGGCGTGGTGCTAGGGAAGGCCCGTCAAGCCTGGACTTGGGGTCCTCCTGGATGCACCCTGGGTCTGGGAAGGGAGAATCTTCTATAGTCAGTCATGCACAGAGGCACATACAGACGGGGAAGGGAGAACTGAGCGAGAAGTATTTCAGGCAAAGGGTACATGCTCATGGCTAGAGTACAACGGATTGAAAATTCACAAAGGTATTGAGATGTTTGAAATAAATATAGCATGAATAAGGAATAATGAAGATGGAGAGAGATCAGAGAATGTCCACTGAAAGAAAAGACACAGTGGAGTTTCTGGTTCTGCATATTAAGTTGGCTGCAGAGTGAGGTGCTTCTCGCAGAAGAGCGGATATCTAGAGCCTAGCTGAGAGGACGCTGCAGATGTCCCTAGGTGAGGTAATGGTGGCCCAGATCGGTAGATCAGTAGCAGAGATGGAAAGAAAGAAATTAAATCGATTTTCTAAACTTTCTGTGAGTCTCATTCATCAGAAAGTAGAACATAGGATAGTCCTGTGCTTAATTTGTTGTGAAGTCTTTGTCAAAAGTATAAGCAGCAATGAGAGTCATAACTTCTTTAATGCTAAGCAATGTAGGAAAAACAATGACAGCATGCTGATTTCTCCCGGGGAAATGTCTAGTTAGTGGTTTAGCTGAATAACCAGCCAGCCATAGATGCAGAGACTTGTGTTTAGAAAACTATCCAGAAATTTAGAAGTCTCTGTGTTATTAAATAACTTCGGTTTTTAGAAGTTTTTTGTGTGAGTCTGTTCCTTGTTCTCATGCTCAGAATAATACTATACAGTGCCTCCTTTATTTTAGTTCAAAAGTAGGACCTATGTTTTAATATAAGGAAAATAAAAAAAGGTCCTATGTGATAGTGACATTTAATTAAAGAGAAATTGACCAGATGGAGGGGCGTGCCCAGAATGAGGCAACCATAATGACAAAGAAATGGACGAAAAGTCCTCATTAAAATACTCCAGGTCATGGGCTGTGAGCATAACACTATGTAAGGGACAATAACCTGGTGAGGAGCATGAGAGACTCCGCTTTGTTGTCAAGAAGTTTAGTGGGGACCAAAGAAGGGAAGAGAGCGTGGAGAATGGCAGGCATAAGCCTTGTCGTCAAAGAGCAACACATGCGTACGGACAAGAGAGATCCAATTCATTACAACGGCTTCTCAAAATTTTTTATTCCATATTTTCCTGTGTGTTCATATGTATGAAGGTGCAAGTGAATGTGTCGATTTTGTACACATGCCACTAGGCATGTGGAGAGCAGAGGAAAATCTTAGCTGTCATTTTTTTCAAATGCCACCCACCTTGATTTTGGGGACAAGGTTTCTCATTAGCCTGATGCTTGTTACTTGGCTAGGCTGGCTGGCCAGTTAGTCACTTGCTTGTCTCTGCCTCCTTATCACTGGTATTATAAGTACCCAATAGAACACCTGATTTTTTTATTTAATTAATTTATTCAGATTATATTTAAATTATTATCCCATCCCTTGTATCCTCCCATTCCTCCCTCCCTTCCACTTTCACTCTATTCCCCTCCCCTAGGTCTGTGACAGAAGGGGGACCTCCTCCTCCATTATATGGTCACAGCCTATCAAGTCTCATCTTGGTAGCCTGCTTATCCTTTCACTGAGTGCCACCAGGCCTCCCCACCAAGGGGAAGTTTTGTTTTGATTTTTTTTTAATGTTTTGAACAGGTAAATGATCGAATCTAACCCTTATTATCCCTAGCAAGTCTTCTCCTACTACCTTCAACTACTGATATTCTCTCCCAACTATATGTGTTATTTCAAAAAATATTTTTAAAGCCCAATGATTTCAGTTAGTGCTGCTAGTTGTGTGCGTGAGTGGGTGTAGGGCCATCTACTGGAGCATGGGTAATCCCTCAGGTTTAAAGTGCTAAAAAAAAAAAAAAAAAAAAAAAAAACAGACTCGCCCACCTCCAGAAGCTGTCAATTACCAATAGTTCCTTTTTTTTAAAAAAAAATCCAATAGTTCTTAAGCTGTAGTTTGGACTTCCTGACTACCTCTCTTCTCCCTGCTAGTGTTTCATCTGGCTTGACCATGTGCAGGTTTTGTGTGCACAGTCATAGGCACTGTGAGAGCGTGTGAGCAAAGGCCCTCTCCTATCTAGAAAACTCTGTTTTGCTTCAGCCATCCCCTAACTCTAGTTTTTGCAATATGCCTGCAGCCACTTCTGTGACCACTCCAGAGGCTTGGCAGGAAGGAACATAACGCAACCATGGGATTTAAAGCTGAGCAGTTTGGACTATCTTATTCTTTGTATGTTGGTTAGCTGTGGTTCTTTGCATTACTAGCCTTCTGTTATAAGAATAAGCTGCTGTGGTGACCGTTGAGAAGTGTACTACCTAAAGGCAGGCACTTAAGGGACAGTTTAACACTCTCTTCATTTAGCAAACATTAGTAGGTTCTCCTCTAGGGCCAGTGACCAACACACCCATGGACTCTTAGGCCAGTTTACAATACCAGAAATGAGTTTAGTTTTGTGCAGCAATCTTTAAGCCTCATCATAAAACGGTTACTTAATCCCACGATGCTCATGCTACTCTTGCACCAGTGGAGCTATCTTGCCACATCCCTGGCCTTTTTGATAAGGGTTATTAGGAGCAATCTCAGGTCTTCCTTACTAACTGAGCTGTAACCTCAGCCCCTGAAATACTTTTGAAAAGGAAATTATCTCTGCCTGTGGATAGAATCTGGAAGTGAGTGTTCCAATTCTCTAAAGAGCACAGCTTTGGAGAAAATACGCTTAATTGTGAAAGCAACTAAATGACTTGATGTGGTAGTGGGTTCTTTATTTTAAGTAACCAAATGCACATTTTAAATGCATTATTTATTAAAATTTTAAGCCATCCTATGAGATGATTGTAATTAATAAGGTAGCTAAGGTGCAGAAATCATGCATTTAGAATATACTGATTATTAAATGGTTTCTCCAAATAAAAAGAGGATAAACTGTTAGGCCTATGAGCATCTCCTCCTACATATCAGATTCAACTACTCCAAGTATTTCTAGAATGTGAGCACTAAAAACTAAAATTTGCTTCAAGTAAAACAATGATAGAGATTAAGAATAGATTGATTTCTTCTTGAGTTTGGGGAATGAATGTTAGATTAACATGAATTCCTCTGGGCATGTAATTCTTATGTGCATTGATGTGCTAAAGATCATAAGAGTCAATATATTTGCTAAGATAGGAGTAGAATCAACATAGGGATTTATATGCAATTTTCAAGTGCGTGCAAAACTGGAGCAAATAAAAGTGAGGTTGAAGGATGTCAGCTCTGACTCTGATGTACGATTGTGTAGGATATTATATACATCTTATATGTAGGGGAGGCTAAAAAGAGTACACGTGATATCTGTATTATTTCTTGAAACAACATATGAATCTGTATTTATTAAAGAATAAAAGGAAACACCCAATTCAAGAACATTAAAAAGCACTAGACAGTTAACCAGTAGCTTTTTCCTTCTCCCATTGAAGGGGAGAGCCAAAGGTTATTAAAGAATCCATTCCAAGAATCAAGTCTAACTTCAGATAGGAACCCCAACCTCTGTGTACTGGAATCATGAATTATTCCACAGTGCTTTTATTTATTCCTCCATAGCTTACCGAAAAATAGCCCCTGTGATATACATGCAGGGGCTACACAAGGTCTATTATGTGTTGATTCTAGCAGACGGAACTAGTCAAACTAAAATTAAGGACTCTGGCATTTTATATTTTATTTTTTTTATTTTTTATACAGCATACTTTATTTATTTATTTTTAATTTTTTTTATTTTTAATTAATTTATTCTTGTTACATCTCTATGGTTATCCCATCCCTTGTATCCTCCCATTCTCCCCTCCCTCTCATTTTCCCCTTATTTCCCTCCCCTATGACTGTTCCTCAGAGGGATTACCTCCCTCTGTATATGCTCATAGGGTATCAAGTCTCTTCTCTGTGACCTGCTGTCCTTCCTCTGAGTGCCACTAGGTCTCCCCCGCCAGGGGACACAGTCAAATGTGAGGTACCAGAGTACTTGAGAAAGTCAAATCCCTCTCTCCACTCAAGTGTGGAGACTGTCCTGTCCATGGGCTAGATCAGGGTAGGGGTTTAAATTTTACCGCCTGTATTGTCCTTGGCTAGGGCCTTAGTTTGAGTGGGACCCCATGACCCAAATCAGCCTATCATAATGTTCTACTTGTAGGTTTCTAGGACCCACTGGATCCTTCTACATTGCTATTCTCCCATTGTTCTCTCATCTAGAGTCCCAATAGGATGTCCTCCCCTCGATCCCAGTTTCCTGGTAAGGGAAGGCTTTCATGAGACATGCTCATTGGGCTAGTATGCAGATATAAGTGAGTATATACCATTTGAGTCTTTCTGCTTCTGTGTTAACTCACTCATTATGATCATCTCTAGCTCAATCCATTTGTCCACAAATTTCGGGAATTCCTTGTTTTTAATAGCTGAGTAGTATTCCATAGTGTATATGTTAAAAAGCACCATTGAAATGATGACATGAATCAGTTGTCGAAGATTGACTCAGTTGCGCCATCTTTTCAAATAACATCTAGAAAAAAATATTGTGCACTTTACTATTTATTCATCAAAATAATACATCCACATTGTATTTGTTTCACCTATAATGCTACTATATGTGTGTGTGTGTGTGTGTGTGTGTGTGTGTGTGTGCATGTATACAGGCATTTCCTCAGTCCACTTGTTCTTAATTGGAACACATTTTAGTATAAATGGTCCACATTATTTTTAAATGTGCATGCTTTAAAAACAATTACGCCCAGGCATTAAGACAATGCAGTCAGGGCTCATTTTCAGGCTCTCTAACATTTGTCTATGATGTTCTTGCTTTGATTTTATTCTTTGGTGTTTTTTTATTTTTGGTAGTAAGAACCTTCATGACAGTCTTAGGTTTCTATATGATATTTAGGTAATCTTAGATGGCAACAGATATTTTCATTCCTGACAGCTCACATGAAAGTACTCAAATTGAATCCGTCTAACTTGGCTGGTATAAAGAATCAATTTTGGAGTCAATCACCAACCAATTTGATTATAGTAGTTTGTCAGGTCCTTGTCCCAGACATCAAATCAGGGTAGGCTACAAACATTGAAAAACACAGTGCCCGCTTTATATACAGAGACATACATGCATGTTTTAGGGAATGATGTATGGGTAAATTAAAGAGTACTTCTTCACTGCTCTAGACTGTAATGACATAAAGACAGCATGGTCCTGTGAAGTACTGCAAGGGATCTAGAGTAGCCAAAAAAATAAAATAAAATAAAATAAAATAAAATAACCTCAGAAGAGAAGAATATAGTTAGATAACCTGTATCTTCTGATTTTGGAACTTGTGCAGGAGACAATAGAAGGGATCAAAGACAGTGGCACTCAGAGGAAGGACAGCAGGTCACCGAGAAGAGACTTGATACCCTATGAACATATACAGAGGGAGGTAATCCCTCTCAGGAACAGTCATAGGGGAGGGGAATAAGGGGAAAATGGGAGGGAGGAGAGAAAGGGAGGATACAAGGGATGGGATAACCATAGAGATGTAACAAGAATAAATTAATAAAAAAATAAAATAAATAAAATAAAAATAAAAAAAAAAAGAAGGGATCAAAGAGCCAGACATTTAACAGGTTGGGCTCGAACAACTGGATATCTGCATCCAAAAGGATGCTGAGCACTTACATCAACTACTGAAATCAGTTCGCATGGGTCATAGAACAAAATGCACAAGCCAAGTCTATGAAAGCTCACAGAAGGAGTTTAAAGAAAAATCCTCAGGAATTTGAATTTTCCAGAGCTGCCTAAAACACAAGCAATAAAATAAATAAATGGATAAGTCATACTTTGTGGGGATTAAAAGTGTTGTGCCTCAAAGGTTACTATTTTAAATATGTTGAAAACACAACCCACAGAATGGGAGAAAGATGTACAGGAGAAGCACAATGTCTGGAATATCTAAGGATTTTTTTTTCAAACCAATGACAAAATGACAAACTTGCTAATTAAAAGCAAATAAAGCATTTAAGCACACATTTCTATAAGAAGATATCCCAGGAGCACATAACCACGCGGGAAGTATGCTAGCTTTCAGTTTAATACTTTATGCAACTTCCCAATGTGTGAATGAGTAAGTCTGATTCTTGTGCCTTCTCTTGGGCTCTTTTCCTTCTGTGGTTTACCTTGTCCCACTTCAATGTGATGGTTTTTGTTTTAGGGTGTTATAATGCATTTTGTTTTGCTTTGCTGTTGTCTCTTGGAAGTCTGTTCTTTTCTAGTGAGAGTCAGAAATGGGGTGGATCTGGATGGGAGGGAGGTGAGAAGAAACTAGAAAGTGTGGGATAGAATCTATATTCAGTATATATTGTGTGAGAAAATAATCTATTTTCAATAAAAGGGGAAAAAGAAAAAATCATATGGGAGGTTGTTCTAGACTACACACCATCAGGGATGTTAAAACCTCAACTATAATTATCATCCTTTAATATACCTTAAATTAAAAGTGGCAGCAATGACAAATATTGGTAAAGATGCAGAAAACTCAGAACCCTATTGCAGCTTCTAATATGACCGTGGAATGCCAAATTAACAGACTGGCAGAACCTTGAAATGTTGAGCATAGGGTTCTGTGTGACTAGGAAATTCTTTCTCTGTGCATATATCCAAGAAAAATGAAAATATTTGCATATAAAATGTATAAAAACATGCTCACAGTGACATTGTATATAGATACCCCAAAAGCAGAAACAACCCAAAGTCAACCAACAGATGACTCCATTAATAAAACAAATAAGTAAAATATGGCATGTGCAGGCATCAAAATATTATTTGGACAAAAGCATGGAGTATTAGCACATACTACAGTGCAGATGTATTGAGAAAATATTATTTTAAGGCGAAAAGAGTTCAGTCATGAAAAACCACACATATGCTTCTTCTTATCCAGCCTGTCCAAAGTAGGCAAACACATAGAGATATAAAATAGATTTTTGGTTGCCATTATTTTTCTTTAGAGCCTACTGTTAATGAGTAAAGAAGGGACTTCTTTTGTGAGAGATGAAGTGTTCTAAAGTAAAAGAGTAGTGGTGATTGCATACCTCTGTGAATATATGCAAAACACCCGCATAAAGGTAAAGGGATGAATCCTGTGCTATGCAAAATGAACCCTCAATAAAGCTGTTGTTTTTAAAATTAAAACATATGGTTCCCATAGCAGACTAATGCTTGAAGTATAATTTCATTGTGGGGGTGTAAAACTAAAATATAAATTTTCTTGGTAAAGCTAAACTGGGAAACAAGAGTCAGACTTGTGGTTAAAATGAGCTCAGAGTGACCACAGTGATGCCAGCACCATCAACTAGCCTCCCCTCATCATGGGCTAGATTTTCAAACCTACATCTGTGTAGATGCTTTTCAGCCTGATCATTAATGTTCCCATGCAGGTTTTACAATATACAATAAAAATATATGTATAGTTTTCCATAACACTACAGTTTTTTAAACTTAAAAAATACCTTGGTATATGAATAAATACATAACCCCCAGTGAAGAAAGTGTGTTTACATAAATGAAACAGAAGACTTGATTGATATAGATCTTAGTTTGCCTTTGCAAAAACAACAATATATTTGACCAATGAAAGTAGTAAGTGCAGGAGCTTAAATAGGAAAACTAAAAAAAAAAAAAAAAAAAAAAAGTAAAATAATTGGAAATAGTCAAATTTGTTTTATTGGTTTAATAGAGCAGAACCTTCCATTCCTAGTTTAAGTCTTAAATGTGTTAAAAGATTATTTTCCCCCAAAACATATAATTATAACTTTTATATAGATATGCCATTTGGATGTTTGAATATTATTTAGTTCTATTAATGAAAAGCAAAAAAATGATGTGATTGTTTTAAAGAAGAATCCAAAGGGAAGATGAATTTACAGATGGAGATATTAAAATAAATTTAAGTATTTTCACTCACAAAACTGACCTTAGGGAAGGTTGAGAGTGGAGGATACTCTCCAAACTAGATAGAATATGTGTGTAAAAATAAAAAGTATTTTGCTTTAAGTTACTTTCATTGTCTGTAGACTTACAAAATGGGTCTAAATAATGAAAATTAGGAGCAGGTAGCTGGTAAAGGTGTCCCCTCCACATCTTCTATCTTATATTGAAGATACACCACAATGCTTTTTTACCTTTTCAACATTTGTTTTAAAATGTTTTAACAACCACAAAATATCTGTATTTTTTTTACACATTTTATACTAATTGTGGTAAGAATGTCATCTTAAGCACAGAGAAAATATAAAACCACAGCTGCCAAGTTACCATCCACTAATCCGAGGAATCACCACAGCTTTAGGGATCCAATATCTTCCATTTTTCTGAGCCTAAGAGCCAGAGTTGGCTGTTAATATTTTGAGAATATGTAAAATGTGATCCAAATGGAAATTTGAAAAATATAAGTAGGAAAATGACATTCCACTGGTTAATGTTTTATAAACTTTTGGTCATAATTATCTGTGGGTCATATCTGTTCCAGTTGTTGTGATAAAATAACCAGACAAAGCAACTGAAGGGTTTACTTTGGCTCACAGTTTGAGGGGACACCCTTCCACGGAACGATGCTCACCATAGGGAGCTTGAGGCAACTGGTCACATAGTATCCACATTCAAGAAGCAGACAATGGTGAATTCTTGTGCTCAGCTCACCTTTTCCTTTGCACACAGCCCAGAATTTTTAGCCCAGGGAATGGTGCCACCCACAGTTAATCAAATCAAGATAATTTTCCTATGTGTGACCAAACATATATCCATTTTACCAATGATTCTAGATCTCATTAGTTAGACAGTTGAGATTAATCAACAGTAAGTGCAAAATCGTAGCTGAGTTTGCCTCTAACTCGTTCAATAGGAGAGGCCACTGAACCTGAGTCACTCCTGAGCAGAAGCCTTCCCAGCATCAATTCCCTACGACTAAGTGGCCAATGCCAGGCACTGTTCTCAGATCTCTTGGTTTAAGTAGGAACAATCCTCACTGACCTCAAACTCCAGTTGAAAGTCACAGATCTATAGGTATTTTCATTGCTGTGTGCTCTTGGTAAGGACGGGATTCTCTAAGGAACATTGGTTAAGGATATCATAACTGAACCACTTTTATGAAATGTTTCACATGCTGTATAATATAAAAATCATAGTCTTCCATTTTGTTTGGTGAGTTTCTGATTATTTATCTCTATACAAAAATAATGTATAATTCCGATTGGGTCCTAGTAGCCTGAGCATTCATAAGAATGCCCTTCCCGTGTAGCCAATGTGCAGAGTGGTGGCAGCACCTTGGAAATGCTCAGAAAGGTTATATTTTCCTTCCTCGGTCTAAAAGAAGAAGCATCTCTGTGTTCAGTACGTTGTAAGTTGCCGTGTAGGCTAGTTCAACTCCTTACAGGACAATCTGGTTCCCACCCAGAAATTCTCTGGCCGTCCCCATGTGGAATTTTGGGGCTGCCACTGTCAGGCTTTCGGAAACTCAGGGAGATTCGACAAGAAACAGATCTGCTCTTCCTCAATGTGTGGCACCCATCTGTGTGTCTTTCAGTTGAGAGCTATGATTGAAATGACCTCTATTCATTCCTATCATCTTCTCCAGGACCATGATTTCAAAACCATTACACCCAGGCTTTCAAAACCCAGGCTTGGAAAGACAGAGAGGTCCAAGGCGGTCCCACTTCAAAGTCCCTCAAACTGAAGGCCAAATCTCAACCTTTTCTCTACTCCTCATGATAGCTTTTTTCCCCCCTAAATTGGTTAGGATCCTCTGTTTTCCCAGATATCAAGTTTAAAACTTGAAGACTGCCTTGGAGCCATCCTTTCCACCTGCCTCTAATCCATCACAAATGTTAGCACGACTTGTTCAAACCTTGCTAGAATTGAAAGCTGCTCTACAGCCTTATTCTGCCCAAGAAAATGCCATGATATGGTTGCTGGATCAACAAGTTGCTGAGATGAGAAATACAAGCGGAATGGCAACAGGACTGAAATCATTTTCTATTTTGAGTTTAAAACAAACCTGAAGCCCAGGAGGGGATATTAGGAAGAACATACACGTTATAAATTTCTGTCAGGTCTCAAAGATTAATCCTCCTCGCCATTCAAACATTTTCAAAGATAAATTATCTACCCTGTCTGCTTTCTATTTCATTTTATGTGGAAGTTTCCTCTGTAGAGCGTCAGCCGAAACTAAAAGATTTTCCTTTTTTACTTTTTTTTCCCCTTTCCTGTTTTTCTTCAAACATGCCACTTTCCCATTGCTTCTTCTTTTATTGGAAAATCAACAAATACATTTCAATACTCTGAGGATCGGTTTCCATTTCCTTTCTTCTTTCCTTTTTTTTTTTTTTTTTTTTTTTTTTTTTTTTTGCCAATTTCCTATACATACATAGCGAGTGTAGGTCATTTTCACCCCCTTTCCCCACTCCCATGCTCCTCCCTTTCCAGCTGGCATGCTTCTTCCCAGCATGCCTCGCTTCCTGCTTCTGTGTAGGCATGCTGAAGAAGAAGCACATGTGACTGCCGAATGCCAGCTCGGCTGGATATAGCTTTACATCTGCTCAAAGGAAACAGAGAAATAGAGTCCCAGACTGGGGTTGTGGGAGCAGTAACGCAGCCATAGCCGTGCTCATCAAGTCTCAGCTCTGCCTGCAAGAAAGATGCCACTTAATTTCCCCCACTCCTTGAGATAACACTCTTAGTTTCCCTGCGCTATTGCTGGACTCGGTAGTCTGTATCAAGATACACACCGAGTGGCCACTGGACTAGAACTTGAACCTAAGTTTGCTTTAAGGCTAACATTTCTCTCTCCTCCCCCTCTCTCCCGTTGCCGCGCCTGGCTGGAGTCTTTGGTGACTGTTGCATCAGCTATGAGCTCACGCTGGAGATCGGAGTGAGAGAGTTAAAATTCCACTGCACAGACTGACTTCTGTGCTGTTTGTAGATTAACGAGAGCCTATGAGTTAGTGTCCTCATTTCTGTACTTTATTGGGATATGAAAGTAGAATTCAGAAGCATTTATATCACAGTACTAAGCCTGGATCTTGCAATCGGGGTGAAATGTCCCGTGACTTGTTGCAGGGTACTGAGCACAAACCGAAGGGAACATTTTCTAGTCTGTGTACCCTGTATAAACAGATGTTTGAAACTTCGCTTGCCTACACTCACCCGGCATAGACATGAGACCCAATTAAGCTGAAATTCCATGGAAAGCCATCCAAAGTCCCTAGTTTACTCATTCAGTATAAACACTGTAAATGAATAAAATGCAGTTTATTTAAACATACAGACATGGTTCCTTAAATTTAAGTAATACAGTTTTAAACACTAAGTGACCAAAATGATAGGCATTTTTGTTGTAAATAGAGCAATTAATTTAGAAAGGCATACAGTATAAAAATATCCATAGGCCCTTATCTCTAGAAGAAAGAATATTGATATTTTGCCGTATTTGCTATAAAACCTAAAAAAAAAAGGAAGAAAGAAAAAGTAAAATGCAACAAAAAAATGAAGTGTCCCTAGCTCCTTCTCAATCCCATATGCACCCCTACTCCCCCTGAGGGACTTAGGAGTCATTGATCTAGTCCACATTTTCATATCTGACTGGTTAGCCAAAACCCAAACATGCTACTGTCTTTAATTTTAAATCTGATAAAAATGGTCTGCTTTTCATTGGGTATTCTGTGACTTGTATGTGTGTTTACTAAATATAGCACTTAATTCACACATATCTAGATATGTTAATCGTTTTGAGGTTCTCTGTGCCATAAATCTATTAGGGTTTATACACTTCTGTATCAATAGCATCCAGGCCTCCCATCTCCAGCCTGATTTTTTTTCATACTACAAGCATAGCTTCTTGCTGTCCTACACATGCATTTTCTTAGAGGTATGTCTGCCTAAGAGTGAGGTACTGAGTCATGGGTGTTCATGACATTAATGCTACTAGGTAATTGTCAAAGTGATCTCCCTAGTGGCTGTGTCATTTTGCACTCATACCATCAGAGTAGCAGAGTTCACCTTCATAACAGTTTTACAAACACTTCAGATTGTCTGATTTTTGAATTTGGTAGCTCAGATTTAATTTCTAATTTTGCTGGCCTTTAGGTTATATTCAAGATACATACCAAAGTAGGGCTTAGCATACATTTTTAATTATGATTAATAAAAAAGCATTGGTATATTGGATTATATTTATATCAGATACATATCAATGAGTTCATTTGGTTATTATACGCTATAAACAGACATAGCAATTATTTTTTATTGTATCTATTCATTGAACCAAATAAACACTAGGAAATATACACAGAGTTGGAAAATAATAATTGTTGTTTTACATTAATCTGTTTTTTGTGCAGTAGCAACTACATGGCTTTTTATCAGTGCTTGGCAATATGCTAGTGTGCATAGAAAAGCTTTGTTTGGCATAGAGGCAGAGCAAGTATACCTAAGGCATTATAAACATGTGACAGTGGTCACTACACACAGTCCTACAAAAGTGGTTTATATGAAACTAAAATGAGAAGTCCCAAGAAATAAAGCAAAAAAGTGGAACTATGAGGCAGGACAAAAAGATGTTAGAAAATAAACCTTCCTCTAGATGTAACATTTGAAATCAATATTTTCCATTACAACTGATTGTGATGAGGGAATACATAACATCTCAGTTGATAATACCAAAACTGTGCTTCTGTGGTTTGATATTGATTGTACTTTTTCCTTTCCTTTAGCTGTATATGATGGGTGCACAATCTCATAAAGTAGATGAAGCAACTGCATCGTGTTTACAGCTGTCACTCACAGGACAAGTGTGATACTTAGAAGGTTGAGAAAGAATGAAGACATGTAACAGCCTTTGTGTGGATGCAAGAATGGTGGTTTCAAGCAGAAAATCTATTCCCTCAGAACCCACAGGCCTTTTCTGCTAGGAAAGCTTCATAGGAGACCTTCAGCTGTGGCCTCTCCACTCCTACAGCTCCCATTCCTGGGGCACTAACGTAGCAAATCCTGGTAGAACACCCTGTTTTCCTTCCTCTTGTAAAGCTGCTCCACCACCCCCAGCCCATACCCAGGCGTAAGTCTCAGGTCTTGATAGCCAGAAACATATTTTACCTGGAACCCTCAGTACCCATAGCTATAAGGACCTCAGAAGATTTTTCCCAACAGGCAACACCCAGCCACCACATTTGTATAAGGGCCAGAGAAGAAATACAACCCAAAGAACAAAACACGTACCCCACAAAGACAGGCCGGATATCAGCACCTAGAATTACAATCTTCCTAAAACCAGATGCTTAGATGTCAGCCTAAAAACAATCAATAGACAGGACAACAAGTCTTCATGAGAGTCCCCCAACCCCACCACAGCACAACACGGCTAAAGCAAAAGTAAAAGATCTTAAAACGACCTTTATGAATATAATAGACATCCTTAAAGAGGAAATGAATAAACCACTTAAAGAAATCTATGAAAGCACAAACAAATAGTGGAAGGAAATGAATAAAACCATTAAAGATTCAACAGTGGAAATAGAATCAATAAAGAAAACCCAAACTGAGAGAAATCTCTAAGTAAAGAATTTAGAACCTCCAAGAAGAACCACAGTGACAAGCTTCACTAACAGAATGCAAGATACGGAAGAGACAATCTCAGGCATTGAACACATGATGGAAGTAGATATACTGATCAAGAAAAAATTTAAATAGAAAAAATCCCTGGCACAAAACATTGAGGAAATCTGTGACTCTATGAAAAGACTAAATATAAGAATAACAGGAATAGAGGGAGGAGAAAAAAACAAATTAAAAGCACAGAAAATATTTTTCAACAAAATCACAGAAGAAAATTTTCCTAACATAAAGAATGAGCCAAGGGGTCCCGCTCAAACTATGGCACTAGCCAAGAACAATACAGGCGGTAAAATTTAAACCCCTACCCTGATCTAGCCAATGGTCAGAACAGTCTCCACACTTGAATGGAGAGTGGGATATGGCTTTCTCACGTACTCTGGTGCCTCACATTTGACTATGTCCCCTGGAGGGGGAGACCTAGTGGCACTCAGAGGAAGGACAGCAGGTCACCGAGAAGAGACTTGATACCCTATGAGCATATACAAGGGGAGGTAATCCCTCTCAGGAACAGTCATAGGGGAGGGGAATAAGGGGAAAATGAGAGGGGAGGGAGAATGGGAGGATACAAGGGATGGGATAACCACAGAGATGAAACAAGAATAAATTAATTAAAAAAAAAAAGAATGAGATGCCTATCTAAGTACAAAAAGCATACAGAATACTAAAAAGATTGGAGCAGAAAGGAATTCTTCACATATAATACTCAAAATACTACATGTATAGAACAAAGAAAGAATATTAAAAGCTGCCAGGGGAAAAAAACCAAGGTAACATATAGGGGAAGACCTAATAGAACTATATCTGACTTCTCAGTAAAGACTCTAAAAGCCAGATAGTACTAGATAGAGGTTCTTCAGACTCTAAGAGACCAGAAATTCCAGCCCAGACTACTATATCAAACAAAGCTTTCAACCAACATAGATGGATAAAATAGAACATTCCATGACAAAACAAAATTTAAGAAATATGTCTGTACAAATCCATCCCTACAGAAGGTGCTAGAAGGTAAATGCCAACCTAAAGAAATCAACTACATCTAAGAAAACACAGAGAATAAATAATCCCAGACCAGCAAAATCAAAAGAAATAAAACACATACAGAAACAGACACAGGCATGCACACGTGCGTGCACGCACGCACACACACACACACACACACACACACACACACACATACACACCACCACCACCACCACCACCACCACCACTGCTGCTTCCACAGCCACCACCACCACCACCACCATCACCACCACCACCACCGCCTCCACCAAAGACAACAACAACAATAACAAATACTACTTCTACTACAACAAAATAGCAGGTGTCAACAGTCATTGGCCATTGATATCTACAAACATCAATGGTTTCAATTTTTCCAGTAAAAAGACACAAACTAACAGAGTAGATGTGAAAATAGGATCTACCTTTGTGATGCATCCAAGAAACACACCTTAACATCAAAGACAGGCATCCCTTCAGGGTAAGGGTTGGAAAAAGATATTCAAAGCAAATAGATTTAACGAACAAGCTAATGTAGCCATTTTAGTATCTGACAAAATAGATTTCAAACTAAAACTAATCAGAAGATATAGGGAAGAACACTACATTCTCATCAAAGGAAAAATCCACCAATAGTACATTGCAGTTTTAATATCTATGCACCGAATACATGGATACCGAAGTTTATAAAGAAACACTGCCATAACTTAAATCACATAATAACCCTCACACACTGATAATGGGAGACTGCAATACCTCACTTTTGCCAACAAACATCATCCAAGTAAAAACTAAACAGAATTGCTGGAGCTGACCAACATTATAAACAGATATACCTAACTGATATTTACAGAATATTTCACACAAACACAAAAGAATATACCTTCTTCTCAGTACCCCATGAAGTGTTCTCCAAAATTGATCACATATTCAGACACAAAGCAAGTCTCAACATATATAAGAAAGTCAAAATAACACCCTATGTCTTATCTGACCACTATAGAGTAAAGCTGAATACCAACAACAAAAACAATAAAAAGCTTACAAATGAATGGAAATTGAAGAAGTCTCTATTGAATACAAATGGGTAAATACAGAAATTAAGGAAGAAATCAAATGTTGGACAATGGTAGGACATATCTTTAAGCCAGTATTTTGGAAACAGAGGTATGGAGATCTCTGAATTTGAGATGGTCTACTACAGGCCAAGTTCCAGGAAAGCCAGGGCTATACATAGAAAGCATGCTTCAAAAAACTAATGATGATAATGATTTAATTATAAAATGTATAAAATGCAATTAAATTCTTATTTTTTAAAGAGAGAAATCAAATACTTTCTAGAATTGAATGAAATGAGTACACAAAATGGCTGGACTTATGGGAAATGATGAAGGCTATTCAAAGAAGCAAATTCATAGCACTATGTGCCTACATTAAAAAGTGAAGAGATATAATAGTAGCAATTTAACAACACATGTGATAGTCCTAGAACAGCAACAACAACAACAACAAAAGAAATCACACTGAAAAGGAATAGATGTCAAGAAATAAAGTCATGGCTGAAATTAATAAAATAATATTAATAAAAACAAACTCAAAAAATTAATAAAACAAAGAATTGGTTCTTTGAGAAAATCAATAAGGTTGACAAATCCTTAGCTAAGTTAGCTAAAAAGAGGAAAGAAAATATTCAAAATAACAAAGTTAGAAATGAAAAGGGTGACATTACAACAGACACCAAGGAAATCCAGAGATTTTTTTAAAGTACATACTTTAAAAATCTGTACTCCATCAAATTGAAAAATCTAAAAAAACTGGATAAGTTTCTCCATACATACCACTTCCCCAAGATAAATCAAGATTGGATAGGCAATTTATACACAACCATAATCCCTGGTGAAATAGAAGCAGTCATCAAAAGCATCTAATATTGAAAAGCTCAGGACCAGACAGTCTTAACACAGAATTATATCAAACTTTTAAAGAAAAGTTAATGCCAATACTCCTCAAATTACTCCACAAAATAGAAACAGAAGGAACATTGTCCAATTCACTTTCAAGGCTACAGTTACCCTGATACTCAAACCACACAAAGACAAAACAAAGAAAGTGAGTTACAGACCAGTTTCCATGATGAACATAGATGCAAAATACTCAATAAATTACTTGCAAGCTGAATCCAAGAACAAAACCAAAAGCTCATCCAGTATGATCAAAACAGTAGACTTCTTCCCAGAGATGCAGGCATAGTTTACCATATGTAAATTAATAAACATAATCTACTATATAAACAAACAGAAAGACAAACCCACATGATCATCTCATTAGATGCAGAAAAGGCTTTTTACAAAATTCAATACTTCTTTGTGATAAAAGGGATTTTTAATTAATTAATTTTAATAATATTTAAATTTTATTATTTTAAATGATTTTAAAATTAATTAATATTTAATTATTATGGATAGAGTAGGGATTCAAGGGACATACCTCAACATAATGAAAGCACCTTACAGAAAGCCCATAGCCAACATCAAATTAAAGGGAGAGAAATTCAAAACAATTAAACTAAAATCAGGAACTAGACAAAATTTTTCACTCTCTCCATATTTATTCAATAAAGTACTTAATGTCTTAACTAGAGCAATAAGAAAACTAAAGAAATCAGGGGGATACAAACTGCAAGGAAAGAAGTCAAAATATCTTTATTTGCAGATGATATGATAGTATACAAAAGTGACCAAAAAAATCCACCAGAGAAATCATGAACACTTTCAGCCAAGTAGCTGGACAAAAAAACAACTCAAAAATCCACAGTCCTCCTATGTACAAATGACAAACAGTCTGAGAAAGAAATCAGGGAAACAACACCTTTTGCTATAGCCACAAATAACATAACATAACGTATTATTAGCACACAAAACCAGACATGTTGATCAATGGGCATGAACTGAAGACCCAGACATAATTCCAAAAATGTATGGATGCCTTATTTTTTATAAAGAAGCCAAAAATACATATTGGGAAAAAAGATAACATCTTCAACAAAGTGCTGGTCAGAATGGATGGCTTCACATAACATATCCAAATAGATGCATTATACTTATCATGCTGCACAAAATTCAACTCCACATGGACCAAAGACCTCAACATACACTGAACCTGATGGAAGAGAAAGTGAGGAATAGCCTTGAACTCATTGCCACAGGAAAGGCTTTCTGAACAAAACACGGTTGGGACAGGCACTAAGATTAACAATTAATAAATGGGACCTCATGAAACCGAGAAACTTCTGCATGGTAAAAGAGAGTGTCACTCAGACAAAGTTGTGGCCTACATAATGGGAAAGGAGTTTTACCCTTTACCCTTTACCTTTACCCAGATAGAGGGCTAATATCCAAAATATACAAAGAACTGAAGAAACTAGATATCAATAAAACAAATAGCACAATTTTAAAATGGGGTGCAGATCAAAACACCGAATTCTCAGTAGAGGAAACTCAAATGACTGGGAAACACTTAAAGACATGTTCAACATTCTTAGCCATAAGGGAAAAACAAATCAAAGATTTTTCTCTTACACTGGTCAGAATGGCTAAGATCAGCAAATCAAGTGAAAACCCATGCTGGCAAGGGTGTGGACTAAGGGCAACACTCACTCATTTCTGGTGGGAATGCGAATTCCTATGCCCACTCTGGAATCAGTGAGGTGGTTCCCCAGGATTATAGGAATCAATCTACTTCAAAACCCAGCTATACTGCTCTTAGGCATAGACCCGAAAGATGCTTCATCCTACTGCAGAGACACTTGTTCATCCATGTTCCTTGGCTATTCATAATAGCCAAATATTGTAAACAGTTTACATGTTCCTCAACAGAAGAATAGATAAAGAAAGTATGGTACATTTACACACTGGAGAATTACTTAGCCATTAAGAATGACATGGATTATACAGGCAGATGGAACTAAAGAAAATGATCCTGGGTATGTGGTACCAGACCCAGAAAATAAATATGGCATGAGATTCACTTATATGTGGATATTTGCTGTTAAGCAATGATGATCAAGCTACAATCCATAGAACTGCAGAGGTTGGTATAGAGTAAGGGACTAGAGGAAACATATACTCATTAGAAAAGGAAAACAAGGTAGATAGATACAGATGAATGGGCTGGGGGCTGGAGTGGGAATCAAGTGAGAAGCAGGAGGGGAGGAGGAGTTGTGGGAGAGAATACAGAGAAAAACAGCTAAAATGAAGGGACATTTGAGGGGTAGAATGGAAACCTAATACAGTAGAAACTTTATAAAATATGTACATGTATGAAGATGATCTAAATGAAATTGCCAAAAATAGTGGGGGATACAGTCTTAACTGACCATTTCTTGTCACCAATTGAAGATTCTAGTACTAAGTTGGATTAATTGAGTTGTTGGACAAAGGTGTCCCACAGGAACCCCCAAACAGCCTAGGCTTTTGCCAAGACTATAGGATGCTCTCCACAAACTGACAGGAAGGCCCTATTACTGAAGAAAACACCCACATAATTCATCAAACATGGAGATGTGAAGCTGATGTCTACACAGAGCCTCCACCCAGACTTTCTAGTGTCTTTGGTACAGGAAGCTACTCTCCATGCTAGCAAAAGAGAAATGTAAACAGCAATCAGGCCACGACTATCTATAGTGGTGTACTACCTGTAAGCTATGTTAGGGCAATGGTGGCCCTAAGCTTGTGGGATCTGACTTAAGGCCTACACCATGAGATGGAATCTGTACCTGACACTACTTGGATAACCAAGAACCTGAGACTAGGCAGGCCAGGGACCTAGGATAAAACCAAATAATACTGGTTTAAAAAGGACGGGGGGGAGGGGGGACATAGTGTGGTGATAAAATGACTCCTAATGATATTCTGCTGTATTCATAGATCAAAACCTTGCTTAGTCATCACCAGAAAGGCTTTCTCCTGCAGCAGATGAGAACAAATATAGAGACCCACAAACAGACATTATGTAGAGAGTGAGAGGCCTTGGAACACTTCGTATTAAGTTGGATGTCTCCATCAAATTACTCCCCTCAGTGTTCAGGGCATCCCATGGCTAAAACAGTGTAAGAGCCAGAGAGGATGGAGACTACCTAGAAAACAAAGCCCTCTGAATCAGCATTAGCAAAGCTCATAGGAATTCCCATAGACTGAAGCAACATAGATGAGACCTACCTACCTACACAGGTCTGTATCAGGCCGTATATATAAATATATATATATATATATTTTTTTTTTCCAGTTTAGTGTTTTTATGGTATTCCTGAGTGTGTGAATGAATTGGGATTTTTCTTTTTTCTTTTGTCTAACCTCAATGTGGTAGTTTTTGTTTTATCTATTTGTATTTCATTTAAGAAAATGAAAGAAGGGAAGAAAGAAAAGAAAACATAGTCACTAGGGTAGAGATTAATGACTGGACTGTCATTTATACCTGCTGGGAAGGAAAATCAGTTTTCTCTAATGAAGTGACACTGGTTATATCAAACACAGCACTGCAGGCCTCATGTTCAGGAGGAGTTGACCAACATATAACAGACTCCATAGTTTTTTATGTGCACTATTCTTTGGTTACAGTTTGGTGGTTTTTTAAATTTTTTTCTTCTTTCCTTTTCTTTTTGGGTCATGTTTTACTTATTTATTTATTTTTGTTGTTATTTTGGGGGTGTTTGTTATTGTGTTGGCTTGTCTGTTTGTTTGAGAAAGAACTTAAAGTTGGGTGGGTGGGAAGGAGAGAGGATCTGGTAAGACTTGAGGGAAGGGAAATATGATCAACATATAATCAAATTTTAACATTGTTTTAAATGTTATAAAATATAACAAACAGAAAACCTAAGAACTTTAAAATTCAAGGGCCACTGGAAAGCAACAGATCTAAGGCTTTTGTTTCACATTTAGAAAAAAAATGGTTCATTGAAATAATGTAGAAGGTGTGCCTCTCCCTTATCAATGGCTCTTGCTTCCTCTATGTCAATGAGAAGTCGCCTTTCTCATGATAATGTTTCAACTCCATTGCTTTGAATCACCTGGTCTTTGAGGCTTCTCTCTCACACCCACCACATTAACACCTCATTAGCACGTCCTCTCAAGTGGCATTTTTGGCAAAGTCAGTGTGACCTCAGATAAAACATTGACTTCTATCATGAGCATCTGCATGGATTTTGTGCTTCATTTCACTGTGCTGTTTTGTTTAAAAGGCACCAAATATCTGAGTTAAATTAATGTGCTACAAAGACATGTCATGCCTGTTCTTTCCTTTAACAAATGTTTATGGTTAACTTTCTATCCGTCAAGAGGCTCAGAGAAATCAGTTTTTTCTTGAGATTGCTAGTACAGTCACAAAGAACATCATTATACATAAATTATGCAAAGAAATGGGGGTGTGATGGTGTGTCTAGAAAGAAACATAACTAATTATAAAAAATATGATGTTTACATAAAAAAGAGTGAAAACAGTAAGAGTGGGAGGTGGCTTTGAATCTTAGCTAGCTCATGTTCATTATAGTATTAAAAAAAAAAACCCTCTAAGTAATGTTTCATTTTGGCCTTAGCTGACAGATGAGTTGTGATACTTTTTGTATTACATTGGATTTTGAGTTTTTTCTGTATATAGTTTTAATACAAATCAAAATTATTTTGTTTAGTCGTTTTGCATTTTTAGAACCTTTTCCTCCCATTAGTCTGTTGGTTTCTCAGGTATCATCCTAGAAATTCTAGTGCATGCCAATTCTAACGATGACTCTGGCTTCTAAGAGGACAGGCCAATCATCTAGAAGAATTTCAGACACATCTTGAAAAATATATCTTAGCTACTTAAGCAACAAGGTCCAACCTGCAGGACATTGACATTTTGTCTTTATTATTTTAAGGGTCTTTAAAGTCTACCCTCTATCCCTTTTATTCTCCTTATGATATGGGCATAGTTGAATAAAGTTGACTAAGAATTTCCTTAGGTACAAAATTCTCTTGGTTCTTTTGCATTGTCCCATTTCTGGGTGACTAAATGACATTTAAAATAATGAAGATTCATAAACCATTCCATCTGCATCAAAATTTTCAATCATCATAGATGTAAAAAACAAGTTATTACATAAAAAACCAAATTTAGACAATATCTATTCATAAATCCAGCCCTACAGAAGATATTAGAAGGAAAGTTCTAACTCAAGAATGTTAATTACATCCAAGAAAACAGAGGAAATAAATAATTTTACACCAGTAAAACCAAAAGAAGAGAAACATATGCACACTACATTTCTACTACCACTACTACTACTACTACCACCATCAACATAAAAATAACAGGAATCAACAATAACCGGTCATTAATATTTTTCAACATCAATGTACTCAATTCCTTAATAAAAGACGCAATCTAATAGAATGGATGTGAAAACAGTATCCATCCTGCATAAAAGAAGCACACCTCAACATCAAAGACAGACATTACCTCAAAGTAAAGGCTTGGAAAAAGATTTTCCAAGCAAATGTAGCCAAGAAGCAAGCTGGCGTGGTTATTCTAATATCTAAACAAAAGACTTTCAACAAAATGAACCAAAAGATGGAGAAGAATATTTCATACTCATCAAAGAAAGAATCCACCAAGAATATATCTCAATTATAAATATCAATGTCGTAAATGCAAGAGTACCTATATTCATCATAAAAGAAACATTATTGAAGCTTAAATCACACACATTAATGGTGGGCGACTTCAACACCCTACTTTCACCAATGGACAAGTCATCCAGACAGAAACTAAACAGAGGAATAACAGGGTTAACAGACATTATGACTCAAATGAACATAATAGATATAAAGAACAATTCACCTAAACACAAAAGAATGCGTCAGTATGTCATTGAACCTTCTCCAATATTAACCATATACTTGGTCATAAGGCAAGTCTCAATAGAAAAAAGAAAATTGAAACAAACCCTGTATCAAATCAGACCACCAGGGATTAAAACTGGACTTCAACAACAACAGAAATAACAGAAACTCTACAAACTCATAGACACTGAACAACTCTCAACTCAATGACCATTGGGTCAAGGAAAACATAAAGAAAGAAATTAAAGACTTCATAGGACTTACTGAAAATGAAAGCACAACATACCCAAATGTATGAGACACAGTGAATATAGTGCTAAGAGGAAATTTCATAGCACTAAATGCCTTTATAAAGAAATTAGTGAGATCATTTTTAAAAATTAATTTATTCTTGTTACATCTCTATGGTTATCCCATCCCTTGTATCCTCCCATTCTCCCCTCCCTCCCATTTTCCCCTTATTCCCCTCCCCTATGACTGTTCCTCAGAGGGATTACCTCCCCCTGTATATGCTCATAGGGTATCAAGTCTCTTCTCAGTGACCTGCTGTCCTTCCTCTGAGTGCCACTAGGTCTCCCCCTCCAGGGGACATAGTCAAATGTGAGGCACCAGAGTACATAAGAAAGTCAAATCCCTCTCTCCACTCAAGTGTGGAGACTGTCCTGTCCATGGGCTAGATCAGGGTAGGGGTTTAAATTTTACCGCCTGAGCATATACAGAGGGAGGTAATCTCTCTGAGGAACAGTCATAGGGGAGGGGAATAAGGGGAAAATGAGAGGGAGGGGAGAATGGGAGGATACAAGGGATGGGATAACCATAAAGATGTAACAAGAATAAATTAATTAAAAATAAAAAAAATTAAAAAAAAATTTTACCGCCTGTATTGTCCTTGGCTAGGGCCTTAGTTTGAGCGGGACCCCTTGGCCCAAATCTGCCTATCATAATGTTCTACTTGTAGGTTTCTAGGACCCACTGGATCCTTCTACATTGCTATTCTCACATAGTTCTCTCATCTAGAGTCCCAATAGGATGTCCTCCCCTCTGTCCCAGTTTCCTGGTAAGGGAAGGCTTTCGTGGGATATGCCCATTGGGCTAGTATGCAGATATAAGTGAGTATATACCATTTGAGTCTTTCTGCTTCTGGGTTAACTCACTCATTATGATCATTTCTAGCTCAATCCATTTATCCAAATATTTCGGGAATTCCTTGTTTTTAATAGCTGAGTAGTATTCCATAGTGTATATGTACCACAGTTTCTTTATCCATTCTTCTACTGAGGGACATTTAGGCTGTTTCCATGATCTGGCTATTATGAATAAGGCTGCTATGAACATGGTTGAGCAAATTTTCTTGCTGTGTCTTGAGGAAGCCCTATTCCCAGTTTTCTGAGATAGCACCAGATAGATTTCCAAAGTGGTTGTACTAGTTTGCATTCCCACCAGCAATGAAAGGGTGTTCCTCTCTCCCCACAACCTCTCCAGCATGTGGTGTCACTTGAGTTTTTGATCTTAGCCATTCTGATGGGTGTAAGATGGAATCTCAGAGTTGTTTTGATTTGCATTTCCCTGATGACTAAGGAGGTTGAGCATTTCTTTAAGTGTTTCTCAGCCATTTGATATTCTTCTGTTGAGAATTCTCTGTTTAGTTCCAAGCCCCATTTCTCAATTGGGTTATTTGGTTTGGTGGTGTTTAATTTCTTGAGTTCTTCATATATTTTGGATATTAGACCTTTGTCAGATGTAGGGTTGGTGAAGATCTTTTCCCAGTCTGTAGGCTGCCGCTTTGTTCTCTTGACAGTGTCTCTAGCCTTACAGAAGCTTCTCAGCCTCATGAGGTCCCATTTATTAATTGTTGACATTAAGGCCTGGGCTGTTGGTGTTCTGTTCAGGAAGTTGTCTCCTGTGCCAATATGTTCCAGGCTCTTCCCCACTTTTTCTTCTAACTGACTTAGTGTCTCTGGTTTTATGTTGAGGTCTTTAATCCACTTGGATTTGAGTTTTGTGCAAGGTGACAAATATGGGTAGAGTTGCATTTTTTTACACATAGACATCCAGTTAGACCAGCACCATTTGTTGAAGATGCTATCCTTTTTCCATTGAATGGATTTGGCTTCTTTGTCAAAAATCAAGTGACCATATGTGTGTGGATTCATATCTGGGTCTTCAATTCGATTCCACTGATCAACCAGCCTGTTGCTGTGCCAGTACCATGCTGTTTTAATTACTATTGCTTTATAGTACAATTTGAGATCAGGTATGGAGATTCCTCCGGAGCACCTTTTATTGTACGAGATCGGTTTTGCTATTCTGGGTTTTTTGTTTTTCCATATGAAGTTCAGAATTGAACCTTCAGTGTCTTTAAAAAATTGTGTAGGTATTTTGATAGGGATTGCATTGAATCTGTAGATTGCTTTTGGTAAGATGGCCATTTTTACTATGTTAATTCTCCTTATCCATGAGCAAGGAAGATCCTTCCATCTTCTCATGTCATTTTCAATCTCCTTCTTCAGAGTTTTGAAATTTTTTTCAAACAAGTCCTTCACTTGCTTAGTTAAAGTAACTCCTAGACATTTTATATTGCTTGTGGCTAATGTGAAGGGTATGGCTTTCCTAATTTCTTCCTCTGCAAGCTTGTCATTTGTGTATAGGAAGGCTACAGACTTTTTTGAGTTAATTTTGTATCCAGCCAAATTGCTGAAAGTGTTTATCACGTGTACGAGTTCTCTGGTGGAATTTTGAGGGTCACTTATGTACACTATCATATCATCTGCAAATAGGGATAGTTTGACTTCCTCCTTTCCCATTTGGATACCTTTGATCTCCTTTTGTTGTCTTATTGCTCTGGCTAGAACTTCGAGTGCTATATTGAAGAGATATGGAGAGAGTGGGCAGCCTTGCCTTGTTCCCGATTTTAGAGGAATTTCCTTGAGTATCTCACCATTTACTTTGATTTTGGCTATTGGCTTGCTGTATATAGCCTTTATTATATTGAGGAAAGTACCTTGTATCCCCGATCTCTCTAAAACTTTAAACATGAATGGGTGTTGGATTTTATCAAATGCTTTCTCTGCATCTAAAGAGATGATCATGTGGTTTTTTATTTTCAGTTTTTTATATGGTGGATTACATTGATGGATTTCCGTATATTAAACCATCCCTGCATGCCTGGAATGAAGCCTACTTGGTCATGATGAATGATATCCTTTATGTGTTCTTGTATTCGTTTTGCAAGAATTTTATTTAGTATTTTTGCATCGATGTTCATAAGAGAAATTGGTCTGAAATTCTCTTTCTTTGTTGAGTCTTTGTGAGGTTTAGGTATCAACGTGAGTATGGCCTCATAGAATGAATTTGGTAACGTTCCATCCAATTCTATGTTTTGGAGTAGCTTGAAGAGTATCGGTATTAGCTCGCCTTTGAAGGTCTGGTAGAATTCTGCACTGAAACCATCTGGCCCTGGGCTTTTTTTTTGGTTGGGAGACTATCAATGATTGCTTCTATTTCTGTAGAGGAAATGAGACTATTTAGCTTGTTTATCTGTTCTTCACTCAACTTTGGCAAGTGAAATTGATCAAGAAAATCATCCATTTCCCTTAGATTTTCAAATTTTGTGGCATATATGCCTTCAAAGTAGGATCTTATGATTCTTTGTATTTCTTCAGTGTCTGTTGTTATGTCTCCCTTTTCATTTCTGATTTTGTTGATTTCAATACTGTCTCTCTGCCTTTTAGTTAGTTTGGCTAACAGTCTGTCTATCTTGTTTATTTTCTCAAAGAACCAGCTCTTGGTTTTGTTGATTCTTTGGACTGTTTTCTTAGTTTCTAATTTGTTAATTTCAGCCCTGAGTTTGATTATTTCCAGACATCTACTCCTTTTAGGTGTTTCTGCTTCTTTTTTTTCTAGGGCTTCCAGCTGTTTTGTTACATTGCTTATGTGCGATGTTTCCAATTTCTTTTTAAAGGCACTTAGTGCTATGAATTTTCCTCTTAACACTGCTTTCAATGTATCCCACAAATTTATGTATGTTGTTCCCTCATTTTCATTGAATTTCAAAAACTCCTTGATTTCTTTCTTTATTTTTTCCCTGACCCATGTGTCATTTAGCAGAGAGTTGTTTAGTTTCCACGTACGTGTAGGCTTTTTGTTGTTTCTGTTGTTGTTGAATTGCAGCCTAAGAGCATGGTGATCTGATAGGATACAAGGTATTATTCCAATCCTCTTGTATCTGTTGAGGCCTGCTTTGTGACCTACAATGTGATCAATTTTGGAGAAGGTTCCATGGGTGCAGAGAAGAAGGTATATTCTTTCTTGTTTGGGTGAAAGGTTCTATAGATATCTGTTAGATCCATTTGACCCATGGCATTGGTTAATGATGTTATTTCTCGGCTTAGTTTCTGTTTCAATGACTTATCCTTCAGTGAGAGTAGGGTGTTGAAGTCTCCCACTATTATTGTGTGGTGATCGACGTGTGGTTTAAGTTTTTTTAGCAGATCTTTTACAAATGTGGGTGCCCTTGTATTGGGAGCATAGATGTTCAGAATTGTGATGTCATCTTGGTTGACTTTACCTTTGATGAGTATGAAGTGTCCTTCTGCATCCCTTTTGATTAATTTTGGTTGAAAGTCTATTTTGTTTGATATTAAAATGGCTACGCCTGCTTGCTTCTTGTGACCATTTGCTTGGAATATTTTTTCCAACCTTTTACCCTGAGGTAATGCCTATCGTTATAATAGCCACTTAGCAGCACACCTGAAAGCTCTAGAACAAAAAGAAGAAAACACACTCAAGAGGAGTATACAGTAGGAAATAATCAAACTCAGAGCTGAATTCAAGGAGAAGAATACCAAAAAAACATGTTGGTTCTTTGAGAAAATCAACTAGATGGACAAATCCTTATCCAAACTGAGAGAGAGAGAGAGAGAGAGAGAGAGAGAGAGAGAGAGAGAGAGAGA
>OU015744.1:45326907-45350505 GCA_907169655.1 Acomys percivali | reverse complement strand
GATAAGTGGGCTGAGAAAGAAATTATGGAAACAACACCATTCACAATAGCCACAAATAATATAAAATATCTTAGTATAACTTTAATCAATCAAGTGAAAGACCTGAATGACAAGAAATTTCAGTATTTGAATAAAAAAATTGAATATTACACCGAAAGATGGAAAGTTCTCCTATGCTCACAGATCAATAGGATTAACATAGGAAAAACAATCATTTTACCAAAGCATTCTACAGATTCAATGCAGTTTCCATTAAAATCCTAACACAATTCTTTACAGACCTTGACAGAACAATACTCAACTTCATATGGAAAAACAAAAATTTCAGAATATCTAAAACAATCTTGTGCAACAACAACCTCAAAAAAACTTCTGGAGGTATCACCATCCCTGATTTAAAGCTGTACTACAAAGCAATAATAATAAAAACAATGTGATATTGGCATAAAAACAGACAGATTGATAAATGGAATAGAATCAAAGACCCAGAAGTAGATTTACACATCTAAGGATATTTGACTTTTTTTTGACAAAGAAGCCAAAATTATACTATGGAAAAAAGAAAACATATCCAACAAATGGTGCTGGTATAACTGTACGGCTTCACATAGAAGAATGAAAATAGATCCAGGTTTATCATGCTGCACAAAACTAAAGTACAAGTGGATCAAAGACCTCAACATAAAACCAGATATACTGAAACTGATAGAAGAGAAAGTCTTGAATGCATTAGAATAGGAGACAACTTTCTCAACAGAACTCCATCAGTTCAGACACTAAGATCAACAATTAATAAATGGGACTAGAGGAGGATGATGGGAGGAAGTGGGAGAAAGAGAAGGAGGGTCAGAATGGGAGGAGATGAGGGAGGGAGCTACAATTGGGATGTAATGTGAAAAAAATATATATATACAGGGCTTTATAAAACTGAAAGCATCAGTAAGATAAAGGACACTGTCAAAAGGACAAAATAACAGCCTAAAGAATGTGAAAAGATCTTCACCAACGTCACATCTGACAGATGGCTGATAATAAAAAGAAAACAAATAACCCAATTAAAATGGGGTACAGACCAAACAGAATTCTCAACAGAGGAATCTCAATAGACTTGGAAGCATTTAAAGAAATGCTCAGCACTCATATCCATCAGAGAAATGCAAATCAGACTGACTCCAAGATCTTACACGTGTCAGACTAGCTAAGATAAAAAAACTACTCAAGCAACAACTCATGCTGGTGAGGATGTGGTACAAGGGGCACACTCCTCCTTTACTGGTGTGAGTACAAATTTTACATCCACTTTGGGAATCACTTTGGTGGTTTCTCAGAAAATTGGGAGTAATGCTCTGGGCATGTACCCAAAGGACACATACCATACCACAAGGATACTTTCTCAAGTATGTTCATGGCAGCTTTATTTGTGATAGCTAGCAACTGGAAACAATACATATGCCCCTCGACTGAAGAATGAATAAAGAAAATGTGGTACATTTTCATAATAGAGTATTACTCAGGTATTAAAAACAATAACATTATTAAATTTGCAGGTAAATGGATGGAATCCTGAGTGATGTAACCCAGACTCAGAAAAACAAAATATGGTATGTACACACTTAAAAGTAAATATTAGCTGTAAAGTAAAAAATAACCATGTTACAATCCACAGACCCAAAGAAGCTAAGCTATAAGGAGGATTCTAGGACAGACATGTGACTCTCACTGAAAAGGTAAAATAGAATAGACATTGTAGGTGGATGGGGGAGGGGACTTGTGCGGGGGTGTAGGGATGGGAACAGAAGGACGGGGCAGGAAGGAAGGAAGGAGAGAATGCTTGTTAAAGTTATTTTTATAAAACTGTGTTTTTCATTTTCTCTCTTAACCTGAGTATCACAGAAATAATTGAGATTCTATTATATTTTTATAAACTTTACAACACAATAAGTGAGCAGTTATTACTCTATTCTTAACCCTTTAAGCTAATCTGGCTTTCTCTTTGCCAAAATCTCAGAGATACTTGCACTTTGTGCCTTTCCCTGTTCCAGCTGACTTTTCCTCTTCTCTCCTGGACCTTTGCTCCTGGCTTAATCTTCCTTCTCTAACTCCTCCTCCCTTCCTAGCTAGCAGGAAGTCCATCTCTATTCTCTTCCTTGCTCAGTGATTGGCTGTAAGCTGCTTTATTGGCATATCAGGTGACAATTGGGGAGCAGTGTTTACACAACATTGAGACAGGAGATTCTCAGAACTAGATATGGGGGTGGGTAATAGAAACCAGCGTTTTATTTACACAATAACCATATGCCTACAAGTTTTAGGAGAGTCGACTGGAATCAGGGATGCAGAACATCTCTGGAACCACCAAGAAACCCAGAGCAATGGAAACTTGCAGGAACCTATGGTGGTGACCTTGCTAAACCTCCTTGCAGTGGGGGATATGGAGCCTGAACTGGCCATCTTCTGTTAAGTAGGAAAGACTTCCAATGGAGGGAATGGGATACCAACCCAGCCACAAAACCTTAGACCTACAATTTGCCCTGCCTATAAGATGTGCTGGGGGTAAAGAGAGAGCAGAAATTGAGGGAGTGGTCAGTCAATGACTGGTCCAGCTTGAAACCCATGCCATGAGAGGGAGCCCACTCCTGACACTACTAATGATATTCTGCTATACTTGTAGATAGGAGCCTAGCATAACCACCATCAGAGAGGCTTTACCCAGCAACTGATAGAAACAGATACAGAGACCCAGGTGGAGCTTGAGGAATCCTGCAGAAGAGTGGGAAGACGGCTGATAAGAGCCAGAGGGGTCAAGAATACCACAAGAAAATCTATAGAATCAACTAACCTGTGAGCCCGCGGGAGCTCACAGAGACTGAACTACCAGCCAGGGAGCCTGCATAGAACTGTTCTAGGCCTTCATATGTAGCCCCACACATATATTACAATTGTGTAGCTTGGTCGTTATGTAGGACTTTTAGCAGTGGGGAGGGGGAGCAGGAACTGTCTCTATATTACCAGCCTTTGGGACGCCTTCCTCCTACTGGGATGCCTTGTCTAGCCTCAATAAGAGAAGATGTCCCAGTTTTACTGCAACTTCCCATGGGAGTCCTCCCCTTTTCTGGGGCAAAATGGATGACAGAGGTGAGGTGGGGTGGGGAAGGACTGGGAGGAGAGGGTAGAGGAGAAATTACAGTCAGAATGTAAAGTAAATAAATTAATAAAATAATGAAGATGATTGCCAAAAGACCCAGATTTTTCCTACTGAGTATGGTATAGTACATGATATAACCGAAAAATGTGTTTTTATGAAACATATATATATTATATTATATATATTATGAATATATAGGAATAAAAGTTTGAAATAATGAAAAGAAAGTATCAGGTGGAAACAAAGACCCGGGAAAGAATGATGATACCATGAATGACAAATAGCTGATTGTGTTCTGGATCCTCACATGGAAACAGATGGCCTAGTGGTGCATGTTAGACAGTTCACCCCATTTGGAGATTGGAAAGTAGAATAAAGAATTAGATGTTTATTATAGAGCATGTTTACCAATGTGCATTAATTTCATACATTGCTTGCATAAATACACAGTGAAGCTGAAGGGCTGAATAAGTCAGCGTGACTTAAGTTTTGAAGCCTCTTCAGGCTTCACTATCTGCATTCTGGCTGTTATGGATGGAATGTTTACATTCTCACAATTCACAAGTCTCACAAGTCTCTAGCCATGCAGTGTGTTTGGGTGAGACCTCTGGGAGGTAATTCTATTCAGTGAGGACTGAAGAGGATTCTCTATGATGAGATTAATGTTCTTATAGGAGCCTAAGGGGACAGGCAGAGAGATAGCTCTCTACAGAGCAGCAAGTTGTCCTTACCAGGAAAGAATCTACTCCCATCTTGATTTTGAACTTTCCAATTTCCAAAACTGTGAGAAATCTTTCTTTTATTTAACTACCCATTTATGGTATCTGGGATAGTTGCCTGAACTACATAAGACATGACGTATTCGTATTTTCCTTTATTTTAACATTACATTAGCAAGGCAGTGGTGGTGCACACATTTAATCCTAGCACTCAAAAAGCAGAGGTGGGTGGATCTTTGAGTTTGAGGGCAGCCTGGTCTATAGACTGAGTTCCAGAATAGCCAGCTGGGGATACACAGAGAAATCCTGTCTTGAAAAACAAAACAAAGCAAAAGGTTAGACTGAATAATCATATTTAGTAAACGTTTTTGTATTTGCCTGTGGAATGACTTGACTTTCTAAAGATTTTGCGTATAGAACTCAAGAAAAATGGCATGTTGTGGTCTTCAATAAAATTACTTTATGCTTGATTTAAAGTATGTGTTAGTTCATGAATGAAAATGACCATTTTCCATCCCACTAAGCAGTGAGCAATGTTTCCTGTGTGAACACATTTAATTTGTGCAGACTTAGTCAGTACCTGTTCTATTGGTACATGGGTTGTGTCCAGGTAGCAAAGAAGGAAGATCATTAAACCACGTTCTTCCACAATGAGCCACATAGCACCATGACAATGCACTCATTGTGCCTGGCATCATTATGAAGAAGAAGAATACCTCATGAGTAATTCTATGAAGAATATTTCTCTAAAACTCCTAAACATAGGAGGAAAAATATAGGTTGTGGGGAATCCCATGTTTCATAGAGAGAAAAAATTTACATAAAAATCTTAATAAAATAAAGATGAAAATTAAAATATTTTAATGATCACAAATAAGTAATCATTTTAGCTTTAAATAATCTTTTCCATGATTGATAATAATGCTAGTTCAGGCTGCTAAAAGAAAGGAGAGAAGTTTTACCATTCTTCATATAGGCAAAACTATAATCCTGATAATACTAAATCTATATAGGCCTTCTCTCAAAATTGTAGAAAAAAAATCCTTGCTTAGTCATGAAAATCACAATGAAAGAAATATATAGCATAATATGGGCCAAAATGTAAAGGATGGTTTTTATTAAGGGTTTTATGCGTCCTCATCATGCACGGTCCTTCAGTGGTGCACCAGTCTCTGTAGCATCCCCTCCTGTGCCCATATTTATTGGCTCCATTGGTCTCCTTGAGGAGCTCCTGTTCCCTTCAACAGCTCTTCCATAAGACTCCTTGTTCTCCATCCTGAAGTTTGGCTGTGAGTCTCAGCATCTTCTTGGATCCTCCGCTGAGTAGAGTCTTTCAGAGGACCTCTATGATAGGTTCCAGTCCTGCTCCTTTTCTTTCTTTTTTTTTAGTCTTAATTAACTCCCTTTATTATTTTTTTATTAATTTATTCATATTACATCTCGATTGTTAGCCCTTCCCCTGTTTCTTCCCATTCTTCCCTCCCTCCCACTTCCCCCTTCTCCCCTCCCCTATGTCTGTGATTGAGGGAGACCTCCTCCCCCTATATATGCTCTTAGAATACCGAGTCTCTTCTTGGTAACTTGCTATCCCTCCTCTGAGTGCCGTCAGGCCTCCCCATCCAGGGGACATTGTCAGAAAAGGGGCATCAGAGTTCGTGTGAGAGTCAGATCTCACTCTCCACTCAACAATGGAGAATATCATGTTCATCGGCTAGGTCTGGGTAGGAGTTCGAAGTTTACTGCCTATATTCTCCTTGGCTGGTGCCTTAGTTTGAGGAGGACCCCAGGACCCAGATCTGCCTGTCATAAAGTTCTTCTTGTAGGTTTCCAGGACCCTGTGGGTCCTACTATTTCCCCATTCTTCCATGCTACTCTTGCCTAAAGTCTCAATAAGATGACCTCTCCTCTGACCCACTTTCCTGGTAAGTAAAATTTTTCATGGTACGTATCCCTTGGACTAGTGTTTTGATATAAGTGAGTATATACCGTTTGTCTCTTTTTGCTTCTGGGTGAACTCACTCATTATTATAATTTCTAGATCAATCCATTTGTCCACAAATTTCGGGAATTCCTTGTTTTTAATAGCTGAGTAGTATTCATGTAGAAAAATGCAATTAGACCCTTATTTGTCACCATGCACAAAACTCAAGTCCAAGTGGATTAAAGACCTCAACTTAAAACCAGAGACATTAATTCAGTTAGAGGAAAAAGTGGGGAAGAGCCTGGGACACATAGGCACAGGAAACAACTTCCTGAACAGCACACCAACAGCCCAGGTCTTAATGTCAACAATCAATAAATGGGACCTCATGAGGCTGAGAAGCTTCTGTAAGGCAGGAGACACTGTCAAGAGAGCAAAGCGACAGCCTACAGACTGGGAAAAGATCTTCACCAACCCTTCATCTGACAAAGGTTTAATATCCTTTTCTTTAACTCCTGGTAACTATTCTATTTGCCCTTCTGAATGAGAATTAAACATTCTCCATAGGGCCTGCTTGTTATTTAACTTCTTTAGGTCTGTGTATTGTAGTGTGGTTAGCCTGTATTATGTGGCTAATATCTGCTTATAAGTAACTATATACCCTGTGTGTCTTTCTGGGTCTGGGTTATGTCACTCAGGATGATCTTTTCTAGTTCCATCCATTTGTCTGCAAATTTCAAGATTTCCTTGTTTTTAATAGCTGAGAAGTATTCCATTGTGTAAATGTACCACAGATTCTTTATCTACTCTTTAATTGAGAGACATCTAGGTTGTTTCCAGATTCTGGCTGTTATGAATAAGGCTGCTATGATCATAGTTGAGCAAATGTCCTTGTTGTATGGTGGAGCATTTTTCAAGTATATGCCCAGGAGTGGTATAGCTCAGGGGCAGGGGAAGAGCCTTGACCTCATTAGCAGAGAAGACAACTTCCTGAACAGAACACTGGCACCTCAGGTTCTAAGATCAACAATAAATGGGGCCTCATGAAACGGAAAAGCTTCTATAATGCAAAGGTCAACAGAACAAAACAACAGCCCACAAACTGGGCAAAGATCTTCACCAAGCCTGCATCTGACTGAAGGGCTAATACCCAACATATGTTAAAAAAAAAAAGTCAAGAAATTAAACACTGCCAAACCAAATAATCCAATTAAAAATGGGGTACAGAATTAAATAGAATTCTCAACAAAGCAGTATCGAATGGCTGAAAAACACTTAAAGAAATGCTCAACCTCCCTAGTCATCAGGGAAATGCAAATCAAAACAACTCTGAGATTCCGTCTTATTCCTATCAGAATGGCTAAGACCAAAAACTCAAGCAACAGCACATGCTGGTGAGGATGTGGAGAAAGAGGCACACTCTTCCATTGCTAGTGGGAGTGAAAACTTGTACCACCTCTTTGGAAATCACTCTGATCTGGTGCTTTTTCAGAAAATAGGGGAATAGTTATATGTCAAGAGTTGCTTTTAAAATTAGTGATTCAAATAGAAAGCCATCATAACATAGAAATGATGTACAAATTTTGGGTATCTCCAAATTGTCACTATTCTCCTTAAAAAATAATAATAATGAGAAGTACACTTATGGGAACATCCATGGAGGGAGAGATTCTGAAAGGTTTTATTTGTTTGTTGTTGTTTGTTTTTGTTTGAAACCAGTGGTAATTTTAGAGGCATATTTTCCATGATCATCTCTGTCACATCTACACATATTCCTTGCAAAAAAAATTTCAAGAATAGTTGATTCAATGTATTTTCTTATTTTCTTTCAGTGTAGTTTTAAATTCAGTCAAATGGCTTTGGAACTTTCCTCAAGTTTGTGAACAGAAATACCTAAATCCTATAGTCCCTGGTGTGTAAGCAATAGTCTACGGTGAACTCTCATGCCTGTTCAAGACAGATGACCTGGTTTGTGAACAAACAGTGACAATGCCCCACAGAGCTTCCACCTTTGCGCTGCTCTGAGGAAGAGTTGGTGAGCACCAGCCACAGTCCAGCTAGATTCTACTGCTCACCAGTGTTGAACTGTGACAGTTCCCTGACTGAGAACTCCTCATGTGGACTTTTACGTGGATGGTGAAGAGTTGTAGCCCTGAGAGGGTGGCCTTGCTGATTCTACATGATTTCACCTTGACTCACAGAGATCAAGGTCTTAATGAGGTGGGAGCAGATGCTCGCTCTCATCCCTTTTCATCATGGTCTGTTCCCCCACTAAGCCAATGCGGTACATGCAATCACCTTGGAGCCTTGTTTACAAAAGATTCCTAAACTTGAATATTCAGTGAGCAGGCCTGAATGGAACACATCATTCTGTGTTATTCATGGCCTTCTAGAATATTCTGAGCAGACTGTCCCTCCTCTCAAAAACTCACAGTGTACACATACTAATAATACTTGGAATCTATGAATATGTTCTACATGGAAAGAAAAACTTGGCAGGTGATTGCATTCAGGCTCTTGAATCCTGGTTTATGAATAAGATTGACACAAGCATAGGGTTCCCAAAAGTGAAAAAAAAAAAAAAAAAAGAGAAAGAAAAAAAGAAAAAGGGCCTTAGTGGGATAAGGTTTTGTGATTAGCTTGATTGGATATTGCTGTTTTCAAAAGAGGAGGGGAAAACCAGCAAGGCATGAAAAGATCAAGAAGAATCAGATAGCAACAAACAAGCAAAACCACAGTGAATCTATCTCCCTTGGCACCTCCAGAAAGGAACACAGTGCTGTCTGCACTTTGATTTGGCTCATTGAGACCCACTTAGGACTTCTGACACACAGCACTCTAAGGCTGCCATTTATGCTGTTAGCCATAGAAGTTCAGCAGCAGTCAGTGACTGGCACACACAAATCTCTGATGTAGGCCCTTCATCCTTTTCCTTCTCTGCTCATTATCAGCTCTCTCAATATGCAGCCTTAATGCCCAAAGTGCCAGCTTTATGCCAAAGATACTCAGATCTAACCCTTTACTGAAGCTCTTTCTTGAACCCACTGGTCCACATTTTGCATTACTACAATAAAATACTCAAGGTAGCTAGCTTTAGAAGAAGTTTATTTACCTTGTAGTCCTGGAGGCTCAAAGTCAAAATGGCATAGCACGAATCTAAGATGGGGGATATTTCTTGGCTACATTATTTTGGGGAATCATAGAAATGGTGGAAACATTTGGGCAGCAAACAAGTAAGTGCTTACATCTCTAAACAGAAGCAATGAGAGCTGGGATGGGTGCAGATGTTGGAGTTTTATAACAGTCCTCTTATGAGGACCACCAGGGTTTCACATCAGAAGGACTCCACACCCCCAGTAATCCAAGAATCTTCTACATGCCATACCCCAGCCCCATGATTCTACCAGGTCTTAACACAACCTTCCTGTGAGTAAAGATTTCAATCTGAATGGGTCCTTGGGCGAAGAATGAAAACATTGCAGAAGACTGGCAGAATACTTATGTAGCATGTACAGAGCCCCATTTAGATCTCCAGTACCGGGCAAAACATGGTAGTGCATGACTTTTATCATAGCACTAGGGAGGTGGGGGCAGCATCATCATAAATTCAAGGTCATCCTCAGTTACATGGTGATCCAGCCTGGGACCCATGAAATCTTGTCTCATAAAACAAAAACAAACAAACAAACAAACAAACAAACACCCATAGCAGGAATTGAATGGATATTTGAGGCTCAACCTGTCTCAAGTCCAAACTACAGACATGATCAAAGTCTCCTCTACTCACAAATTTTCATGCTTTAATGGGGTGTGTGTGTCTCAATGCCACAATAATGCTATAGAGTTAACCTTAACACCATGGAGTTCCCTCTCTTTTTTTTCTCCAAAACTATACTAATCCACCACTAAATTGCCTTGACAGTATCCCAGAAGTCCAGGCGCCTTAGTCATCCATCTGCTAACTCAGCTCCATCATCATCAGTTAGATTATTGAATAAGTGGAATGACCTCTAGTATTCCTGATGTCATATTATCCCTCACCATCTATCATTCATGCACAAACCATAGTTATCCTTTAAAATATGCCAGACCTGTGGCCCTTTTTTTGAAACCCATGATTAACTGATTGGCTTTATTAACCTAGGAGGGTAAATGAACACAGCTGCTCTGACCCCTTCCATTGTTTTTCAGATCTCATCTCCTCCTGCTTGGCCTTTGTTTGCTAGATTTCCCTCACAGTGCTCTTGCCCTGGAATGCTTTTCCTGGTGTCCACATCTCTGCCATTACCTGTGCTTAGATGGTTCCTTCTCAGTAAGGTCTGTATCAAGTGATGATGTAATCGTAGCCTTCACCTGATGCCCTTGGCACTCTGGGTTCCTCTTTCCTGCTTTTTTCTAATAAACAGTAGTGCTAATTTATTTATTATGTCTTCACC
Organism: Acomys percivali; assembly: GCA_907169655.1. Classification (NCBI taxonomy): domain Eukaryota; kingdom Metazoa; phylum Chordata; class Mammalia; order Rodentia; family Muridae; genus Acomys; species Acomys percivali. The sequence continues at coordinate 45,340,284 of OU015744.1, read as the reverse complement.
TTATTGATTTCCACTCCTTACTAGAATGATAGCTTCTTGAGAGTGGGCTGTCTTCTGGTTGGTTCATTGCTGCACCTCATACTACCCGTTTTAGTACTTCTATCGGTATCTCCATGGAGACGGAGGCAGTGGTCAGTTTTGCTGATACAGGGGCATATGCCACATATTAAGAAACAAAATTAAGCATCTCCTGCAACACGTACTTATCACACCACCATAGTGGCACCACAATAAAGTCCATATAAACTGGTAGTATTGAATTCAGAGCAGTGTTCTCAGAATTGAAGGGCCCTCTAACAGGCCTGAGAATGGCAATCATGGTGCCTACAGGTTTTGCCTTTTACTCTTGTCTCTTTTGCTAACCCATTAGATAACATTCCTAAAGCTAGCTCCCAAGGGTTCCCTTACTTGGCCACTGACTCATTCCTGAGACAAAACACAGAGGTCCAATGACCAAATTAATTGTTTCGATAGTATGTCCAGTTAGGACTTACCAAATCACCCTAGCAGTCTCCCTGTTTAATCCTTAAAAACCCACTCCTGCAAAAACAAAAACAAAACAAACAAGCAAAACTCCAAAACCAAAACAAGCAACCATCTGCTGCTGCTGCTGCCGCCTTCTGTCTGCCTTTGCCAGACCCAGAGGCCCCACCCCTACTTGTCCTTTCTGGATAATAAATTTCCTCTTAAGAACTTGATGTCTGCATTTGTCCTGTACCAACTCTGAGGGACCACCCCAATCACTTTAGGAACAGTCTATCTTTTCGTTGGTCTGTGACTTTAAAGATCACCAGTGTCTGAGAGTTTTGTACAAAATATTCTTGCCTGTTTAAAAGTCTTTTGATGTTTAGTGAAGCATTTTACTATGTGGCCCACACAGAATTCTCTCTGGAATTGTTACCAGCACATTGTGTTACTGGACCCTCCAACCTAAGTCGTTGATATAGAAGAATACTTCTGTTTAATTACACAGATACACACACACACACACACACACACACACACACACACACAGAGAGAGAGAGAGAGAGAGAGAGACAGACAGACAGACAGACAGACAGACAGATAGACAGACAGACATATTCAAGTAGCTAAGTTACTGCTGATAATACAATGCTTCTGTTTACAGCTAAAGAAAACCGCCAAATTGAGAGAAACCATCCTTTCAGATCAGCCATAATATATCTCAGAATTTATGCCTATCTATTAAGATATATGTTCTATCTATTTCCCAAAGTTTCAGACTTTTCTGGATGGCCTTCATAAGTTTTCCACCTTGGTTTTCTTGGAGTATTCAGACAGGCAAATAAAACCTCAGGTTTCCTTAGTTCTCTTTAGTAAGAACTCTCATTCCTCCCAAGATAGTTTAAAATGTGGCAATTATTAGATAGAAATGCTCTTTTTTCCTTAGAAAAAGGTTTGTAGCTTTGCCAAGTTGCATCTCTGTCACTACCACCTGCCACACATTTGTCAAGGCTTAGCTTTTTATCACTCCCTTTCTTTCCATTTTATCTTTCAAATCTGAATTCAGCAGCCGTGTCCTGTCACCTTCAGCCTACATTCTCTCCAGAATTGTTCTCACCCTGAGTTCTGTAGCTTCCACAGCACCCATGTTGTAACCTGCGTGTGGTCAGCTGGTTCCTTGTCTGACCTCTGCTAAGCTGGGCCTTTTTTTTGTCTCCCTGCTTCTAGCATGGCTCATGGCCCATTATTCAAAATGGCTATTTAGAAGTGACTTCTTTGTTTGACTGGCGGACAGGTGGCCAGATGGCCAGGAAGAAGGTGGCCTGAGCCATCAGTGGGTGGAGAAAGTTACAGGTCCCACAGACAGCACCTGAGCCCAGACATCAGACACTGTACCTACATGATCTTGTTTCATGTTTTCTGACCTGTAGAAGCCATTTTTAATCCCCCATGGCACTCTGATGAGAGAGACATAGTAACACACCCAGGTTCACCTGGCTAGTAAATGGTAGACTTAGAAGCCAGCCTTTGATTTCCCTGACAGCAGCTGGGCACTCTCCACAACATGAGCACCCAATAGAGATATGAGCAGTGCTCATCTGTGAGGCAGCATGGTTTGCATCATCAGAGCAGAAGGTTTCTATTAGCCACACAAAGGAAGGAATGTGAAGCTATGAAGACTTAGAAGGGCTCAAGATATCAGGGTGTGGGAAGCCAGAAAGTCCATTGGCCCATGCAGCTAATAACAAGCCCAGCTTTGTTGTAGAAATCTTCTTGATATATAGGAATGGGCTATCTTTCAGTTTCAGAGATCATCAATTAACGCATGTCTTCCCGACCTCATCCCCACTTTTTAGTCAAATATAGGAAATAGATGCATTTAGGAAAAAGACAATATAACTTTCTCTGACCTTACTGTGTGGCTGACTCAGAATGCTTGGTGGCTACTGTCTGACTCAATCTGCTCAGCAACTCAAGGAAGTAATTGCCCCCACTTTGTAGTTAAGAAAATGGAGGGTAAGTCCATTTACCTAAGCTTGCACAGAGCGGAATTTAAGCCATACTCAAAACCATTGTTACTTATTCCTTCTAATTGAGGTAGACAGCTAAGTACAAATACTCAAGCACACACAGTACCCAGTTACTCAGTTGGTGTATTTAAACCTTTGTCTATTTTTTCTTACACAGTTCCTCTTTAGAAAAGAGGCACAGGTTGTGTGGAGGGTGCAATCTCTGTTTCTTCTCATCTCTCTTGAAAAATGACATCTGCCCCTCTAGAGGAAGCCATCTTTTAAGGAAAAAAATTTTTTTTAATTTTTAAAATTTTATTAATTTATTCAGATTACAACTCAATTTTTATCCCATCACTTGTATCCTCCCATTCCTCCCTCCCTTCCACTTTCCCCCTACTCCTCTCCCCTATGACTGTGACTGAGGGGGACCTCATCCCCCACTATATGGTCATAGGCTATCAAGTCTCATTTTAACAGAAACTGGTCCTTAAAAGACTATTGATTTAGGAGCTAGACAAGAAGCAATGGACCTTTAGTATCCAATACTAATTAGTATCCAATAATACTATTTAGTACAAATACTCTTTAGTATCTTAAATTATTTCCCATCTCTCTAGAAACTTGAATTCTCTGTGACAGCTTGGCTGATTGAAAACAATAAAAATAAAGTAAAAGGTGTTTAGTTCCTATGTGCATGGATACACCCCGCTGTTGCACTCCTCTCCCACCATTAGCTGAGCACACATTATGCCCAAACCCTGCCCTGTACCAGGGTCCTTTAGATAAAGGATAAGAAACCAAATCCCTGGGTTCTGCTGACATGGCACTTCCATTCACAAGAAGGAGTATGTGACCACTGAAGGGATCACACAGACAAACATGTGAACAGACTGCTAACAGAGCTGTGAAGGAGAGCATTGGGGCAATAGGACAGCAGTGGAGATACAAGCAGGCACGGACTGCTGGCCAAGGAGGCCTTGATGGATGAGGAAGCGAAGCTGGAGCTGTACGCGGTAAAGCTGATATGACCCCATGTAGATGATGGCATCTGTGAAGGTCACAAAGCAAGAGGCAGTCTGGCTCACGACATACCCAACGGACAGAAAGGAAGATGGGAGAGGGAAGTGGGGAGATCTGGCAGGCCTCACAATGTCGTTAGCATCCCAGAGCCCTGCCCAAGTCCTGGAGAGTTAACGCAGTAGTTAAGGAAGGAACAACATGTAATCACCATATTCTGTGACCATCAAAGACTTTATGACTAAGATACTGATCATCTCTAGTTTTAACTTAGTGGAAAGGGGTCCCACCCAAGCCCTTTCTATTGATGTAGCTGTTCCCATCATTTTAGATCTGGAAAGACCCTGGCAACAATTTCTCTTTGATCACATTTGTTAATATACTTTGGAACCCTAAACAAGGCAGCCTGCACAATAACAAGAGTAAAAATTAATACATGGGGTTTTAATAGGTTCTGAGCAGGTGCTATTTCAAAGACTCTACATGAAATAACTTATTGAATCTGTGAGTCAAATGAAAAATTATGGGGGATCCTGAAGGCAGTGCTAATACAAGATTCAGAAAGCTGGAAATGTGGCTGGTGGAAGCCGACACATGAAATTTTACATTTTAGAGAACTTTAAAATGTTTGACCAATTATTGTCGAAGGACTGAGCGATGGTTGGCTGTCAGCGTTAATTATGTGTGTGGCAAGGGCTTCCTGCAGCCATTAGGAACATCCACCCACAGACCTTTCTCTTACCAATGTCAAGGGCAGGCTCCTGCTCAGAGCGAGTGTTCAGCCTGCACATCAGGTATAATCATGACGCTCGGCGTTTGTACGGAACAGGTTGTTTCCAAGGGGCTTTGCATTCAGTGGTGAGGTCACCCCAGAGCCTTCCTCTCCTGGGCAGTGTGATTTGCCACCTCCCCGTTATTAGTCAGGCCTCTTGATTCAAAGATTTTTTTTTTGAAAAAATAAAAATCAGCTCAAACAAGCAAAGGGAAAGAGGGAATTGACTGGCTTATATAACAGAAAAGTTGAGTGGTAGCTGGGCTCCAGGCTCAGCCTGTTTCCAGGGCACCTGTCTCCTTTTCTGTGACGCCCCATGCCTCCTCAGCTGAACTGAATCCAGTCCTTTCAATAAGACTTACACAGCTTTAGCCAACCTTTTAAAACCCTACATATACTCCCCATGCCCCTCCCCTCACTTGGCTGTCTGATTCTCATTGTTAAGCACCTGGATGAATGTCTCTGTTCCAAGTATGACAACATCCAGTCAACTCCATCTCCTGACTGTCCTCTCCCACACTGAGGCCCCAGCCCTGAGACTCACTTGGATCGAGAGGCAGCTAGAGTAAAGGCCGCACTTTAGATCCTGGCCAAGCTATATAAAGGCATATTTGGCTTACACTTCTATCCTTCATAGAAACCTTCACTGATGTGTACATAAAACTTCCAGTGACTTTGCTGGAGAAACCACGCTGATATTTCCTGACCCTGACTATCGGATGAGCTCAAATAAACTCAGAATACACCTCATTTCTCCTTCAGAGCCCATCAGGTACTCAGAAGTTACTAATTTGGTTACTTGGTTTTTGTTTCCAGGAGAAGAGTGTAAGCCTCCTTCCTGCCCAGCAAGCCCAGCACTCTACCCCTGCACAGTGGGCACTGACTGTGGCATGGCAGGCACTCCATCAATACTTGCTGACAGACTGGCAGCTGTCTCTGTCATTCCTTTTATGTTGGAGAAGATGTGGGGATATTGCTTTCTCACTTCACACTGACACTCGGGAAGACACGTTGCTCACTTTCCAAGATTTAAAGCTTAAGTCTCAGAACAGCCGCCGGAGCCTAAAGTTCTGCCCTCCTTGTCCCAGGATCTTCTTCTCCTTGCGTTCGCTTGGTAACTGCCTGTTTGTTTTGTTCTCTTCGGGATTTCTTCCACCATCTTCCCTCAGCCAATACTGACCCGCAAGCATCCTCCTTGAACCTCGGATACCTCCAGAGGCCTGGCAGTTATGGAGGAGGATGAAACGAAAGAGAGATGTTCTTGTAAACTCAGAGGAATACAGAGGTAGAATGTTTGACTTTCAGAGAAACGCAGATCAAGGTCTGGTCCCTGGAGGCAATTAGTCTGCCATCAACCTGGGCTGGAGCCCTGGCTGTCAGCCTGGGAACCGGGTTCCTTCTCTGGGTTGGAAGCACTTCCTTCACGGAGGCTCCAAGCAGCCATTCCTCTGACCCCTCTCTGATCGGAGACATAAGACAACATTGTTAAAACAGTCTAGCAGCCTTCTTTAGAGACAGCCTTATCAGCCAAGAACACTCTCATGTGGCTCTGGTTTAGTGGATGTGCTTCTTTTAGTTTTTTTTTTTTTTAAACTAGTCAATAAGTCATTAAGCCTGTCTACTGTTTGCCAAAAGCTAAGCTAGGTCCTTTTCCTGTAGTTCCTTTTAACTGTTGTGGCAGCTAAAGAATTCATAAACTATGTGGCATAATCCAATACCATAAAACAAGGAAGATAAAATTAGCAACCTTCACGTATTTGAAATATGAAAGCCATTGTGCGGTATAAGGAAACTTGAACGCACAGCAGAGACACAAATGCCAAGTGGGGATTCCAGTTGGCTCCATCTTGGACTGGCTGTACCATCTTGCCCAAATCACTTAACTTTGAGTCTCAGTATCCTCATCTGCAAAGCAGAGGCAATAATTCCTGTGTCATTGAGTCTTTGCAAAGGTGAGGAAGAGTTCATTTGCTCATTAATCAGTCACTCACTCAGCAACAGATCAATCTAGTGCCTACTACATAGTAGTTACATTATAGTATTTTTCTGTGTGTGTTTTAGGGGGAGTGGTATGAATGGGTGTGTTGATACGCAAAATAAAAGGCATATATGACTTTGTAGAAAACAAGTGGGTCAGTCTAGCAGAGCAACTGATTAGACAAGTGTATGAAGAACTAATACAAGTTTTATATAGAATTAAAGAAAATTGACAGGTTATATTAAAGTATTCCAGATCTAGCAACCATTGAAAGCTGTTACCACTTTGGGCTTCAAGGATCTGGGGAAGAAACTATTCCCTGAAACACAGCGAGAAAGGGCTGTGGAACTGTTACCCCATGGGGGCTGTGGTTACGGGGGAGAAGGGGCAAGGAACCAGTCCATGTCAAGGAGCAGCCAAGCAGGAAAGAAAGCTTGTGGGGAGTCAGCGCTCTGACTTGGCACTCTTTCCAAGGTCTCCTCTCTGGCCAGTATCAATCTCTGGATGAGCCCAGCTTAGTCCAGATGCTGGAATATCATGTGGAATAGCTCACGCCAGGGGACTTCCCAGGACAAAGAAGAATGTGGAGAAAGGTGAAGAGTGGATCTGGAGGGACAAAAGGAAAATCCAGCACTGATTTGATTTAGAGAACTAAAAATAAATAAGTGAGTAAATGGGGCATGTGAGAAAACTTCGGAGGGAGATGTGATGGGAGAAGACCTAGGAGAACTGGAGTCGGGGTAATGAACGATGATATGATCAAGAGATGTTGAATATATGGCTGACAATTTCAAAACAAAAAGAAAGAGAGAGAGAGAAAGGGACAAAATAACTATCAATAAACCTACAGTGTGTAAGATGGTAAAAGCACCATGGAAAACATAAAACAGCAAGCAGAATGGGAGTGATGGCCCAGACCGAGCGATGCTATTGTATGGAGGATAGTCAAGGAAGGCCTTGAAAAGGAGGCATTTGGAGGGAGGTTTATAGGAGGTGAGAGCCGGAGCCATGTGTTAAACAGAGAAAGAACTCTCTAGACTGAGAGAAGAGCTTTCTCAAAGTCCTATTATGCAAACATGCGCAGTATAGTCCAAGAATTATGAGGAGGCTATGGAGGCTGCATGGAGGGAGAGGAGAGATAAAGAGCCTAAGCATGAAGGAATCCAGGAAGGACCACTTAGAAAACCATGGCAAGAATCCAGCAGGAGAGAAAGGGTTGGATCACGTGGTAGTTGAGGAGCCGCAAGAAGTGACTGGATTCTAGGTATGTTTCCATGGAAAAGAAGACAGGGTTGTCTCATGATTTGATAAGGATTATGAAAGGAAGATGATATTTGATAACAATGCCAAGGCTTTGGGCATAGGAGGATCAGGGCTGCAGTCAGTTTATTGATGCCTCAGTTTACTGTCACGAGAAAGAAGCAGATGTGGGAAATAAAACACGTCTTACAAATGGTCAGGTCACTGCTGCACTGCTTAGTGATGACACTAAGATGAGGCATGACTCAGATATCCTCAGTGTGCCCTGTTGGAAGTTCCGATAACTTAGCTCCATCTCATTTATTTGACCTAATTTCAGCTGTTCATCAAACCTAGTGCGTTGCCTAGCATTGGGTAACCTATTTAATCATTCACAGCTGGGTTTACATGTGTCTTACTTTAGCTGTCTCCTCAGCCTATAAGAACCAATTCAGGCCCTTTGGAACCCATAGAAATTCCTCTGTCCACATAACTTGCTGTTCAGCCAAGAGGAATAGAAGAAATGTTCATGAGTTTAGACATTTACGATGTTCCTATTCTCAGGGTGAAGTTTTTATTTGCTAATCTGGGACTCACTATTTCCTTTCGTTTTCAGATGTAAAATAATTGGTGTGGCACAAACAGAGGTGTGGAATTCAGAGGTGCTAAAGTCTTTCATGTAATAAAAAAATAATGAAAAAGGAGAGGAGATGGAAGCAGTTGGCAAAGTGAAGATACCAAGGTGGAGAAGAGTTTGGGGAGGATAGAATTAAGTGGAAACACAAGGCCACCCTTTATATTTACAGAAGCAACTGGGGCTGAAAGAACAAGAAAAACAAGGTCCTTGTAGATTCTTGTTTATATGCTTTCTTCTTTTAAAAAAGTTTATTGGTGCATACGCATTGTACATTGTTCTGGATTTCACACAGACAATTCCTTCCAAGCATATCACTTACTCTGCCCATGTTCAAGACCCTTGTCTCCCTTTTTCCCTCCTGCAGTCTCATGCCATCCTTTTTAGCTTCTGTGGAGTATATAAGCATGGTTTTATGATACTGTATAAAATCTTAGATCTACAAGTAAAATAAAATATTTGTCTGGTTTGTTTCCCTTAGTAAGTTGATCTGCCTTAAAATCTGATGCTACTTAATAAATATTGAATAAAATTTACTTGTCATTTTTATGGAGAATAGATATCTTGCTAGAAGTCTACTGTGGGATTGTGCCTCCTAGCTGTGACAAGGGCATTCCAGCTGGGAAACAGGACCAACATGGCTGCCCAAAAAAGACCTTAACAGTTCTGACATCCATTGGCTTCCTAAAGAAGGTGGGTGAAATGTAGGTGGGCTCCTAGATAAAGAGCTACAGGCAATCAACAATTGCCGAGGAAGGAAGAGTTCCCTGGCAGGCAATCCAATACAGAGTGCTTAACCCGAAAGCCATTTACATGCAGGCAATACTTAATGGACTCAGTGAGTTGTTTATGTCTACTTATTTATGTGAATAGATGACAACTGTTCAAGAAGAGCAGGCCAAGAATTTGGGAGGGAGGGTTTGGACACAGGAGAGGCAGGAGGGATGAGAGGAATGAAGAATTATGAAATTATATTTTAATTTTTAAAAAAGAAAAATGTGTGAGGTAGAGTGTTTAACAAACCAATTAAAATTAAGCTTTTGATTTTATGTTTGGAAACATTAAGTGATGTAACAGAATTAGAAAACAGAAGATGAAAATGTTAGTAGACTGAGATGAGAACATAGAAAAGAAACAGAGCATCACCAATTCAAGCGTGGACGTTCCAATGCTTCCAGTGGACTTGTGTTCCTTGAGGTCAGGTGTGGAAGTTCATGTTCATAATTGAAGTTCTAGGGAAGTTGAGGTTGGATGATTCAGAATCCAAGGGCTACATAGTGTAATATTGTGTCCCTACAAAGCCAAAAGTCTCTGCCAATCACCTCCAGTTTGTGTTTCAAGGCAAACTAAATTTCTACTTGGGAGGAACTAATCCACTGTTTCTCACAGTGATAAGTGGGCTATGTTAGTGGAATATTGAACATTTATTCCAATCTATGGGGACATGTTAGGAGCCTTAGCAGGACAGTACATGGTGTGAAAAGCAGCAAGAAAGGCAGATAGCTGTACAGTGACTCAGCATGAGCAAGAAATAGAGATAGCACGCATGAGCAGAAGTATAGTGAGGTTTGCACCACAGGGCACTGCAAAGAACTTTGGTGTTCATACCATGGATGAGAAGTCAGCATAGAACTGAGCAGAGAGGAAATGCAACGTCTCATCCAGATCAAAAGACCATATACTTGTGTTCTTAGAGCATCCTCTGGTGAACTGAGACTAGATCATAGAGGTAGAGGAAAGTAGCTACGATAGAAGGTTACAGATACCCTGAAATCCAGCTGATGACTGCTTAGGCATCAGGGACAGAGAGTACAAAGTAAGACGTGGTCACCATTTGGCTAATCACCGATGTTGCATAAAGAGAAAATGATTTTTGAAAAAACACTTGGGGCAGTGGAAAGAAAGGACAAAATCAAGGACCAATCCAAGGTCTTCGGTCTCTGGAACTAGAAATTATTGTTAACTTAGAGGAAGAAATTGTCAGTGAAATCAATTTTTGTCTTAGGTGATGGGCTGGGGAGAGAAGAGGTGAGAAGCAGCCTAGCTCTGACTAAGATCTATCTCAGTTTGAGAAGCCTGCTAAATACCTAATGAAAATGTTCACTAGGGAACTGGATTTAGTGCATCTTGGGTTTAGGAGAGGGATGGCAGTGGAGATATAAGTAATTTAGGAGACATTCACATGGAATTGGTAATGCAAATCATGAGACCGGGGAAACTCACCAAAGATGTGACTGGAGATAATGAAATCAAAAGAGAAGATGGATTGCTGAGCTTCAAGGCGTGCAAACAGAAGAGTCAGGTCAAAGAGAAAGAAAAACTTGCTTGGACTTTCCTTTCATTTCCTCAGAGAATTTAGCAGGATGCTGGGCATATGTTAGGTGCCAAATACTATACACGGCTTGATAAGTACTTCACACACACAGTAAAGAGTAATTAGCCAACAGATAGACAAACTAGCCAGAGATTTCAAATGAGTGTCTTCTCCTTCCTGCCTTCTGTTGCTCTTCTCTGTTCCTTTCTGATCATCTCTTGACAAGAAAACTGGTCATATTGGAGGAAACTGAGGCTAGATTGGCTCTCACATTGTCCTTAAATAATACTTCATGATATTAAAACTACCATCATTTCTGTGTTACTTCCTATTGTCCCTCATTGATGTAGTTGATGTCAGGACATAATGGTCTGTAGAAATGTCTGAGGGAAGATGGCCTATGCAGTATCATAATTACATACTTATGGATATGCTATGGGTTGGTTGTATGTATGCTCAATATGTAGTGGGGATGGAGGCATCACCAGTACAGAAAAATTAAGTGGAAAGATGAAAAAATATTCATAAAAATAGTAAGGACAAGCTTCAACCTTTGCAAAATTTTCTCACTGTTGGACTTGAAGTAGGATATTTAACAATTTTTTATGTCCTTGGGGACCTAAGAAGTCTGTATCTCCCACTGAGCACTCACCAATTGTCTCAGTTGGCATATTATATTCATAATTTTCTTTTAAATTTCCATGAAGATAGTTATATCCTTTAACTATTTTTGTTGACACCATCAAGCACATAGCCATCTTCATGTGGAAACCAAGAAGTCTTAACTTTTATTTCTCTTTTACAGAATGGACTATAATTCATATGAAGTTTGCCTGAGATCACCCAGAAAATATGCCGGAAAGCCATATTCATTGCAGGTCTGCATAACTCCAGAACCTAAGGTTTGAATATTTGTTTTTTATTTCCAAACAACAAGCTACCTATATGTTTGCAGATCTTGTGTAATTATTCATTTTTATCAGTCATTTACCGAAGTAACATAAAGCCATTTTCTCCTAGAGACAAAGTGAGTTTAAAAGGCACCAGATGGAAGGACTGATGCCAAGAATAAAGTGATGATGAAAGAAATCTTCCATAAAGGCAAGAGTCCTCAAAGAACATTGTAATCTGAGTTGATTGTATTTTCTAAAGCCTCACAACTTTGTATTCCTAATCACTATAATGGAAATAGCTAAATTTTTCACTAATACTTTTCTCTGCTTGGTTTCCTTTCTTATATCAACTGCCTGACTTCTTCCATTAGTACAAGCCCTCATCACCTACCAAAGGAATCTGAAAAAACTTTGGATCAAATTCTAATTTTACTTAACATATATTTCATCATAACATTTATAGTCATTAAACTAATCCTAATTTACAACCTTCCCTAAGCAACTCTAATCCTGACTCTAATTATTACCCAATCAAGCAGAAGAGCCAGACACAGGGCTATATATTTTATTTCATAACTTTTTTGGGCCTCACCCAATACTGGGAACGTTAGTTTATACTAAAAACACTTAGGGCCGTTGAACTTTCTAATTATACTACATCAACATTAGCATAAGCCCTTTGTGGTCAATTGTTTTCTTATGATTAATATGCATGATAACTTCAATAGTAAAATTACCACTAGACAGCCTTCACTTAACGGTTACCTAAAGCAAATGTACAAACACTGTTGTCAGATCACTATCCCTACAAGTTATTCTTCTAAAACCAGGCATTTTGAAATAATAGGAATTACTCCTGTTTAAAACCTGTTAGCAGAAATAATGGCATGCATTTCTAACTAACTATCTTCATGCAGCATACTTACTGAGCTCTATTTGCTCAAGCCAGGTAGATCTCAAATTAAGTGCTCATTTACCTGCTAGCCACAAAGCAGTGGTGATCAAAGCTATAGCTATGGAAACAGCATGCAAATACACAGGCACTGCAGCTTGGATAATAGGCCATCATCTACGTTGTTTTTCCTCACTGATTACAATCACGAAGGAATTCATAGAAGAATTATACTCTGAGCCGGAAGGTAGCAATTTAGTCTCAATATCGTCATGGTGAGTTTCAGCTGATCTTACATAACTAACTTCCATCTATTAACTTAATCAGTGAATTATTGGTGACACTTCATCAATCAATTATTCCACATTTTATTCTAATCAAGCCTTCATAGACTTATTACAGCTCTTTATGCTCTTTATACATTATTCATAATATGACAAGGAAAAATATGTATTACATAAATAATACTAATCTGTTATTTACATTAAAAAGTACTTTAGTGTTTAGTTCCATTGATTTTACTGCCCCCAATCCTAAATTCATTAATATGATTTCTAATCTATAAATATAACTTTAATAAAATGCTATGCTGTAGGCCTGATAATAGAAGCCATTCTTGTTTCCCAAGAAAGTATGTAAGAGCTGCTAGTGTGGTCTACACAGTGAGCTTCAGGACAGCAATGGGTTCACGAAGAGACCCTGTCTAAACAAAACAGAAAACTTCCAGTTCCTACGATCACATATGAGCTTGTGGATTTGTTCGCTTTAACTTTAAAGGTCAGTGGTAAATCCATTGGCTTCTGGGACCAAAGAACTGGTACAGTTCCACAGACAAGAAACAGGTCTGAGGGGCAGGGGAGACAGCTTTCAGCAAAATACTGCCACACCCCAATCCCATGTGGAAAACCAAACATGGCATCTATACTCCTGCACTGGGGCGGTGGGAACAGGAGGATCCTCAGGTCTTGCAGGGCAGACATCCTAGCAGAACCCACAACGTCCAGGAGTGAGTAATCCTATCTCAAAAAATAAGGTGGAAAGAGATTGAAGGACGTATTCAACATCTACTTCTGACTTTCACATGTGTGTATACACATGTACATCCAAACAAATTCACACACACACACACACACACACACACACACACACACACACACACAC
>OU015744.1:45300193-45310560 GCA_907169655.1 Acomys percivali | reverse complement strand
CTCTCTCTCTCTCTCTCTCTCTCTCTCTCTCTCTCTCTCTCTCTCTCTCAAAGCCATCACTTTGTAACTCAAAGAACTAATTAAAAAAAAACTATAGCCAACCCTTCTTTCCCTAATACCGACAGTCACGCCTTCCTTTTTTTTACTTCATCTTTCATGAGAAAGAAATCAATCTACTAAATATTAAATGAGGCAAGTTACAGCATCAGAAAAAATAGGCAAAACTATTTCTAGCAACAATACTTATTTTTCAGTAGGGATACTTAAAGAGGTGTACTCTATTTTTGGCAACCCACAAATACAGTTGCCTTAGGTAGCACCTTAGTCTCTCTTGTGTGAATAACACTGTTGCTAAGAAGAGAAAAAACTGTCCTAAGCTAGTGGGAAGCAAGAAGACAATTGATGCATTTAGACAGTCACCTGATTCCCTAACTGTGTTCTCATTGAGTGGTTGAGCATGCAGGGCCAGAGGTCTCTCAGCAGCGGGTAAGTACACAGAAATGCATGTGTTCACCTTTACCTGGGCCAACGGCATATGGCCTTGGTTCCTCCTGGCCTGGTATACTTAGAATTAGGTGAGTGGTAATGCTTATTACAGTGTTTCAGAGTTGGCCATCAATCTCTGTGTGTTTTGTAGGTAAGCAGAAATGGTGCCCTTCACTAGAGCCACTCGTGGATGGTCTGTTAGCCACAGAAAAGGTTTAGTCATCTTGGGCTCCTGGCTTCTTAAGTAGGAGCTCAGTGCACATTTTTCAGCTGCATGGGGAGACACAACCTCTGGCTTTTCTTTGTGCCGCTGCACACCGATCCACAGGAGCCTTTGTGCACTCCTGCCACTTGCTCCTCTGAAGAGCCCCGAACAATGAAGGGGTCAATGGATGAAGACATGACCCAGGCATGAATCTTACCCACGAGGAATTTGTTGTCCGGTGGGGAAAAAGACAGCACACATTGAGGGAAAGAAGATGGAGTGAGATGTGGTCGTGAGACAGGAAAAAGCTAATATCTAGAGTCAGAGGGAGCTGTTTTATTTTGGCGATATTGGTAACGTGGCATTAAAAACAATAATTTGCGTAGAACAGAAACAGATGAGACTCTCATAAGAAGTGTGTGGCCTTGAGTTCCTATTTTATGCCCCCACCTCAGCAGTAGCTAAGAAGACAGAAAAGCCTGAAAACTAGCCACAGTGAGCACTGATACTGGAAAAAATATTCCGGCAGGAGTTCCTACCATTTCCCAGTGTTCACCGGTCCATGGAGCTGCCCCTGGAAAACACAACCAAGAAAGCCTGCGTATACGTGTCATATCTTGACAAAGAGACAATGGGAATGTTGACCTCCCACCATTGCCGGCCACTGCATTAAACATCCAGAATCCCCACTGCAGAGACACCTGATGGGACCTTAGTGTGTTGCTCCAACTCTTATAAAAACCACTTTGGCCCACTTTTCTGCTGGTCAATAATTCCCATGAAATTAGCTAGCCATGATGATGGGAACGCCTTTTGTTACACTGTGTGCTGTAAATTACTACATCCATGAAGACAGCACCCCTTAGGAACAACATATGTTAGGAAGTGTGGTTTTCTAAATACCACCTTGAGTCAATATCCAAGAATTGGGCGTGTGTATAGAAGAAGAGGTGATTCTCTTTAACAGAGTCAGATGCAATGGCTACTGACATGGTGAGCTGAGCTGACTTAGCAATCAGAGCCAGAAGAATTCAAAATAGAGTCAGATCATCCAAGACAGTGATTACAGAGACAAAGAAAACCCATGACACCTGTCTATAGACATACACCAGGTGCCAAATGCTTTCCCTTACGTAAGCGTGTGGTGTACGCAGAGGGTCCAAACCCTAATGCTGAGACAATACATGGAAAGAATTGCCACAAGGTGTTTGAAAAACAAAACAAAAAAAAAATGTGTTGATGTTCTGGAAGAAGATACTTCAGAAAGTGAGCTTATACCTAATTCTGAAGAAAATACTAGAATATTATTAATAGGTATTTGATTGTGTGATCTTCATGAAATTAAAAACAAACTTATCAGGAAGATAATCTGGGCTACAAGCAGAATGCAGCAATCATGGGCTGGCATGAAAAGGGAGGTGGATGACGTAATTAAGAATGGAAAGGAGATTAAAACCATAAAATGCTCAAAATCTTGGTTGGGAAACTTGAATCAGTGTTGTCTAGGACACTCTTGTGAATGTCCTCTGAGAATATGAGATGAATATATGAAGAGGTCTAGCATGACAGAGGAAGGGGCTGGGACAGAAGAAAGAGAGCCCTGAGAATCATGGGAATTACAAAGCCACCTTAGCATGAGCTAGCACTCTGGGAGCTAACCCTTACAGAGATCAAGCGGAGGAGAAGAAGAAAGTCCTGGAAGTTAGGCAATGGACAGCAGAAGAAAAAACATACAGCAGTACTAAAACAGAGTGAATTTTACTGGAGGGCAAGATGTCTCAGTGCATAAAAGTACTTGAAGCCAAACCTGAAGACACAAGTTCAAGCCCAGAACCTATATGGTGGAGGGAGAGGAGCAACTCCTGTGAGGAACTGTCTCTTGACATCCATATACTATGTCATGCATGTGCCCTCCCACCACAAATAAATCTAAATCAAAAATTAAAAATCACACAATGCACTAACATGAAATCAGCCTTATGTAATCCTACAAAGTAAATAACAAAAATATGGGTTTTACAAAAAAGTTTTTGAGCATATACTATGCCAGACATTTATCCAAACCAGTGCTTCTCAACTTGTGGGTTTTGACCTCTTTGTGGTCAAATGACTCTTTCACAGGGGTTGCCTAAGGCATTGGAAAACACAGGGATTTACATTAGGATTAATAACCATAGCAAAATTGCTGTTATGAAGTAGCAATAAAAATGATTTTATGGTTGGGGGGGTCACCACAACATACAGAACCGTATTAAAGGATCGCAACATTAGGAAGGTAAAGAGACACTGATCTAAACACTTCCTATCAGCCCAATTTCATTTCCTTCATGCTCACAACCTTACAGAATTATGCCACCAACTTTACAGTTAACAAAGCTGCCTCGAAGCAAGTACAGATTCGTGGTACAAGATCAAAGAAACACAGTACAGATTTCAGCTCAGTGCTCCTACCCACTACTCTGAAATATTGAAAAAAAAAAGCATTAATTTAGATAAACTTCAGAAACACTTATAGTTACCTGGAAAAAGAAAAGATGTAGAAACATAAGCAAGCAAATGCATGTCATCCCCAAGTAACAAAACCAAGCCCACTTCCCACTGATGCAGTGTGAGGGGAGAAGTCACACTTTCACACTTGAAGAACCAATATTGCAATTTTGGCTCCTGTTTTTATTTATAGTGTATTGTATTAACTATAAATTTAATTTTAGCATCTTTGAAGTAGGAACTGAAAATACTTAAGAATGATCCAAAGGCTGAAGTTTTAGATTTTACTAAATTTTTTAGTTGTTTTGTTTAGAATAGTAGAACAACTTTTTAAAAGCAACTTGTTAGGGTCTTCCCAAAGAATTCAGATCAGTTTTCATAAAAATTAACTCTGTTCAATACCATTATTTATTTCATGTAAAGCTTTATTAAATGACCGATTACAGTAATGAACAGAGGCTGTATTAGATGGTTATGGCTGCCATAACAAAACCACAAACACTCAGTAGCTTAAACACTAAAAATGTGTTTCTTGCATGATGTGGAAGTTTCTAGTTTTTTTTGAAGACTCAGTTGTGTCACATGGGGGTTTGCTGCAAGCTGCCTTGTGAGGGGGCATATGATGGTTGGAAGTATAAAAAGTGGGACAAGGCCTTTTGCATTGCTTCACTGCTACACCTGGCAACTCTTCACTGGTCTTCACTTCACGTTGCAGAGAGATGTTCCAGAGAACTTCTCATAGTACTCCAGTTGATTCTGGCTGCTTCCAATGACTTGGCAATTTGGTGGAGCCTTGCAGTTTCTGCTGGATCATACAGCCTCAACTGATTCTTGTTGCTATTTGGTGTTGGCTATTGTACTGGACTGCTGGTATCCTGGCAAAGCAGTGTGGAACTGACCCAAGGAACTACGTTTAAACAAGTCTATAACCCCTTCTTCCTATTAACATTGTTTCTTCCTTTCCTCTGGTCGATGGGTTAGAAGTGAGGTTGAAGTGTTTAAGAACCCTAAATAAAGTAGGTTTTGGAAAATCTATACCTTCACTTGCAGCTCTGGAGATCCAAAGATCAAGATCAAGGTGTTGGCAGGCCTGGCTTCTCCTAGGGCCCCCTCTGACCTTCAGGTAGCTTCTTTCTTGCTTGGTGTTCAGGTGATGTTATGGACTGTAAGCCTTCACACTGCCTCTTCTTTTCAGGGTACCACCCCATTGGACTGGAGTCTCATCCATCTGTCCTCATTCAAACTCACTCTACTTCTTAGAGATCCTCTCCTCAAATACACCCACACTGAGGGCTAAGGCCTTACATATGGAATAGAAGATGCTGAGTACCAGAGGATGAAGGGAAAGGAGGCAGCTCTGAAGCTTGGACAGATGGGCAGAGCAAGCATGCACTCCTAGCTTGCTTGTGCTTTCACTTTGCTTTTTTTTAGGTGCTCAGTCTTGGTGAGCTGATGACTCATAAGTGTTCTCCTTAGTCTCCTAACCCCCATATCTTTTTCATATGCTCCCTAGGTCTCCCTTCTCCTTGATTTTTCAAGATCAGCTATATAGACTATAGAGCCTGATGTGTAAATATTTGTTCAGAATTATGAGGAATCTCTAGGTGGTGACTACAAGCTCAGAGCCAAGGCAGGTCATCTTCTACATGGGTCCCAATGATCATAAGGTTATATGATTATGAAGACAGTTGTTTAGGGCTCCTTGGTTCCACGTGTATAGACCCAAGTCTCTCTAATACATCCCTCAGGGCAGCCCCACTCTCCCTTCTATGCCAGTGTCTCTCTTTCATGCCTGTTCTAAATGCAACACAATCCAGTGTGTGGAAGGAAAAATACCAAATGGGAGAAATAATGTGCAATGAAGTGAGACCTTGAAAAAAATTAGGGATCAAGAGCAGAACACAGGAAAATCTGACAAGCAGGAAACAAAACCACTTGGTCAAGCTGCAGCAGGTGACAACCACCCTGTGGCTTGAAAGACTCTGATTTTTATGGTACCTTCACCAATCTTCCAATTAGCTTTGTTCATAGAGGCATTAGACACACAGGGAGAGGAGGTGCTTTGTAATAGTTCATTAGCTTGACTTTTATTGTGGTCATGGATTTTCACTTTTCTTCCACTGCCTAGGGGGAAAATCCATCTTTTATTCCAGCTTCAACACATTGACCTTTCTTAATCAGTACAAGGACTGAGCTGTATGTGTCCCCAGTGTTTCTCTGCCCATTTCTTTCCATTGGCTAAGTTCATACGTGAGTACTGGGACAGTGCTCAATGCCAGAAAGTCTGTAATTTGGCTCTTTTTAGTGAGCAGAGGACTTAAACAAAGCTTATATAAAACTAAAGAAATAAAGCAAAATATTGAGACAAACAGAGGAAACTGTACAGAATCAGAAACCCTTGCATATGTTGCTCTGTCAGTGGCTATCATGTTTGACTGGCCAAATGTATTCCCCAACCACAAGTTCCCTTCTGGCATTTCTTCAAACAACATGTTACTGGGTATGATGCTTTCAAAGTTTTAAAACTTTTAGTGAACCATATGTGTGTGTGTGTGTGTGTGTGTGTGTGTGTGTGTGTGTATACATATGGACATATGTATATGTGTGTAAATGTATATGAAAATCTCTGTATGGCGACCACAATGTGTATATGTTTTTGTATGTGTATAAGTGTGTGTGTTCATACATATGTGTGTGTGCCTACACACACACATTCTTTTCAGGGGTTTGCATCTGCCTGTCTTTTCTTCACTAACTTCCTAGAAATTAAAAAAAAAATACAGTCTAGCTCTGACCTATTTTGCTGACATAGATTACCATGGAGATTCCTGATTTCTTACTTTAAAATATCTTCTTCCAAAATCAAACTACACATTTTCCTTAACTATTAAAGATTATTTATGTATTTATGTATGTATTTATTTATTTATGAAGCTAAAAGCCCAGAATGGTCTGAGGTGACATGGAGATTCAGTGGCAACATCTTGGTACCATCTGTTCTTTAGCAAAATTTTAGTTAGAGAAAAACATTTCATCTTATTTTTAACAATGGCCTGCATCTCCTTTGGCTAAGGAGATCCTGAAGCTACCTTTGTAAGAGATAGCCAGGGTGTTAGCTCTTTCCTCAGCTCCCTATGTTTGGGAGTTTGTTGGCATGCCCATGGGCTGCTCAAGAGCTGTGGCCTGCCCTTTTTGTTTTGTTTTGTTTAATTTTTGTGAGAGTAAGTATGATGCTTCCTTGATAATTCTGATTATGTTGCCCCCAATCAGAAAAAACTCTTAGCTACACCTGCACAGGTAAAAGTGTGTCTTTGGGACTGTGGCTACAACTCAGTAGGCAGAGTGTTCGTCTTGCAAGCATGAAGCCTTGGGTTCCATTCTCAGCATTATACACACAACGTGTGGGAATATATGCATGTCATCCCAGCATTTGGGAGGTGGAGGCAAGAGGATCAGAAGTTCACCATTATCCTCAAGTACATAGCAAGTTCCAGGCTTGCCTGGGTTACAGGAGACTCTGTGGCAAACAACTAAACAAACAACATAGTGTTGAGGCCTGCTCCTTTTGGGTAGCATAACTATAGATATTTTTATTTCAGGTCCACCAGCCATGTCACCTCAGCTCATTGCTGATGTAAAAGAGTCTCTAAATAAGGTCAGGTTGACCATAAACTATGTTTATGTTCAATGAAAAACTGTGGTTTTGTTGTTCCCAGAAATTCCCTAACCACAAACCCAGCTGCCCCCACCTGCTAGGCACACTTTCAAGGTCAGCTAGAACTTCTTGTTAGCAAAATAACTTGAGTCAAAACTGATGCCCTGTTCCACCATCCACTCCCTGTATGAGCTAATTGTCTTTTTCACCTTTAAATATGCAATACAACTCCCCCTCAGGAATGCAGTTCAGATCCCGAATTGGCCAACTCCCTGAGCTCAGAATAAAGCTTTCATTTTAAGCTTCTGTGTCTTAAGTGAGTTTTCTTGGCTTCTACTCCAAGCCCAACAATAGAATAAACCATTTTTTTTTTTTTTTGCAGAAAAGCATGTCCCAAAACGGTGTATCTGGATGAGCTATGAAGTGGAATTGAGCCTGCAGCTAGAAACAGGCTTTTTCCTCCCATTCTGTCTTTTCTATCCTCTGTACCGTCTCTTTTACTCGCCCACTCCATAGCAGTATGTGTAATGGATAAGAGAGTGGGTCTGCAAACTCTTCTATGCCTTCATTTTATATAAAAATGGTACAAAATATCAATCTATCTCTTACACGTTACCTTGAAGACCACCTGTGTGGACACACATAGATAGGTTTGTACAAATTTTCAAACCCATTAAGCACCTCCAGAACAAGTTACTGTTGATATCTTATTGGTGTTCATGACTCAAATATAGTGACTTCTGTTGTCTTATGCTATTATGTTAATTAATTTTAATACACTTAATGCTACTTTGTTTTTTCCATGGGTCTAGTCTTTGGTAACTAAAAGGGGATAGTGTTGGACCCTTATTGCAGAGACCAATATTGACAGAAAGGACAAACACAATCATATACGCTGATGTTTTTAAATTCATAACTATCCCTAAGCTGTAGCCATCATTAATAGTACTTGCAAATGAGAGCCTATGGGAGAAATTAAAGCTAGTAAAGATGACTCAGAATCCAAGCCCAAGGTCCATAAGCATATCAGTGTAATATCACTCTCAGGAAGAGGCCAAGATAGGTATGATGAAAGGGGGGCTATAGACAGGACAGAGTCACTACCCTTGCTTATACAGGGCTAATCAGAGGTCTCCCTTTCTGTAAGATGGCAGAGTCTTCTGTCTGTGAAAGCTGATGTTAAAGCCCAGTTTGGTCCTAGATGCCCAAAAGCAGAATTACTTGACTCATAAGTCTTGATAGCCTTTGAGTGAGCTTTTGTAATTACAGGGAGACGCCATACTACTGAGTCACATTTATAAAATTTCCATTTAAGCACTTATATATAGTAACCTATTTGTTAAAACTCTCTAAATATATATGCATGCACTTGTATGAGCACACTTTTAGAAATGGATATGTTGAGATCTTCTTATGCATTTATCAATATAAATGCTTTCGTTTGTGAGTTGTGTGGGTGTATATAGGATTTGGAACTCTTAAATTCAAGTATCATAAAAGGTCAAATTTAAAAATTCTAATTCATTGACCCAAATGCCAGTAAGGATGAAAAAATAACCTTGAATCATAGGTGTACAGCCTCTGACTTACAGGTTTTCCCATTGGCTCGGATAAGATTAGAAAGAGCTCACTGGCTTTCTATAGGGTGACACATTTTTCTTTTCCTCCCTAGATCCCTAGCCATCTTTCTTTTCCGTTTCTCTAAAAAAAGAAATCTCATTATAATTCCTGTTTCTAACACTTCTTATCCCCACTAACCAAAAAAAAAAAAAAAAAAAAAAAAAATCTGCTACTTGTCAATTCCTCTTTGTTACAGATATGAATCTCAGCCGACTAAGAACCAGACACTGAAAATCCTTTCCAGTGTCTCCCATTCCAAGTGGAGGACTCCACCACTTGCAGGTACAATCAAGCCATCCCCAACACCACCATCCCCACAAATCACAGGGCTCTAATGACAAAAAAGAATACAGAGTCAGTAAAGTGCTTTGTTTTTAATGTTTCAACTCTATCATTAAGATTCCTGCTTAAGAGGATTCACATTAATTTCTTCCAGAAATATATGCCTGCCACTCATGTTCAAATGGCATTTGGTGGGGAAGGCAGAGACAACATGAGTGAATCTTTGAATCTGTTTTTGAGGATGTTAAGATTCGGAAGTGGAAATAAGGCCTTTCCACAAATTCCAGTTTGAGGGAGAAAATATCAAGGAGAAAACTAACTTTGGAGGAGCCATGGCATATATTTCAAAATTCAAAATTTTTCATCAAGTAATGATTTGAGATGCTCAAATAAGATTTGTAGTAACTCTTCAGTAAACCCAGTAATACAACAGCAGTACTGGGGAAAAAGTGTCTACTGTGCAGGGACTCACACAGGACTGGTACACTTGCTAGACCAACATTCAGCTCTGGCTAAGTGGCCAGTGCATTCTGTGGTCCTGATACTCTCATTATAGATGACCAAGGGCCAAGTCCTCAGAGCTTCCTGTGAAGAGGCAATTTTCCTTTCATGCTCTGACTTTTCTTCTGTGATCCCTTTATCTCTTTGTTCTACCATCTCTTTTTTTTTTTCAAGACAGGCTTTCTCTCTGTAGCCCTGTCCTGGAACTCACTCTATAGACCAGGCTGGCCTCACACTCTGAGATTTACTTGCCTCTGCCTCCTGAGTACTGAAATTAAAGGCATGTGCCAATACTGCCTCGTCTGTTCTACCATTGTTTGAGATGTTTGTTTTTTTTATTTCTGAGATAGGATCTTTTCAGCTCAGATTGACCTGGAACTTGGGAGAATCTCTCTGTCTCAAGCTCCCAAGTGCAAGGATTACAGGCATGAGCTTCTTCCACTTTTGTATTTCTTGTACCTGGTTGTCCAATTCTTATCCCACATGACAGGGAACACTCAGTTCATCATTTCACCAATGCACAGCACTGTGATATCACTTATGTTTGCATTGGGTAGGATTCTTTCCTTAGCAATGGATAGCAGGAACAACTGTCTTGCTCTATCCAAGAATAAGGAGAGACTGGACTTTGGCAGAAAGTCTTAGTTTATTGATTTCTGGCCTTCTAGAAAACTAGCCAAGACCAGAAATTAACAACTTCTAATAAAAATATTTTATCAAAAACAAGAAAAATTATCTTAAATCAAACTCTCTGACTTGATGGGGTCTTTAGTGGGTTAATTTCTCAATTTCATTAAAAACAGGTGTTGGTGAGAACACACCTTACCTAAGTCATAGGCAAATAATAACATGGAACTTATTTTAAATCTCCTGGCCTGCACTGGAAGGCCCATTCATCCTGAGATTTCTTAGGGATAAACAACATTTCAAAGCTAGAAATGGTGGTGACAATGGCTATAATCCAACTGTTGAGCATATACAATTAGGGGACTTGCCATGAGTTCAAGGCCAGCCTGGTCTACACAAACAAAGTCCAGGCCAGTCAGGGTTTCAATGTGAAAACTTACCTCAAATTTTCTTTCTTTCTTTCTTTCTTTCTTTCTTTCTTTCTTTCTTTCTTTCTTTCTTTCT
>OU015744.1:45285076-45297532 GCA_907169655.1 Acomys percivali | reverse complement strand
ACACACACACACACACACACACACACACACACACACACACACACACAAATATCTCTGGCTCTTCTTATGGGTGTTTGAAAAGATCTGTGTGCCTCAATGGGAGTCAGGTGGCCAAGAGTGGAAAGCAGGAGGCTATGGAGCCAAGTACAAGCCAAGCGAGAGCATTACCAAAATAGGAATTTCTCAGGTAAACAACATATGCATATATTCAAGCAATCACTGGGAATTCTGTAGCATTCTTTCCAGAAATATTTATAATTAAAAAGAGAAATAAAAACTCCTAGGGAACAGACAGCAATGTCTGATGCTGCTGGTAGGTAGGTAGAAGGAATTAAATAATTAGTCAGGGTACGAATGCCAAGTGCCTTCTAAGTGACCATGAATATTCAGGTAAATGTGTCTGGCTGAAGGATTACTGAAACAGCAGGCACCCAGTGGACAAAATGTACTCAAGTAAATCTTTAATTAACAGACAACATGGTGTTGACTGATGCCCTGTTAGGGTCTAAGCCTGGGTGTACAGATGGCCAACATAGCCAGGCAAAAGATTAAACATTCAGTAACCATCTGGCTAGGGCTCACCATCAGGCCAGAAGTCCTCATCACTAGAAACATCTGGAATATTGAGATAATCTGCATTTTCTGTAGAAATCATACTGCTGTGAGTCTAGCCGCGAATCTAGCCATGGAGGATTGGAGGGGTTGCAACTACCTACCAGGAAAGATAGGAACCCAAAATCGGGTGGATTTCCGCTTAGGCTTGATGCTTCCAGAGATAAGAATCTAGTTTTCCCTGTTTCATTTAATAAGAAAGACTTGGCATTGGAGTTTCCGTCTAAATGACTCTTTATACCTGTTGTCATTCTAAAGTCCTTTCACTTGTCTATTTTTAAATGTAATCTTTGACAATTTCATACATGTTGTATAACAGTTTCCTACGAGGTGGAAACATTCCACCCCGCAGAGAAGGTCCTTGGATAGAAAAATAAACAACTCGAAATAGCTTCAAGAAGTCCTTGAAACTGACCAGATTCGCTAGGCCCCTCCATGCCAGAGTAAGCAATAAAAGCCAAGAGTCAGCCTCAGACAAACCAAGCTATGAAAAAGACTGAGACTAGCCCAGCTGCCTGGAAGAAACAAACCAGCCAAGCTCTTGGGAAGATGTTTAGACCAGGTGAATCACTTGGAAGGGACACTCTACAACCTGTTGAGCAGCACACAGACTGTGTTATGTGCTTCAAGCTTGTGTGAGCTGTCACCCACGCTGGGGTGGGCCTTGGTGGTACAGTTGTCTGTGAGCCATTTCTGTCTCTTTAAGAAATCCTTCACCCATATTCCTGTAAGTAACCCCCTAAAACCTCAATAGTTCACCAAGTTGGATTTTGGTCAGTCATGGTCTCTGTATCTGGGTTGAGTGTACATATGTGGAGCATCTCCCCAGGAAAAGGTTTGTCACACAATGCATGTATAGAGTACATTCTGGTCACTGTTATCCCTCCATCCTCGCTGAGAGTCTAACCCAGGAAATTCCAATGTCTTTAAACACGTTCAGCAAACCCACTGCTTTGCAATGTGAAATGTCTATGGTTCCCAAAAGTCTCTCTTTCTGGACTGAAATATGGAGGTCAGAAACAGGGCTGACGGCAGGGACTTTAGATTAGATTTAGATTTCTCAAGCTGTGCTTCCTGCCTGGTCCCTTCGAATTTGAAAACACAATTGCAGTTAGAATTTTAAGAATAACCTAAGATTTGCTTGCAAAATCATTTTGTGGGCACGGCAAGGCCAGTTGGAAGAGAAACAACAAAGACTGCAGTAGATTGCAAATCCTCCAGCCTCACTATGGACGCTGCCTCTGTCTGTGTGTGCACTGCATCTGTAGGTCAGAGCCTTTGGATTTTTAAAGCAAACCGTGAAAGCAAAGCTGAACCAAGAGGGCGTTTCATCATTTCCAGGAATTCTTGTCCATTTAACTGTGTCACTTCTCAGCTCGTTAAGTGTTGGTCTCTGTTCTGTCTTAAAGTATGATATCCTTATCAAAGTACTTGTGTGTATCACTCTATTTTTATTGGCTTAAGAGAATACGATACATTAATTTAAAGCCTGGCTTCTGCTCTTCTTGGCCATGGGATCTTTGTTAGATAAGAATTTCCTCATCTGTATACTGCAGCTAATAGAGGATCTATCGCCAAGGCAGGTTTTTGAGAGTTGGCTAGTTAGCACAATGACTAGCATACAGCTATGTAACATTTAAGGAAAATAGCTAAATTTTAAAAGGTAAACTTTAGGATGTCCTCCCCTCTGGAAAGAAGAGTGGGAGAATGGCAAAGTAGAAGGATCCAGAGGGTCCTAGAAACCTACAAGAAGAACATTATGATAGGCAGATTTGGGCCCAGGGGTCTTGCTCAAACTATGGTACCAGCCAAGGATAATACAGGTCATAACTTCAAACCCCTACCCAGATCTAG
Source organism: Acomys percivali (assembly GCA_907169655.1). NCBI lineage: Eukaryota > Metazoa > Chordata > Mammalia > Rodentia > Muridae > Acomys > Acomys percivali. The sequence goes on along the minus strand of OU015744.1, from coordinate 45,295,066 downwards.
CCAATGGACAGGACATTCTCCACAGTTGAGTGGAGAGTGGGATCTGACTTTCACACATACTCTGGTGTCTCGTATTTGACTGAGAGGAAGGATAGCAGACTACCAAGAAGAGACTTGATGCCCTATGAGCAAATACAGGGGGAGGAAGTCCTCCTTAGTCACAGTCATAGGGGAGGGGAGTAAGGGGGAAATGGGAGGGAGGGAGGAATGGGAGGATACAAGGGATGGGATAACCATTGAGATGTAAGATGAATAAATTAATAAAATAAAATTTAAAAAAATAAAAGGTAAACTTTGATGAACCCTTTCTGAAAATGCAGTACCATGTCTCCTTTATTATCTGTGTAGGTATTTTGATAATCACACATTAAAGTGTCAAGCATACATATGTATCTACCACACTGACCTTGAGTATATTTTGACTGTTTTGTCTTGTTTCCTGTTTAGAGTATTGACACTTCTCTATGTCTTTTAGGAAGACTCTCAACAAGATAATATAATATTTGTAAAAATTTTTTGATCAAGTAAGTTAACTTTATTAAAATGAATTTTTAAAAGACAGCCTATGGAATTCTAACTACTTCCTTTCTTCCTTGCTATAGAACATAGAGTTCTTGTAAAGAATTAGAAAAAGATAAATAGAGAAAGCATACCGAATGAGTGAAAGTATACAGAGACAACCCACTGACAGAAAAACACCGATGAAATTTAGGTATATTTATTTTTGTCTTTTATTCTTCCTTTGTATCTATATACATGTGCTCATATAATGCTAATTTATAGCAAAAGTAGTCTGACAACATATTGTTCTGGTTATTCTTATTTTCTAATTTTAATGCTTTGAAAATTTCATTCTTGTATATAATGTATCTTGATCATATCCACCCTTCATTCCTTCCTACAACTCCTCAAAGAGCCCCATCTCATTTTTATCCCAATTTCATGCCTTCTATATTTACTTTATACATATATAAAATACATACGTATATGTATATCACACACACACACACACACACACACACACACACACACACACACACATATATATACACATACATATATCCATCCCATGGAGTCTAATTAATCCTGCTTATTTCATGTGGTCATTAAGGCGTTTATAAGGGCATTGACAACCATCTTGTAGTCATACCCCAAAAGAAAAGTGATTTTCCGTCCCTCAGCAGCCTTCAACTGCCAATTGCTCCTCACCTCAGGATAAGGCCTTGGGAGCCCTGGCCCCTCTATGCTGCAATTCTTAACTAGCTTGATCTTGTGTTGGTGGTTACACAGTTTATCAAATTAAGTTTTTCACCTTGTGTTATGGATTGCTATGAGCAAATGAGTTTTAAAAGCTGCCTAAGACTAGGTGGTAGGGTGAGCTCTTAGGAGTTTCAGTACTGTGACTTACCTATGGAAACTGGGTGTCACCCCTGGGTTCCCAAATCATTAGATTGGGACCTTCCACTTTACTACTCAAGGCAAAAATGAAAAAAAAAAAGCTAAAGATTTATTAGAAGGCTATCATCTAAGTTGGAAAAGATGTAGCAGATAAGTTTCTGCAAGATCCCAAATATGACTCACTTGAGTCTTCCCTGACCTTATCCAGCCTGAAACATCTTCATTCATTTTCAATTTTAGAAAAACTTAAGAAATAAAAAGAAACAGTGATGAGAATACTTGAAATGAATAGTAAATGTAAAATATGTTATTTCTATTTCTTTGTACCCACAATACAGTGTAGCTACCAGGCCCCATTTTCTTTTCACAGCATGTGGAGACCAACATAGAAAAGCACAAGTGCACACAATACAGAGATCGACAGATCATGGAGAGCCTGTCCCCAATGGACACATTGACATCACAGCTCCTGCATCTGTGACTCAGAGGACATCATGGAAGAGGAGGCAGAAAGACTGTAAGAGCCATAAACCAGGAAGTCTGGAGTGAAACAGCCTCTCCTAGAATAAGTGCATAAACAAGACTGAACAATGACATTATCAATAGGCATGCTAACAGGGATGGCAAGGGGTGGGGAATATTTTCAGGGGCCCCACCCTTAGACAAAGAACTATAGGCAACTAATGGCTGTGGGGAATCAAATTTACCTCTTCGAGAACTCAGCCCCCTTGTTGGATATCTTCTCTGTATTGTTCCAATTTTAGTATATGTGCTGCCGAAGCAAACACAAGCACCATATTTTCTTTATCCATTCTTTGGATGAAGGACATCTGGGTTGTTTCTAGTTTCTGGCTATTATGAATAAAGCTTCTACAAACATAGTTGAGCAAATGTCCTTGTTGTGTTGTGGAGCATCTTTTGGGTATATGCCTTAAAGTGATATAGCTGGATCTTGCAGTAAAGCTATTTTCAATTTTCTGAGAAAGCTCCAGATTGATTTCCAAAGTGGATGAACAAGTTTGCACTTCCATCATCAATGGAGAAATGTTTCGCTTTCTCCACATCCCCGACAGCATGTACTGTCACTTGAGTTTTTTTTATCTTAGCCATTCTGATGGGTGTTTTGATTTGCATTTCCCTGATGACTAGGGACACTGAGCTTTTCTTTTTTTTTTTTTTAATTAAAGAGTTTATTTTTATATCCACAACATTATTCAAAGAAAAAAAAAAAACAAATACAAAAAAGCCAAGCACAAACATTATGAATTTTAATACAAAAATCTTGAATAAAATTCTAACAAGTAAAATACCATAAAGATCATCCACTGCACACAGGTTGGCTTTATCCATAAAATGCAGGTTTGAACCCAACACATGCAAAACAGTAAGTAAGTGCTTCTTGACCATTAGAGATTTCTCTGTTAAGAATTCTCTGTTTAGCTCTATACCCTATTTTTAATTAGATTATTTGGTTTGTTGTTGTTTAATTTCAAGAGTTCTTTATATATATATTTGGATATTAGCTCTCTGTTGGATATAGGGATGGTGAAGATCTTTTCCCAGTCTGTATGTAGGCTGCCATTTTGTTTTATTGGCAGTGTACTTTGCCTTACAGAGGATTTTCAGTTTCAAGAGGTCCCAGTTATTAATTGTTGATCTTAGAGCCTGAGCTGTTGGTGTTCTGTCAGGAAGTTGTCTCTTGAACCAATGCATTCAAAACTATTTCCCACTTTCTCTCCTAATAGATTTAGTATATCTATATCTGGGTTTATGTTGAGGTCTTTGATCCACTTGAATTTCAGTTTTGTGCAGGGTGATAAACATGGATCTATTTTCATTCTTCTACATGGATCTATCCAGTTAGACTAACACCATTTGTTGAAGATGCCTCTTTTTCCATTGTGTGGTTTTGGGTTCTTTATTAAAAAAAAAAAAAAAAAAAAAAACAACAAGTGTCCTAAGGTGCGTGGATTTATTTCTGGGTTTTTAATTCGACTCCATTGATCATCTGGTCTATTTTTATGCCAATACCACATGATTGGTTGGGTTTTTTTTTTTTAATTGTTTCTTGTTTTTTTGTTTTGTTTTGTTTGTTTGTTTTTTGTAGTACAACTTGAAGTCAGGGATGGTGATACCTCCAGAAGTTCTTTTCTTGTACAGAATTGTTTTAGCTATTTTGGCTTTTTTATATTTCCATATGAAGTTGACAATTGTTCTTTCAAGGTCTGTAAAGAATTGTGCTGGCATTTTGGTGAGAATTGCATAGCATCTGTACATTGTTTTTGATAAGATGGACCTTTTTACTATGTCAAGCCTACTGATCCTTGAGCATGGGAGATCTTTCCAACTTCTGATATCTTCTTCCATTGCTTCTTGTCACACAGGTCTTTCAGTTGCTTGGTTAGAGTTACACCAAGATATTTTATGTTATCTGCAGCTATTGTGAAGGGTGTTGCTTCTGTGATTTCTTTCTCAGCCTGTTTATTGTTTGTACAAAGGAGGGCTACTGAATATTTTGAGTTAATTTTGAACCAGCCACTTTGCAGAAAGTGTTGATCAGCTGTAGGAGTTCCCTGGTAGAATTTTGGGGGTCACTTATGTATATTATATCATATCATCTGTGAATAGTGATACTATGACTCTCTTGCATTCTGTTTGTGATGTTTGCATCTCTAATTCTGTTCTCTTTCCTGAGTTTTCTACCTCCAAGATTGCCTCAATTTATATTTTCTTTATCGCTTCTATTTCCATTTTCAAGTCTTCAACAGTTTTATTCATTTTCTCCTGCTGTTTGATTGTATTTTCCTGTATTTCTTTGAGGGATTTAGCCATTAACTTCTTAAAGGGCTCTATCATATTCATAAGGTTAGATTTAAGATCAGTTTCTTACATTTCAGGTGTGTTAGGATAGCCAGGGCTTGGTGTGGTTTTGGTGGTGCCAGATTGCCCTGGGTTTTATTGAGTTTGTTCTTATGCGGGCATTTAGTCATCTGGTTGTCGCTGGTATTGGCAGGCTTGGGAAACCCTGATGGTTGCCAGCCTCTGGTATTACAGGTAGAACTAGGGCCTCGGGACTGGCACTAGGGGGCTTGGGGCAGACCAAACTGCTGCTGGGGTTTGGCTGGAGGGACCCAGAAGGCCAGGAACTGGGAGAATAGCCTAACCTGCTAGTTCCTGATGGGTAGTGCCTCTGGGATTGCAGGTGGAGCTGGAGCCCGGAACTGGTGCACAGGCTCCATGTCCTTGCACTCAGATGTTTTGACTCAGAGCCTGACAGAGCACTCAGGAATCGGAATTCCACAGACAAGCCAGTGACACCTGAAATAACCCCTCAGAAACAGAATTAATTGACGCATATATAGAGAGGACAACCCATCCCTTTCAGCTTCATGAAACCAACAAACACATGGCATTTCTTGCCAGGTTCTGTGTCTTAGTGACCTTGCTTTGTTGCTTGTTGGCTTTTAAGGAGGGGGCAGAGCTTAAGAATGTTATGGGATAGAGCTGAGGACTTTGATTTAGCAAAGTTTCTAAGCAAGTTTTTCTGGGGCTTCTGTGTCCTCTCACCAGGAATCAATCCTCTTCGCCAAGCTCTAACCTCTCAGTTTCTACTGTACCCACCTCCACTTTCCTCTGCCTTCAAAACAACGTACCTTTGTGCTCTGTGATTCCTCTGCTCTGTCCTGCAGAATGAATGGCTCTTGGCGACTAGACTGCAAACTCGTTATGCTCCAAGGCTTGGGGTTGATCCCAAAGCAAGTGCTGCCTTTTCCATCAGCCTTTAACCACTTCTGTTTACAGCCTTCACTCACAGCTAATTGTCACAGTTCAGTTTAACCAAAAAAATCCAAACACCGTGGCCCATCCACTTCTGGCATCAGGACTCACACTCTGTTTCTTTTACAAGTCCGGCATTACAGGTAGGTGAGCGGAGCGGCAGAGGTTACACAGCTGCCCAAGGTCTCGCTGCCAGTTCCTGCAACAGGCATCTGTAGGACTGAGATGCAGCTCTATGGAGTCCAGAGGCCTTTTTTTTTTTTTTTTTTTTAAGACAGGGTTTCTCCGTTTAGCCTTGGCTGTCCTAGACTCCCTTTGTAGACCAGGCTGGCCTCGAACTCACAGCAATCTGCTTGCCTCTGCCTCCTGAGTGCTGGGGTTATAGGCATGTACCACCTAATCAGTCCACAGGACCCTCAGCTGACTTTTCTGTGCTTCCCTTGAATGATGTTCCCATCAGTTGCCTCCCTGTCCACTGCTCTCGTCACATCACGAGCAATTCCAGAAAAAGCAGTGACAAAACCAGTTTTACGTCACATAGCACCTGGCAAATAAAAGGCACATTTACAAAATAATCCATGAATTGTACCAATTAAGATAATTTCTGCAAGTGTGCTTTGATAAGCGAAGCATGACCAAGCTGGATTTGGGGGAACTGAAGGCATAATTAAGAATTTGGATGGTGTTCAGCTGTTTTTGCTACTTGGCCAGATCCATGTAACCTATTTAAAATCTTATTTTAGATTATTCTTTGAAAAGGAATTTATCTTGGTAAAGGAAATGTTTTCCATTATGCATTACTGTAAATAAAATTGAGTCTTCTTTGGGGTGATAGCATCAGCTAAAGTTACTGGGCATGCTGTTAGACACAGGGCCAAGAACTTGACATGTGTCACATTGAATCTTCCCACATCCAATCTGGTCCCACAGACTGTTTTTATTCTCAATGTGGATTTCTGGGTTCAGATCCAGCACATAATGACCTTGTAAGTCTTTACAATTGTCCTTATGGTAAAAAAGAAAAAAAAATTATAAAAATCAATGACATTTTTTAGACTCATCAGAGAGCTCGTCAGCTGAAGGACAGACATCCCCCCTCAAACAAAGAGTCCTGGCTTCATCCCAGGAACCACAGCCAGGATCAGCCTCTCCAGAGCAAACAATGCCTTGTCCTTGCACAACACTTGAGGATAATTTTGACAGATTAACAAAGGCTGACTGAGTTGGGGGAGGGGAAACCATAATCAGAATATATTAATGAAAACGAACAAACCTATTTTAGATAAAGGAAGGGAAAGAAAGTGAAGGCTGGCTGTCACTAGCATGCGAATGAGAGTCATTCAAAGGCTGGCAGTGCCTGAGTGCTCTTAACTTCTCCATGCCTGAGCAACACCCACAGAGACCCATCAAAAGTCTCACACTGAAGATCCGAGAATGATGTTTGCTCCTGACTTTAGCAAGAGAAGAGTAATCTTAATAGAGAGTGGGAGAGCAAAAGTGAGTGAGAGAGAGAAGGAGGGAGGAGGGAGGGACAGATTGAGGGATGGATGTATGGAAGGAGGGAGGGACAGATTGAGGGATGGATGTATGGAAGGAGGGAGGGAGAGAGGGGAAAAAAGGAAGCAAGGAAGGAGAAAAAGAGACTTTTCTCTATAACCCAGGCTTTCTCTCTAGGAGCAGGAGCAGGACCTTGGGAGCATGTTTGCATCCAGAGGAAAGCATCCATTCTACTCCAGCCCTCTCAAGCTTTTCTGTCTCATTTATGGAATTATGGAGAGGAAGGGACCCTTGTCAACAGAGGCCAGGGCTGTAAGACTGGCAACGCTATGGCACGATTGGGAGGTATGGCCTTGTTGGAGTAAATGTGGGTTTGTTGGAGGAGGTGTGTCACTGGGAATGGGCTTTGAGATCTCAGATGCTCAAGCCAGGCCCATTGTGGCTTTCACGTCCTGCTACCTGCGGATCCAGATGTAGAACTCTCAGCTACTTCTCCAGCGCCATGCCTGCCTGTGAGCCTCCATGCTCCCCACCATGATGATGATGGACTAAACCTCCCCACTGAAGGCCAGCCCCAATCAAAAGTTTTTCTTTCTAAAAGTTGCCAAGGTTATGGCATCTCTTCACAGCCATAAAAACCCTAACTAAGACAACACACGTCTGGAAAGCTCAAGGGAAACCAAAGACAAATACAAAAACCAGACCCAAACAAACCAAATGAAGCCAAATCTGCTTATGCATGCTGTAGTTAAGCTTGGGGAAAGTTACTGCTGAGAGAAAGCCCAGGAAGAAGCTGGTTGGCAGTGAGAGACACCAAAGGCCTAAGAGATAGTCCATGGAAAACATCTCGTGAGAAACCATGCAAGAAAAGAGGAAGTAGAATGAAATGAAATGTTGAAAGATGGAGAAATATCTTGAAATTCTGGCTTCTAAGGAAGTGTCTTCTGCATATGCAGGGGACTGGTAGCTGGGTCGCTGTACACTTGTCTAGGCAGGGTGTACATGGGAAACCTGTATTCTTGGCTCAGTTCTATAATAGTAAGCAAAAATTATTGTAAAATATAAAGTCCTTTTTAAAAAATGAAGTGGGAATATCGCCAATTTGAAGATGATGATATTAGGCTTGAATTTACAGGAAGCCCCACAGACAATAGGAGTCAAGGAGCTTTCAAGCCCACACCTGTCTCCCTCAAAAGCCTGTGCTTGGTAAACAGCAGTAAGCCCTCCCAGACCATCTCATCCTAATTACAGCACTTTGCTAAATATGTTTCAAAGAAATCTCCCTATGGTTTTCTTTTTTGAAAGACGTGTAAGCTTCAAGCAAAACGAATTCACTAAAAATGAGTTTTAAAGAATCCTCAATAGCAAAGCTAGAAAAGTTTTGATCAGACATATTCTAAAACACCAAGGAAAGGAAATGCTTCAGGTAAATTTATCAATAATTGCCCAGGACCTTCGTTATCTTGATCACTGTCTGATGACACCATTTCAGTGAAAGCCTGCCAGCTCCTTGGCTGAGTCATCACTATGTAAGACCAATGAAGCAAACAAACAAGTCTGGATCAGGCCATTTGGTTATCAGTTTTTGATAAATTTGACACCTTTGAAAGTCAGAAACAGCCACTGTGAGAGGAAGTATGTCAGGGCTGTCTCCTCTGCCACTAAACTCTCACTCACTTCAGACAGTCCCCTCACCCAGTGAGAAGAGCTTAGTGCCAGGCTGGTTCAGGTGGCCAAAAGTCACAAGTCTCTTATCTCCTGCTGCCCCATTGCCTAAACATAATTTCCTCTCCACCCTTCAGTTGGTAGCACACAGCTCTTCTCTCTGAGAGACCTTGAACCTCGGGGCTCCAGCCTTTGTCAACACAATCACATGGATGTGTCTCTTGCTCTCTTACATGATTTTATGCTGTAACCTAACTTTCAGCTGTCTGTTTTCTTCACTGGATGGTGAGTTTCTTGATGGTTGTGTGTCTGGATTACTCATCTTTCTCTTCAGAATCCAATAATGCTTGGTTCATGGGAAGTGCTCAAGCTACCAGGAGGCACAGTGATTACAACAGCTGCCAGTTGTCCTGCGCTTTTTTCTGTGCCCAGTTGTCCACAAAGAACACACATTGCCTGATGGGATGCTTACAACAATTTTAATGGACAGATACTGTGATCACTGATAATTGCATAGACCTGTAACTCAAGGCTTAAAGACACAAAGTGATTGTCTATGGTCTGCCAGTGAGTTCCAGAACCTAGTTCTCAATACAGTTTCCTGATCTGTTATGAATTTCTTATCATAAGGTGTAGATGTATCTTCTGAAACAGAGAACTGGCTTTGTCATGACTATTGTCATGGAGTGACACATACTCCAGAGGAAATACCCCAGGACATGTTCTCGGACGCACTCAGCAATCCTTTAAGGAAGTTACTCTCCTTCAACACTGTGAAGACAAAAACCTCTTCAAAGAGTGCATGTGTCAGGAGGATGGAAAGAGGCTCTTCCTGCCAAAGAAGGAGGTGCATTGAGTCATGGATGCTTGGAGTTCTAAAAAGAGACTCTGTTCAGTTTTCTGGGAAAGGACTATCTAGGCTATTGCTTATAGCATGTTGGAATATTGAATAGTTTGTCTGAACTTAGGATCTGAAAGCTGTAGAGCTGTTTGTTGCAAAGAACGTTTTTACATGCTAGAAATAAGGTTCAATGTAGTCTGCAGTGTAAAGCAGAACAGAAGATATGTACAGCCCACTCCTCCAGACCCACTACTCAATGCTCATGCACAGTCCTGCTCATCACCCAGTGCTTATGCACAGCCCTGTTCATCATCCAGTGCTCGTGCACAGCCCTGATCCTCCTCTAGACCCAGCCATTCAGTGCTATTATCTGCCAGCACTTCTCATGGTCACAGCTGAATATGACCTGTCCTTGTCCCCTTTCCAGCTACTTGAGCTGAGTGGACTCTAACTGGAGCAGTTGATTGAAACAGCTCTGAAGCAATCATAGGAAATTGGTTTGCTTCATAATCAGCCTTTTTGGCTATGTCAGGGTGATGTTTGTTTTATCCTTTAACTGGCCGCCTGATTGTTGTTTAACCACTGCGGTACATAATGTGGCACATAATTTAGACACAATCAAAGTCACCTGTGAAGAGCTACTGGAGTAAATCCCATCCACATGCAATACCAGCTTGCTTAAGGCAACAGGAGGTTCAAGGCTGGAGGGAAATAGCTTAAAGTAGAGTGAAATCTCTCTCCTTCCTCCCACCCCTCAGACACACACACACACACACACACACACACACACACACACACACACACACACACAC
>OU015744.1:45273393-45285066 GCA_907169655.1 Acomys percivali | reverse complement strand
CACACACACACACACACACACACACACACACACACACACACACACACGGTAACAATAGTGTAGAAGAAGCAGAGAAGCTGAAAACTCAGCACCACTAGTGTTTACTCTCTCCCTGGAGCTCCTCACACCATTTCCTGCTATACAGATTGACTGCTGGTCCATTTTTGGTCAAGTTGGATTCAGCGTCTTAATTAGTAACCTGCCTTGAACAGTGCTTCTGGTATTAGGTGGCTTTCACTTTAAACACACAGCCTTGCACAGACAGAACATTAGTAAAGAGACTATTTCACAGCTGGTCACAGCAAGACCAGTGACGGAACCTATATGTGGTTTCTTCCACTGAGCACAACACCATCCCCAAACAGGGTGACGTGTTTTGCAAATGTGCACTTGTTCATCACTTTCAGTGTCACTAAGAAAGCTTAGGTGCCTCCTGCATGTATCAAAATTTCATGATTGAACCATAAATTTGAACAAGTACCAAAGAGAAAGCATGCATCCACCTTGGACTACACTGTTGTTTTGAAGTTCTACACCTCTGGGAACATCTGTCAGGTCTCCTTAGGTGGCCCTGTACTTAGTGCAGTTTGGGAGTGATGGAAATGAATGGCAGCTGGACTCCTTTTGTCCCCATAGTCCTGGAAACAACTTCACACAGGATAGGCTAATGGACTTTTCAGCAGAAATTGGAAGAGAGCAGACTGGGGTTGCTTTCAGGATTAGAAGCAATGGTTCTGTAGAAAACATTATCCTTACATTATCCACCGCCCACCCTAAAGTACATTGTTATAGGTAACCCTGAAGTATACAAGATATGCCTGGATCATTTCAGACTCTGGAATCAACAACAATAACAACAACAACAACAACAACAACAACAACAGAAAAGTAGCTTTCAATTCAACGGAAACTAGTTTCCTAGCAACAAAGGCCACAGGAAGCTGAGCCCAGAGGAAGACTCACAATGCTTGTATTGCTGGGCGGCATTGGAATAGAGCTTTAGACAGCTGAACTTTCAATTAGTCTGTTTTGCTAATTAATCACTGCTTTCACTGAAAGTGTGTATATAAGAAATAAGAAAGAAATCACAGTGCTTTGTCATAAAGCTGCACCACTGCAGGCTGAATTACCCTCTTCGTCTAGATTGAAATTTTTTGAGAGACATTTGTATGGATTTAAATATCTTTCTTTTGAGTCAACAATTTCAAAGAATTTTTCCCCTGAAAAATGAGAACTTTTTAGCATATGTAATTTTCTCATGAATGTCAAATTAGCAAACAAGGTATTTGGGTGTTCAGTCTCTAATCTGCATATAAAAATGCTCTCAAAATAAAACCATCTGTTTTGCATTCTTAGTGGAAAGCCATCCATCTTATACAAGTTTTAGAGGAAATGCAATGCTTTGTACTAAGAAGGCCAATATTTACCTCCCAGTCTTCACAGAACTGTGAGTAGCAGCTTGCTACACCCCTCCAGCCCAGAGTTTTTTCAATCAAATTTTAGACAAGATTTGTAAATCTTTGTTTTTCATGCACAGCATAGAAGCTTGCAGACTCTCGAGGACTTTGGCAAGAAATAGCTTGATTCAAGTCATGTTGCAGAAAAAGGGGAGAATCTGGAAGAGAGTGGCGGGGGGGGGGGGCGCGGGAGGAAACAGGAAGAGAGAATGTGTCTGTCTGAGTCTAAGTCATGGTACTTGTATACTAGTGGATGTAAGTGAGGATGCAGCTATTGCTTTGATACTGTAATGCTAAGCACTCTCTGGATGCTGGCTATGTGGACATCTGGAGCTAGGAGCTCGATCATTATTTGATTTAATCCTTACAACACAGGTGAGAGCCATTATGATCCCTGTTTTCTAAGGGATAAAACAAATGTGCAAGATTAAATGGCTTGATTTACACTGCTCTCTAGCTAAGCACAATAGTCTATCTGGAACTTAGCAGTAAGATACCTTAGTGTCCTCTCAGCCTTCCCCAATAGTTTAAAAATGTCTCTTGCTCTCTGTTACAATCTTGCTGATCACACTGAAAGTCTTATCCATCTTATGCCTGAAAGCAGCAAATGGGCACTACCCCCCTTCTGCAGGTACACACTCTTCCTCACTATCATACTGTTCTCTCTGGGCTCTCCTCCCATCCCTGAAAATGGTCTTCAGATTCACTCATGAGGTCCTGTTGGCTCAGAAGAAGATGTCTTGGAACATTACAGTGGTGTATGTATAGGCAGCAGAGGTAAAATCTATGCTCTGTAAAGATTCCACTTGGTGTTGACCAATTTGAATTTTGAAATTCCATGTCAGATTTCACTTGAAAAGAGAGAAACGCGGAGCTGCATACAAGACTAAGATGCAGCCACATGGCTCCTTTTCATTTGTCTCTGTTTGGATGGTGATTGCGAAAGAGTCCTCAACTGCAGCCTCCCTTTCTGAATGATTTAGCACCTCTAAACAAGGAAACCAAACAGAAAGTCTACCTTAAGGGCCTGAAGGGGGCAAGGGAGTCCCTTGAAGTGAACTAATTATGTGGTGGTCTTTTTTTCTGTTTAGTCCTTGCACTATTTACATCGTCTCACTCGGAAGAGATGGGTAAGTCCCTTCTCTTTCTGAGCCTCCAGGATACCAACCATTCAGACATTTGGGGACATAACATATGTTTTAGGATATAAATTTGTAATAAATAAATTTTATACAAGAAAAACATTCTCTCTCTCTCTCTCTCTTTCTCTCTCTCTCTCTGTCTGTCTGCCTTTCCTCTCTTCTCCTTTCTTGTCTTCTGTATCTATCAAGATCTTTTACATATCAAAACATCAGAGGGTCCTCCAGACATTTACACATCCAGGGTGCCAATATGCCATGGGTGTGGTGGTGCTGCTCTTTTAAGCACTCTTGGGGCACAGGTCGCTACACAGAGTAGGATTCCTATGCCAATGGCCCAGCCCTCTTTGCATCTGTAGTCAAGATACCTTGATCAAGGCCACCTGCAAGGAAGGAACCAAATGAGTGGGCTTTGACATGACATCACTTCAGTCTGCAGGGATAAAGGGGACTAAAGGAGAGGCTGGGGTTAAAACTCAGGGGTAAAATGATATCCCCTAACACACTGAGAGCACCAGGGAAGCAGTAAGATTGCAGGGACAGCCTTGCCTGCAAGTCCTCATCTGCCTAAAGTCCAGATGTACAATGGAGGGCTGCCACAGTTGCCTTCGACATTTCTGCCTGTCATTGTTTTAATAAAGGAAGACGGACGTCTTATTTTCCACAGAGGATGGAACTGAAAATTAAGGCGTTGTTTAAACTCATTGGTCTGTGGCATCGCTGCAGTACCTGTTATAGCACAGAACACCCTGGGAATCATGCTTATCAAAGGTTCATTACCGTATTTTCCTGAGTTGATGATGTATCAATTATAACATATACCACTCTACTGGGAGTCATGGGGAAATTTACAAACAACATATGACATGCCATTGATTTAAAAACGTGTGTACATTTTGGAAACCTAAAAAATATGAAAAAATGTGTGCTAGAATGACCAAAACTCACCTAATGAGTGATTTTTTTTTGAAGCAGTGATGAAAACATGGTCCAGAATAAAGAATTCTAAGACACTGTTCAGATTTTCCTGTTGGAATTAACAATTCCTCGTTGTTTTTGTTGTTGAAAATGAAGAGATACATGTTTATAGATACTTAAAGAACAAGGAGAAGAATGATACTACCAAATGGATGAAAAGTGCACTTGTTTCAATAGGTAGATGGTCCATTTAAGTGTGCTGTGCCTGACAATTCAGGTCAAGGAAAATGGAATTATTTTGAGTGACTAATTTCTTTGTAAATAGCAAATTACATCTAAGTAACTAGAGAAGAATGTAAATGCAATTGTCAGGAAGAATGGACTGTGTTCCCTTGACATCTCATGGGTTCCTATGCAAACATAAAGAACCAAATCATGGGTGTGGTTTTGAGAATAGAGCTCACGGAAACACTAGCTGTCCTAACTGGAAAGCTGAGACAGTGCCTCATGTGCAGCACAGGTCATTAAACACAGCATTAAAACCGCAGGATTAGTTACAGCTATGTTTTTCTATTTTGCTGTTTTATATAATACTTGAGTTTTATGACCCTAAAGCATCATAACTCTTCAGAATCCAGATTTAGGGACTGTGAAATTAGACCTGGCAGAAAAATGCACACAAGCTCCGGCTGCTTCTTCCTGAATATCCTCCTTGTCTGTCCTTTCCTGTTGGCAAGCTAAGGGCAGAACAGGCCCTGTTTAGGACTGGGACTCACTTGGAAGACTGGAAGGAATGAAAAATAGAGGTGTTGAGAAATACAGGCAGTGCAGTTTTGGTCAGTATAGTATCTACGGCATCAAGCTCTGGTTGCCCAAAGGCCTTGACTAAGTAGGCATAAGGAAACCTAAACTGAGAAAAAGCAGGTTTAGGGCTTTCTATATCAAGAGATTCGACCACCATCACTAGTGTGTGGCAGGGACCAAAAGCAGGTGATGCTTTGAGAGGCCTTTACCGTGGACAAAGGGGAAGATTCAGCAAAGCCACAGTCAGAGGCTATTGGGCGGCCAGATAGGCTGACTAGAAATGTATCCTAGGTAGTCAGGTATAAAAGTATATTTGTCCTCTTCTTGATGATCATAATTTGGAAATGGAATCACCAGTGACATAAGCTCTCAGGTAAGGGTCAAGTTCTGTTCGTTTTGGGGTATGACTATTGGGTTTATTGCTTGGTTTACTGATCTATTAGCTATAGACTGTGGGTCAGAGCTGTATATTTTACATATGCTCTGGCCATTATCTGTCTGTGCATTCAGTCCTCCAGCAGGTAGCCAGATGGCTTAATTTTAAAAAATTATCCTGGATATAACAATATTTTTCACATTTTAAGGTTTTTAAAAATTCTTTTTTTAAGTGTTGAATTCAAAATATATTGGACAAAAATAGTGAAAAACAGAAGTTTAAAAAAAGACTTTTGCATAATCGCCTTTCCCAGTGGTCATTGCTGTTGACAGAACAGTTGGATCAAGTCAGGAATTCAGAAGAAAAATTCGATTTGTGTGAGGATAGCATGGAGCTGATGGGAGAAACTCCTCTCTATCATAAGCTAACCTTAGTGAAATCTTTACTGAGCATCTCTCAATATTGTTAGAAAGGCTGGGTCCCAGGCTGGAGACAAGCTTTCAAAGTCCCAGGGTGTATGTGCTGAAATGGAGTGGCCAATACGAGAGCATTTGGAAATGAAGTTGAGAATGAAGTAACTAAGTCATGAAACCAGAGCTCCCTTACTCTCAGGTGCAGGTAAGGCTGTGTTTTGGAACCACTATCTCATTAATAATGGAAATATTCATGGAAATAGATCTTCTTAACAATGGAGATAAGGAGTCCCAAGTTCTTAAGGAAATACTGGAAAGAATTCATAAAAAAAAAAAAAAAAAAAAAAAAAAAAAGAGGCCTCTGAGAATCATTATTCTCTTTTGTGATGCAAAAACACAACGTTCACCACGTAGTTCTCCTTCTGTCCTTTATGCCATGAAAGGATACCAGGATAATACTCACTTACCAAGACAGGCCTAAACTAGACGCCAAACTTACCGTGCCTCGATCTTAGACTTCTAAACCTCCAGAACTGGGACTATACATATATAATGTAAGTAATGTATAGCCTCCGGTATTTTGTACCGGAACAGACAAAGGCCAGCCATGCAGAAGAATTAACTGGTTTGACCAGAAACCTGACTCCACATCTCTTAGGCTCTAGTTGTACATCACTCCCTCTCCCCCACGTGCTGCAGACACTGTGTCCCTGCTTCTCCCTGCAACATCAGTGCTGTCTCTGGGCCACTCACCACACTTTGCATCCTCAGCTTCCGCCCTTGCCAAGATGGCCTCGGTCCTGTATGGTTTATGCCTCCTGTCGTTGGTGCTTCTGAGCCCCAGGATTGCGTGGGGTCTGTGTGATCGCGTAGCGTGGGCCCAGACGAGCCATGAAAAGCGCAGGAGGAATACAGTTTCTGATTCGAAAAGTTGGGGGTCTTAAAGAGCATTAAGCACTCAAAAAGTTCAGAAGAGTCACAAAACCATGAATTGACCACCACTGAGAACTACTCCGTATTTAGTCTTTCGGTGCACTGGGGTCCTTTAGGCTGACAAAGAAATTATCTGAGTCTTTTTAAGTTCCTGATGTTTGAGGTATTAGTTGGCCATCTTTTAAAGACGCACATAATTCTTCCTCTCTCGAAGGCTTTTCCATACACAGTTGCACATGGACTGGGAACAGACTAAAGATGTAATGCCCTTCTCCCGTTCCAGACTGAAATGTGCAGTCTGGCATGCGTTCTTTGTGTTTAGGCACAGATGAAAGGCATCCCATGACAGATGTTTAGAGCTCTGTTCCAAGCTTTCCCCTGGGTCATATACTGTGCATTTTGAGTTCCTACCTTTTATTCTTTCACTTTAAATTTATTTTTCACATCAAAATTTATATTCTGCTGCATTTATCAGTGCTTGGGTTATTTCGAGTCTCATAGAATGGGGAGCTACTGTTGGCATAAGCAGATGCACAGATGAGATGGTTGATTCAGTTCAAAAATTCTCTTTGTAGCTGTTGCTTGAAACTTTAAGTATGTGGACAGAGTGCAGAAGCTCCTGGTGGTCATTGCATTGCTGTTTTTACAGACAATCTGATCATCTTTATTATACCTAGGGGGAGATGTGTCTCTTATAACTGCCAGTTCAAGAATGTGTTCCATGCCAGGCAGGGAGCCAAGTGCTTTATGGAAGTGACCGTAGTTAATCTTCATTGCCATCCTAGGACGGCAGTGGCTTTGGAGAGGTGAAGTAAGATGTGAGAGGTAAAGGAGATGATAAGGGACACAGTAGCATTTAGCTAAGCTCAAACCCTGACAAAGTCTGAGCAGAGATGGCCACAGTAAGGAGCAAAAGTCAGAGTCCAGGACCTCTGTGTCTAGCCAACACCTTTTAGCTGCAAGGGGCCTTGCACAGATTGATCCATACACTCTATCTTGCACGAGTCTCTTGAGTGTTTAACGCAGTCATAAACTTTTGGGCTGTGAAGGGATATGCTTTGATGCTTCAAAGAGAATTTGAAAGCGAATCTCCATCCTCAGCCAGGAAGCAGCATGACTCACACTATTCCAGACACCAGAGGATGGCCACAGCAACCAGACTGTCACAGAAGGGAGGGATCTGACAAACAGCAGGCTGACAACCTGACTGTCCTACCACCCTATCTGACAACTCTGAGCCTTCCCACAAAGCTGTGCGTTCTAACAATTTATTTCTGTGTCATCTCTTTAAGCCTTTCGGGTGTCTGCACTGTAAAATCAAAACAAAAACAAATCAAAATCTCAAAGCCCATCAAACTCAGTCTCTTTAATCTGAAGATTAACTGAAGAAACAGAATATGCAGATTTCTCTCAGCTGCATTTGCTTTTGGTCAGAACAGTATAGTTTCTATCAAGCTAAACTTCTTGGGAAGAGATAGTTCTACAAGCTGTCTGAAGTGCCAGACATTGTGTTTAATGCCAAGGAGACTGAACAAGTAGCCAAGACATAGGGTGAAGATCCTGGGGAAAGGGAGAGGAGCACAGAATGGAACCATTTCTTTCGATGATTGTCATCCACCTCAGATTATTTGCTGATGACTGGCATGGGGCACCTAGTCTGAAGGAAAAGGACTTAGAGCTTGTAGCAGGCTCTTCAGAATAGAGAGGTTAGAAAGTAGAGTTCCAGGATAGAAAGCTGAAAGAACATGAAGAGTCAGGGTCTTGGGGGGAAAGGAAAAATGTAGAGAAAATATTGCATGTTCTGCACAGCGTTGATGTAGTCACCTATGCCAGCTTTAAGGCACACGGGAAGAAGGAGTGCCAGCTGAAACACAGCACACCTCAGTAAGCCAGAACTTCAGGACAATCAGAAATAACTTTTTAGTTATAAGTTTGCGCACAAATAACTAAAAAGATGGTGAATTTTATCAGGACACTGGAAACTATAGGAAAGGATCAAATGAAAGATCTAGAATTGAAAATAAAATGAGTGCAATAAAGAATTCAACAGATGATTAGGCAACTTGGGTAGAGAATGGGGAGAATTGGTTAAATGGAAGAAGACAATAAAGAGAAGCCAGAGAAGAAGCTGTGGGATACAACAGAGGGATACATGAGCTTGGAGCTGGAGAGATAAAATACAGAACATGATGTGGGATGAGAACAGTGATTCCTAAAGAGACATTGGCTGAAAGGATGTACCGGAAGCAGGCTGTACTGATTAGTTAACTTTGTGTGTGGACTGGGCTGGTCCTTCAGCATCTAGATATCTGGTACATGTTACTGAGTACTCCGGTGACAGTGTTTTTCTGGATGAGACTAAAACTTACATTCATGGCCATTTAAGCAATGAGGGATTTAAACCAAGAAGTTGAAAGTCATAACCAAGAGAGTATTAACCTAAGCTCTGAGAAAGAGGAAATTCTGACAGCTAGCTGCCATGAGACAACCTTCTGTTCCTATGGCCTCCTGCTTCGCCCTTCTGGAGACTAAGCAACCACTTCTGCCCATCAACACACACACACACACACACACACACACACACACACACACACACACACACTTGTTCTGCTGCACAACCATGGCTCGTACAGAGAGCCACACTATAAAAAAAAAAGATGTTTAAACAAAGAAGAACATTTTTCTGGGTTACATACACAAACTCGAGAGCAAATGAAAAATACTTAGAGGATAAAAAGATGAACAAACTATAATTAGTTTTAACTGCATGATAATAATAATGACAGCAGAAATAAGGACACTGAGAATTAAAAACACTCTTAGGAGGAAAGCACACAAACACACACACACAGTGGGGGTAAGCATTGAATAATCGCAGCACAGTGCAGTTTGGTGTTCAGAATGTGAACTCATTGTCTCTAAGGAAGTCATTGAAAGAATAATAAAAATAGTTCACTATGAAGCAAATAGAAAAGAACATGGAATATAGCATTTTAATTGTCAAATAAAGGTAAGAAGGGAGAATAATCTGAACCAAGAATTTCTGGGGGTGAGCAGAAATCATATAAATGGCAGATATAAACTTATGTTTGTGGTTAATGTAAAGACTCAAATGGTATATACTCACTTATATCTGCATACTAGCCCAAGGGGCATGTCCCATGAAAGCCTTCACTTACCAGGAAACTGGGACAGAGGGGAGGACACCCTATTGGGACTCTAGCTGAGAGAACCATGTGAGAATAGCAATGTAGAAGGATCCAGTGGGTCCTAGAAACCTACAAGTAGAACATTATGATAGGCAGATTTGGGCCAAGGGGTCCCGCTCAAACTAAGGCACCAGCCAAGGACAAGACAGTCGGTAAACTTTAAACCCCTACCCAGATCTAGCCAATGGTCAGAACAGTCTCCACACTTGAGTGGAGAGTGGGATATGACTTTCTCATGTACTCTGGTGCCTCACATTTGACTATGTCCCCTGGAGGGGGAGACCTAGTGGCACTTAGAGGAAGGACAGCAGGTCACTGAGAAGAGACTTGATACCCTATGAGCATATACAGGGGGAGGTAATCCCTCTCAGGAACAGTCATAGGGGAGGGGAATAAGGGGAAAATGGGAGGGAGGGAAGAATGGGAGGATACAAGGGATGGGATAACCATTGAGATGTAACAAGAATAAATTAATAAAAAAAATAAAAACAAAAAAAAGTGGGGAAGAGGGAAAGACAAAGAGGAGGTGGGAAAAGAAGGGAAGAAGGGAAAGGGGAATAGTCATGTCTCCCTATTGAGTTATCCTTTGTCATTTTGAAAATATCCCTCATACTTACTGTAATAAAACTTGCCTTAAAGTTTATTTAAAAAAAATAAAAATAAATAAATAAATAGGCTCAATATTCCATTTAGAAAGGCAAATTTTTCCACAATGGCTTTTAAAAAAATATCTGAATACATCATGCTTAATATAAACACATCTTACACATGAAAATATATGAATTAAACCTGTTTTGAGTCAGGGTCTCCCTATTTAATTTGGAACTTGCTGTGTAGACCAGACTAGAAATCCACCTTCTCTGCCTCCCAACTGCCTGGCTGGTTGAAACATTTTAAAGTGGAAAAAAATTAAAAACCTATTGTGAAAGGTGATCAAAAGAGAGATTATATCTCCCTGTGTCTTAGCCTAGCTTGTGCTTATGTTAGCTGTATATCACAAACTGAGTAGTTTATTAAGAAAATATTTTTCTATGATGCTTGTGAGAAATTACATGCTTTCAGAACAAAAGAACCAGACACTGACATTGGATCAGACCTGACAGGATGCATTCCTCACAGCATACTGGACATTGACAGCCTGTTTGGAGAAAGCAGTTGACAAGAAAGAAGGAGGAATATAGAAATGTACAGGGAAGATAGAACATAAAGTAGATTAGTGAATCTACTCCTCAACTTAATGCCGCAATTGTCACTTACAAGATATTTTTAATTCACTTTTATAGAATTTTGTATATAGATGCATAATAAGTTCTAGATACAGTGGTATAGAATTCAAATGTAAGATTATTCTTCACATACTATATATACATATGTATATATGCATGTATATATATATATATATATATACACTTTAATATGAGTTGTTTTACCCATATAACTCAATTATAACACAAGATTTACTTCCAATGCTTTGAAAGTGCTATCAAGCTGTGTAGGAGAAATAAGTTATACAAATTGAATGTTAGTAGATTAAATCATGGTCATATCAATTGCTAGTCTGCTTTTATCACAAAAATATACATCTTAAGTATAGCAGATGGATATGACTCTATAGAAAGACAAGGTCTTCAAAAATCCCAGAGACATGCAGAGTATGGCATTTAAAAAGGGTTTTATTACTTTAAAAATTCATTGACAATGAAACAGGTTGACTCCGGGCAAAAGCCAGCCTACCTCAAAGAAGATGATGAACATCAAGGAACCTCCTTATGGCGATGCCTTCAAATGTGGCAAACTAGCCACTGGGCAAAAGGTCCTTATTTCTACTGCAGACAGAATTCTGCCTAAAAAAGGGCAAGCTTGGATCCAGGCAGAGTGGAAGGCCAAACTCTGCCAAGGCAGGGTAAACAAGTCCTCAATAGTTCCTGCCTCACAAATATGTCTGTCAGATATATTGGGCCCGAAGGCTGAAGAAGATGCTCCAACTTTATAGAGAGTTTTGGGTGACTATTCAGGTAGAAAACTGTCTCTGTCATCTTTTCATTTGGAAAGCTACTAACCTGCACTCCCGGCATACTCGGATAATCAAGTTTACTCCTTCTCAAGTCTCTGAGGGAGTTGAAGACCAGGTATTTTAGTTTTACAAGGAAGCTTAATAGTTTAGGGGTTAAGATGTTTTTAGGTGTAAATAGGTGTTCTAAGTTGATAATGACAATATGTGATAGAGATTGATTTACATTCAGAAATTTAGATACACCAAGGTAGAAAAGATGTCTTCTTCAAGGCTGTTGAATAGAAATATCCAAAACACTAAGAATGTAACATTTATATAATTCCTGATTGTGTCACAGTTCTTCTTGCTATAGGTAAGCTATTCTATCTATCTATCTATCTATCTATCTATCTATCTATCTATCTATCTAT
>OU015744.1:45249396-45273383 GCA_907169655.1 Acomys percivali | reverse complement strand
TATCTATCTATCTATCTATCTATCTATCTATCTATCTATCTATCTATTACCTATCTATCTATCTAATAATATAAAAGCATATGTACAAAAATAAAATAATTTTAAAAATATTTCATAAGATAAAAAGCATCCAGATTATGGAAGTCCCAGAGTGGTCAGGAGCTCCACAGGGAGACCACCAAGGCCAGCAGATCTGGACCCAGAGGGTCTGCGGAAACTGATGCACCAACCAAAGACAATGCATGCAGAGACCCCCTATTCAGATGTAGCAGATGGACAGCTCATGCACCACGTGTATGGGGAGGGAGGAGAGAGGGGAGTGCCTCTGACATGGACTCTGGTGCCTTGGGGACACACAGAGGAAGAGGATGCAGGCTACCCTAATGAGACCTGATAGACTGTGATCAAATGGTGGAGGCAGATGCCACCCCCATCAGAGGTGTAGGGGAGAGGAAGAGGGCAGAAGAGGGAGGGAGGGTGGGTGGGAACTGGAAGATAAGAGCAAGGGGATAACAATTGGGATGTAATATGAATAAATCGTAATTTTTTAAAAAATATTTTTCTTTCTAACAGTTCTGGGAATCCTCAGTAGGATCATATTTATAGGTGGCAGGCAGTTACCTCAGGGAGTTGAGCCTTTGCCAATGGGACTGGTGTCTTTCCAGAGGCTAAGGAGAGCTGCTTTGCGCTGCCTAACATGCGGTGACATTGAACCAGGGAGTGCTCCCAGCAGACTCCTGATATGCAGTTGTCTGCATCTCACACTGTTGCTTGTCAGTCACCCAGGTGATAGTAGCCAGCATGAATCAGGGGAGAGATGGCAACTTTCTTCTTCAGCTCTGCTAATCTGAACTTCAGCCTATTGGTCAAATTTGATTTACTATTACTGGAAAACTGTAATTAAAAAAAATATGTCTAGGCTAAATTTGCCTTTTTATGTTTATGATTTACTTTTTGTAATACTTATTTCATATGCTATTAAATAACAACAACAACAACAACAACAACAACCTCTCCTGATAGGGTGCAAGCTAACCTTGAACTTAAAGAGCTTGAATTATAGGTATTTGCCATCAGGATCAGCTCCATTGTTTTTTGAGAAATATCAATTTTTTATATTTTTTTGGTCTACATCTTAAGTGTTCCTGTTATTTTAGTCTTTGAGGTCTGATTCTCTCATTTCCTTTGATGCCTCTCACATACAGCAGCTTGATTCTCTGTGCGTCTCATTGTTTTGTTTGTGTGCTTATGTGAGCTAAAATTTCTTAGAATTACCTCTGTCAGAAAATTTTAGGCAAACACCGGAAATGAATTATTATCTGCAAATGATTCCATTGGCTTGTCACTGACATCTAAGAATGCTTCCTACATAGGGCAATTTAAACAACAACTTTTGGCTTGGTTTAGGGGACAACACAAAGGCATTCTGATTTCTAGCCACATCTTAATCTGAAGGCTAAGGTTGTGCCACAAGAGTGAATATCAATTGCTCCCTCCAAAGAGCCAAACTATTTTGTTTTGTAAGATTTTTGTCTTTTCCATTGTTCACCTAAGTGACTATTTCTGAGGAATTTTTACATCACAGGGGTGACTTCCCAGTCTGTGCAGGCTCCAGGCTTTGCTCTCTGTCTTTCAGGCAAAACTAGCTCTAGTAGAAGATGCCCTTGGGTATCCAAAGGACATCCCTAGCACTTGCCTGGGGTTTGTAGGAAAATGAGCTTTAAGCAAGATTTGGCTTTTCCTTACCTTTCTAGTAGGCTCTCTGATATTGCATATTGGGGGCTTCTAGGAAATCCCCATTATACAAAAGCTTCAAACATGTACAGTAAAAAGACAGGATGGCCACACACTAGTGAAAACACAATTAAATAATAGTGACTTATATTTGTACAAATATTACCTTCTAGACAAAGTCATATGAAGGCGAGAATCATGTATACCTTAATCCTTGAGAAACTGAGACGCCCCCCACCTATGGTAAATTTCATCAGCATTATTTGAACATAGCTTCTACCTTCCTTAGAGTCACAAGCCACAGTTTTAATAAACTAGAGTAGGAAGGAAGAGTAGCTACAGGGAGTGGTGGAGGTGGTAAGTTTCCAGCAGAGAGGAGGGAAGGGTGCAGGGAGATGAGATAGAAGATGGACAAGGAGGTACGGGCTATTCAAAATGACCGAAGTACTAATAAGACACATGGAAATCTACTATCTGGTAACCAGAATAAAAAACAAAACAAAACTAGAGAAGAGACAGAGAAGGCAGATGGCTTGCGGTGCTAGACAATGTTAGTTCTAGAAGTAAAAATAACCCCCCATGCTACCTCCATAGGTCTTGTTGCTGGGTGGTCCGGTCCCAAGCAATACAAGCTCTTGACATTCTTCTTTATTGCCCACCAGAACTGGATGATAAGATCCTATTGCTGAAGATGCCATACACCTTGGATAAGAGACATAGAGAAACCAGCTGAAACCGATTTGGACACTTCCCATCCCTCTCCAGCTTTCATGGGGCTGATGATGCACTGGTGGTTTTACTCAGTTGGGAACTATAGTACCAACCTGCTAGTCAAGGTGTGCTCATTGGTGCAATAGGAGCACAATTGCTATAAGGGTAACCAGTTACTTCCTGATGGCATTTGTGGCCTGATGCACAAGAAATCCATGCTAAGTATTGTAAATATGGAAACCAAAACCCAAATTAAAACCAAACAATAACAACACTCCACAAACCTGTGACTGAGGAGGTCTTAGGCCACGGAGCCAACCTACTACTGCTTCTTATGTGTATTGGCATAGAATCACACCACCTTCTAATTACCTGTGTTTATAATTACAAAGACTAACCTCAGTCTTAATTGGAGAAGTTTCTCTTTGCAGTGAATGAAGGTGAATTCAGAGGTCCATGGCAGCATAAGATGCTAAGAATAAAAGACAGTAGATGGCTCAGCCCTTAATAAGACATGTATATCACCTTTATAATGCTCAGGAGAAAACTACAGAAGAGAGATCAGAAATAATATGAGTCATAGAATAGACGCAATGGTTGTGAAATGCCATTTTCTAAGCATGACACAATCATGGCAATCTAGAAATTACAGCATTGTACATATTGGAAATGGGCCTAACAAGATGGGCCACCCAGTAGTCAGTTGACATGGGGAAGAGGCTCACAGGCTTAACTATTTATGGCTTACCTATTGACAGCTGAGGTTCTGGGAGACCAGGAGGCAAAGCATCCACCTGTATATGCAACAATGAACCTATGAGATTCTAATGGCTAATTCCAGAACACTGCTAACACAGAATCCTAGACAGGTACTTTGGGACACAAAACAACATAAAAAGTCATGAATATTTTTAAAAAAATTATAGACAGGAAGGGGTTTTTGTAGGGTGGGAGGGAAATAGGAAGGGGGAATAACATTTATTAATGAATTAATTCGAATTAAACTACAAGACACCCAAGAATCAAACCTATTATGTATTCAAAGGTCTAAACTTGTTTTTGTAAATTTTTTATTTTCAATTAATTTCTTAACCATCTTTAAAAGACTCTTAAATGTGAAACAAACAATTAATTTGCAATTAATCTGTCTGCAGGTGTGTGGTCTGTGTTGTACATTTGTCTCAGGTACAGGTGGCTATAACTTCAAAGGATGCATGGCACAAAGCAGAGAGACCGTTTTCTTGATTGGGTGCTTCAAATGACAACTGCTTTCGATTATGAAGTCAAGTGAATTACTTAAATCGATTCCAGTCTCATGTCAGCTTCTCACTTAGTTGCACTTCTCCCCAGCAGTGTTTCAGAAAAGCACTCTGGAAGGCTGGCTGCTTCTTGTGTCTAAGACTCAGTCCATGCTAGGATAAAAGCGGCCCTGCTACAGTTCTATTGGCTCTTCAAGGCACGGTGCCAATTTCCCTGTCAACACTCAGGCAGTCATTATCCAAATATACATGTGGTCCGAGTGTGAGCCCTATTTAAGGAAAGTCCCCTCAGAAATGATAGAGACATATTTCTGAGTCCATGCAGAGAAGCACAGCTTTAGAAATGAAAGCACCAAGACCACCATTCCCATGTCCTCATGCCCAGGAGGAGGAATTCAACACAAACGTCAAGACTGCCAGGGTAGCTAGGCACCCTTGCTCTTCTCACTGATCAACAGTCTCTTTGAAATCACATGTACTGATGTGGGATGGGTGAGACTTCATGTGCTCAGGAGGTTCTTGGCATCTGAGCTTTTAAACTGTTTGTACCTGGTGCCAGCAATCACCCCATCCCCTCTTAGGTACACGGCACTTTTCCAAAGCAGACAACATCTTCATAATCACCTATTCTTCAGGAACACAGGCTCCCCCTGTTCCTTTGTTCAAGGCAAAACTGAGCCATGGGTGTCCAAACTGCTTCTTTGTACTCTATGGTAGTTTTATTACATATACCCTGGGAAGAAAAAAAATCATTGGCCAAATGACCTCATGAGTATGATAGTCAGGGAAAGCCACTCAGGCACAAGCACTTGAAACATCTCCTGAATCAAAGCCAACGGCAATTTTCTCACCTTTCTCTTGCAGTAGTGAGCTCCTATGGATGGATGGCTGTGCTGCAAAGTGCCTTGGGAAGGCGGAGGAGAGACACGACCCCCACCCTTGGTGCATCTGGGGTCAGAAGTGCATAGGTTGGTCAATTTAAGCTGGAGAAAGAATAGCATGAATGGTCTCTGATCAATCTAGGAACTGTACAGTCTTCCTAAAACGCCCAGTAGGTGTTTTGATCATTCTCATGGTGCTCACTTATTGAACAATAATGTTTTTTCACCAACAAACAAATAAACAAATCCTCTGAAAATACAGGCTATAGATTTTTTTAAATAACAAACTACCTCCAACATTTGCACAAGAAGTTACCAATCACCTATTTGTAATACAGAAACGCTTATTTACACATTGCCTAAGTGGGCAACAATGCTAATACAGTTTCTTTTTTTCACAAAATACTCAAAAAATCAAATGCACCTGGGATACCCCATGTTTAAAATTCTTACTATCATGCTTTTAATATCTAAGATATCATAACATAAAATATCAAAACCACAACACATTTGAACAAAACATACACAGTTACATGTTTTTTTAAAACTCATATGTCTGGAAACAAAACATAAATTGTCATGATATTCATGACATAAAGCTAAATATTTTCCATGTTGCAAACATACAACCCTTTGAAGTATTTCAGATGATATCCAGGAGGCTCAAGGTCATATGGTTATTGATGGTAGGGTATTTCAAAATAAAAAATTAAATAAGCTTTATTAAAAGTTAAATAGAAAACAAGAAAACAATGATTACAAAACATGAATTTATAAGGTAAAATAAGACATTATATAAAATAACACAAATATTAAACATAAAGTAACACGGTTTGTCATGAACACTCAGGATGGGATATTTTCCCCTAGTCTATAAACTCTACTAGCATAATCTTACTCTAGTTTCTGTAAAATCTTTATGGTTTTTGAGAAAAGTTAAGGAGACTATTGTAAGTAAAATATAAGGATTTTGCTTTGCCTCTGTCTTTCTCCAATAATCCCATTGTTTTCCTTTGTTTGTGTTTGTGTTTTACTTTAAGGACATAGCACACTTTCCCACAAACTATAGTTTTCAGGTGATGCCAAATTGTGCCTCTAGCTTGAAAAGCACCTCAGGTCCACGTGTGATTAGCTTGATAATAGACAGAGAATCTCATACATAGGAAGTCCTCTGCACTGGCTTCAGGTGTTTGTTCACTTCCTACTTATTTAAAAATCTTTAGATTTAACGAGAATTATTATTTTAAAAGAAAAGACATTTTCACCAGCTTCTGGTTCCTTCTTGTGGACTTTGGGCATAGCAAGGACACTTTCTGAATAGTTGGCTTTGGTTTTGGTTTTGGTATGAAATTTTATTTGAATGTATAACTCTCTGGAATATCTCAAGACATAAATCATGTAGTTTCAGTTTTCTAAAACAAAAAGAAAATGTTTTATCAGTTATATCATACATATATTTCAATACTTGGTCAGGAGTCATTTTATACCACTATTGTGTGGCAATATACCCAGGGCCAAATTCACCATAAAGGTATGAAAAATCTACAGCTGTGCAAGAAATGTCATCGATCCATTCAGCCACCATGGGATATGACCCCCCCAAAGTACTCAAGATCAGAAATAAAAATTTAGGGAGATGGGTGGGGTTATTCTGTGAGGGTGTTTCCAGGAGGGATTTCTCCAAGTCAGTATTCTGTGTACTTAGGGACAATTGAGATAATTCCAGATAACATAATCTCAAATTTACCAAAATAATGTGTGAAAGCTGGAAGCTGATGCAGCTGAAGACATTAGCCAGCTTATTTCTAGGTCAAAATTACCCTCTTTCCCTTAAGATCCCTTGAGCCAAATGATATCCAACTCCTGATGCCTGGGCAATTGTGGTGATCTGTTAACAAAATGAATTCCATTAGAACTTCATTTCCTATTTGCATTAGGTTAACAGCAAATGTATGTTAAATGTTTACTATTACATCAAGATTATTTTGCATTATTTTGCACACTCTGTGAAGAGTGATTTCCCTTCTGGTGCAGGAGAACCAAAGAGATTCTAGAGTCATCCTTGCTCTAGAACAGGGCTCCTCCACCTTCCTAATACTGCGGCCCTTTAATGCAGTTCCTCATGTTGTGGTGACCCTCACCCATAAAATTGTTTTTGTTGCTACTTCATAACTGGAATTTTGCTACTGTTATGAATCGTAGTGTAAATATTTTTGGAGACAGAGGTTTGCCGAGAAGGTTGTGACCCACAGGTGGAAACCATTGCTCTAAAGGATAGGCCATAAACAAAGAATGGAGACCGGATGTGAAGAAGTAGTCAAATCATGTGGATGTGTTGTTTGGACAGACAATGAGAGGAAAAGGTAGATTGACTGGGGAAAGTAGGTCACACATTTCTTTTACATGCCCCTGCTGGGCAGTCAACATCACTTTTATGAAGATGAAGGTCCATAGGCCAGCGTAGCACTTGGACATTCCACCAGAAGGCATTAAATTTAATTGAATTAAAAGAGTTGAAACTATTACGTGACTAATTTATGGCCCCAGACTGGGTACATTTACAGCCAGCCAACATTTGGCAAGGTCTCCATCAGCCCCTGCAGAGGTGGAGCACTGCCCTGGCCCCAGGGAGTCATAGTTCCTCCTTATTTGGCTGGAATGTGTGGGAAGGCATGGGAGGAACTGCTCCAGTGAGGACTTAGATGCTAAAATGGAGGTTGAGAACTCACATGGTGGCTTTGTTTCTGTCCTTTCCTTTTAAATGGTCTTATATTTTAAATATAAAGACAATGTAAATGCGACATTACTAATTCAGTAATAGCAGACAATTTTTTTTGCAAAACAAAGAAAAAAAGGTAATAAAGGAATGAAAAAATGTATGTTCTTAATTTTACTCATAAAAGATCACTCATTGTTAATCTTTGACCAAATTTACCTAACAGTGTGTGTGTTTATGTGTGTGTGTGTGTGTGTGTGTGTGTGTGTATTCACACAAACACATTCCAAACTACATACCTTCAGAATTCTTTTGATTGGCAGCAGCATCACAGTCAGAATAAGGGTCAAATTATTAAAGATAATTTAAAGAGTTTGGAGGAGTGGAAATAAATTGAAAGTGTTAGAACAGAATTAATTCACTTTGTGTAGCAAGTTATGGTGTGAGATCGCTTCCATTATGGCTTCCTGGGAGACACAACTGTTATCCCCATGGCCTCTGGGGAAAAGAATTTCTATGTGATGGAGCTCCGTCAATAAGGAGCTGGGATGTATTGTGGAGTGGTCCAAATGCCACAGGGACAGCAGCTCTGTGTTGCTGGACCTTATGTCAGGTGCTTGCCAGAACACCCAAAGTTTTATACAGTTTTCTCATAGGTGATGCATCGCTTTAGCCGACCCACATAAACTGAGCAAAGATGGAGAAAGAAAAGAAGTATAAGGGGCAGAGCTCACTGTTCAGTGTCCCATCTAAGCAGGGAGCTGAGGTTTTACTGCTGGCTCCCTGCTCTGCTGAGGTCCTTTCTCTATCAGCAGAGTCTCTTTAATGTGGAAACCCTCAGCCCTGTGCAGATTCTCATAAACAAAAGTAGGTATAATACATACCCAGTAGAACTTGCAATTTTGTGATGTGTTCTTCTCTGTTGTTGTTGTTGTTGTTGGTGGTGGTGTTCTTTTCTCTTAATCCCAAGAAAGACATAAGCATCTTTGGAAATAGGCTTCTAAGAATCCTTCCACCTTGTGGTGCCAAATTATCTAGATAGGTCAAAAATCTCATGGTCATGTTTGTTGATTGACTTCTGACCAAGTTTGAGAAAAGTTGTTTAAGTCTCAATAATGTAAACTATGATGGGGTTCTGTCTGTAAGTGCAAAAACTATGGTCTATGTTATATTTACCATTATCTATATGCTGTAGCTTACAGTAGCTGGGGAAAAGCCAAGAAGGCTGTACTGCAATGACCAGACATAATTACATAGATAGGAAAAGCCTTAGGGTGTGTACATGTGTGCATGTGGGGGCAAATATGTACATAATAAGCCTAAAATAACCACTGGGTGGATAATTTTTAGAAGATTCAATAAATGATCTTTAACCAAGGCAGAAGCCTTTGTAGAAACAAGATTGCATCCTTGCCTGAGTAGCACTCAATCTCTTCGGGGAAATCAACCATCACCGTGTCAGGGATTACTTCAATTCCTCCCATCCAAGCTCCTGGCTCATAAACAGTCTGGCCACGCCACCCAATTCTGAACCAAAACAAAAACAAATAAGCAGATCAACAAATCCAAACTAGAGCCATAAAGAAAGACATCATCCCCTGCTCTGAATTCAAAGCTTAAAGCTGTTTGCAAGCATAAAATGACTGACACAACCCTTTGCCATCCTAAAGGGGGAGTCTTCTGAGACACAGGCTGAGCCAGTAACAACTGGGCTGGGAGGTTCAGAGAGACAGCTCTGATGATATTTCTTGAGCTCCAGGGAGCCTGACTTCACAGTAGCATCAGCAAATAAAACTCCCCCCTGCCTGATACTTTGTACATAAGCCTATCAGGTAGGTGTCTGACTAATACAGCACACACTATGAACTAAACTTAGTATGAAAAGCCAAAATGAATACACTGATTCAAAAGTATTGAAAAAGTATTGGAAAAGTATTGAAAAAGTATTAAAAAGGACAAGTGGCATCTCTTAATAGCATGGAGTTTGCCTAGCATGTGCAAGGCCCTGAGCTCAGTGTCCAGTAATAGTCACACACACGTGCACATGCACAGAGCATTGCAGGGAACTACTAGCAGATGAGCAGAGGCATCTCTCTGTATTCTCAGCACTGGGGAGCCCAAAGCAGGAGATTTGAGAGTTCAAAGCCAACCTCAGCAACGTAGAGTCTCTCTGGATTACATAGTGAGGCCCCAACTAAAAAAAAAAAAATAGTTCTTCAAAACAAAGGTCTAAAGATATGAACAGGGGCTTCGGTCCAAATACTGGAACTATTTTTATTTTGTCTTGCAATAAGTATTAAAAACTAATCAACAGGGTGCTGGGATTTGTTCCATTTAATCCTTCACAAATGAGAAACTGAGAGCCAGAGCAGCTTGTCATCTTGGTGAAGGGGCCAAATACAGAAAAAGGTCAGGTATGAATCTGGGTTTCTCTCTAAAGCCCATGACGTCCTCGCCAGATAGAAAGGAGGTGTTACCTAGTCTAGCGATGGATTTTTATACAAGGTGAGAAGAATTCATGCACGTAGCCTTTTAGCAGCAGCGCCTCATCACAAACCATGACTCAGTGTTTTAGTCAATGTTGATAAACCACGTCTTTCAATTTCCCTAGCCTCACAGTCTGTTAGCACTTACTGACTGCTGGCTGGCTGGGTTCTTGCCCTCCTGTCTCTCTAGCTCCTACCAAGGGCATTCTGTTCACTATAGGCCACCAACTCCTTATCTTCCTTCTCCCTGTGTGATTCTGATCTATTCCTGCTCATCTCCATTCAACACATGCTTGTTGGGAACTTATCACATGTTAGGTCCATGTGGAACAGACAAGCTGCTTGAGGTCTGGACTGTGTCTTCTCATGCTGAGAGGATGAGATGTTTCCCTTCTCTGAGAGCTAAGAATTTCTGCTGAATAATGGGAATTTCTTTTGCGGGTCTGGGCAGAGACGACCTCTACGAGTTGAACTGTGTTCCTCCAAAAATATGACCTTGTTTAGAATCAGAGCCCCTGCAGATGACATTAGTAAAACTAAAATGAGGTCATTCAGACTGGCTCTAATCCAGTGACTGATGTCCTTACAGAAGGCAACACTGAGGCATTGTCATGAACAGGAGAGTAGATGAAACTGGAGCTCCAGGGAGTACACCACTCAACCATGAATACAGTCATCTGTAAGCCAAAGAGAAAGGGAGGAGCAAACCTCTTCCTCATAGGCCTTGGGTGGAATCCATGCTATCACCACCAATGCTGGACTTGTGATCCCAGAGTTGTCAGAAAATACATCTCTACTGTCTGAAGCCGCCTGACTATGGCAGCTTGTGGCATCATCACCAGCTCCCTTCAGAGGATTTCATGAAGGACAGAGATTTGGAATAAGCTATCCTTGAGAGAGGTGGGGAAGGTGACAGACAGATTGCCAGGCCTGACATTTTGTGGCATGGTCTGTATGCTGTTTTTCACGTTCATCCACACTGGCTTTCTACTTTCCCTGAAACCCTAGAAGAGATGAAATTCTGGCCTTTTATTTTCACATGACACAGATCCGCTACAGCTGAGGAGCATCTTAATCTTTGTGTGGGTATATGTCCACTAGTTGTACCTGAATCTTCATATTTCACCTAATATCCAGGAGACACAGTGGCTATCATCATTAGCTACCATAGTCAAAGATGGAGTAGGATTGGCCATGTATGGAATTGAAATACTAAGTTATAGGGCCAGAAGAGGGAGGGCAGTCGTTTTATGCTTGCAAACAGCTTTAAGCTTTGAATTTAGAGCCGAGGAACAGGTCTTTATCTAAGGGTCTAGTTCTGATTTATTCATCTGTTTATTTATTTTTGTTTTGGTTCAGAATTGAATGGCTTGGCCAAATCTGGATGGGTAGCAGACAGGAGAGTTACAGGTTTCATGAGTGACAGGAACCTTGAATCAAACCTCCAGGAGAAAAGGCAGCATGACCATGGAATCTGGCTGCCCTGGTCCTCAACTTAGGTTATATGGTACTAGGAACCATGTTGTGGGTACCAGAAGCCAGGCTGAGCAGAGAAGCTGGACCAAAGAAGTCACCCACCTTAGAATAGCCTACATGGCCAACGAGCATCTCAGCGGACACAGTAATGGAGTGAATGAGAGCCCTTTAACTGGGTTTTCCCATGCTGTTGGCCTCGTGAGGTTGTCCCATACCAATCATACCTATCTCCCACAATTATAACTAAGACTTGGTTTATTTTTTGTCAACTCTGAAGAAAAAGAATGAGTCCATTTACAGTTATAAAAAATACAGAAATGTTTCTTTATGCTTTAATGGTTTAAAGTAATTTTAAAAATAGAATCCATTTCATATCTACTTCAACCAGAAGGAGAAGCAACTTTCCCAAAAGCAAACAGCCAATAGTTATTTTTTTTAAATGTGTCTTGTCTTCTCTGTGATGCAGGTCACAAGCAGAAAGCTGGCATCTCTGGTGACCCTTTTGCCTATTTTCTGCTCAAGAATGAGGCAAGCTGTCTTCATATTCAGAGAACACATGCCTTTTCAGATGGATCCCCAGGGATTTTGCTGCACAAACATCAACACTGGCATTCACTCTGGGTTTGAGAGGCGCACAAATGGCCTCAGACTTCAGGGCTCTGACCCACAGAGCTTTCCCAGAGCTAAACTGGACTTTTTCCTGGAATTGCACCCAGTAAAGCTTTCATGATGTATGGAGGAATAAAACCAGGTAAGATGATATGGATATCAGTAGTATGCTCACCTTATTTCTCTTCCCATTCTGGAAGTACTGTTTAGCTGGTTCTGATGGATAAGAAGCTAACTGGGTGAATTGTTGGTAAATCCCGGGAGAGTGGTCATTTTGACAGATAGATGTCTTTGCCATCCACTCAGCCTTCTTTAGCTGCCATAACCCTTAAAAGTAGGAGCAAATGGAGAAAGAGCTCCCTCAAGAAACAATGGATAAAGCCTTGGCCCTGCTCCTGTGCTCTAGGCTAGCCCTCACTAGCTTCTGCAAGCAGAGACACAGAGCTGCCTGCCTGATGTCAATAGTCCTCTCTCCTTTCACTTCAAAGCTCTTCAGAAGAAGTGAGTAGGGAGCTCGTGGGATCCCAGAGAGGCCGGACTTGCTCCAAAGGAGATCTATGAAAGTGAATGGTGTTCAAGAGACACCTTGGCTTCCTGCAGGATGGGAATGAGATCCAGCAATGCCAGCCTGCTTCATCGCTGGATTTTCCTCCTCCTATAATAGGGTAGTAGCATAGGGCTTGGGGGTCTCTGTGGCAGATAAGAATGCCAGTTCAACAAGTTTGGTCTCTATGGCAACATGCAAACCATTTAATATTTCCTTCTCTCGGGTGAGTTGCTGTTTGTGTGTTTTAAACTTCTGCTCTTTCTAAAGATACTCAGGAAGTCAAAAAGGTTATTGGGGGTTAATTTGTTTACTGAGCACTTAATGATGCACTAAGGTAAGTGTTCTAGAATGTTCTCCCAGCCAAGTCTTTCAGTAGCCTTGGTAGGTGGTCTGTAACTGTGTGCTCATTTTGTCGAAAGAAAAGAAGGGGAAGGGGCACTCCTCAGCTTTTACAGAGAGTTGAGTGGCAATTCCTGGATCTGCATCCATGATTGTCTGATTGAACTGTGCTCCTGTATTCACTTCTGCATTGTCGCAAAATAAATCATTGCAGGTTTAGTAACTAAAAACAAACCCTAACAATTATTCGTTATTTTATGGTTCTCTTGGCCTAGAGACTTAGTAGGGTCATTTTGAGTTGGCGCAAGGCTGCCTATTATATAGACAAAGTCAAGGGCAGCCTGACAGGGCTGTTGTCTGGAGAGTCTGGGAGGCCTCTCTCCTGAGGTCAATTCAGGTTATTCATAGTTTTAGGATGGAAGTCCCTCTTTCCCTCCCTACTGTTGTCAACAAGGTCCAGTCTCGGTTCTTGGAGGTGCCTTGTTTTCCTCCTCCTTGTGCTGTCTGTCCCCGAATCAACAAGAACACTTCATGGTCATGCCTAGAGAAGGCCCTGCTAGGTAACTTCTCCGTTTCAATTCAGTTGATATGGAACTGCTCTTGTACCACAAGGTCCCCTCAATGAAATACATAGGGTAGTTTTTTTTTTAATTGAAGAATACTAAGGGAAAGGTTTTTAAAGACATGGGGTGATGTAGACTGAGCATAAGGCAATAGGGAGAGTGAGCCCAGGACATGATGGGGATCAGAGAGAGACACTCCATGGCGTTCCTGCCAGAAAAGGAGACCTAGATTACTGCTACATGGGGAAATAAAAGGAACATTGGCAGAGCTTCCAATTTTTAAGATCAGAGAGTTGTACTTTTCTATAAAATCATCCCATGGGAAAGGCTTACAATTAACTTCAATCACTCACCCTCACATATGGTAGGCCATTCAGGCTACTAGTTGAGAATTACCTTCTAAAAGTCCCGATGTCCCGATAGCCCGATATTGTGACTGACTTCTCAATGTCAGCGGGAGAGGATGCTCTTAGTCCTGCTGTGACTTGAGGTGCCAGGGTGGGTTGGTACCTCTTAGGGCCTCCCCTTCTCTTAAAAGAAGTTGAGGGGGCATAGTGAAAGGGGGTATGAAGGCATGAGTGGGTAGGGAGGAGGCAGGGGCTGGTATCAGATTGTAAAGTGATTAAATAAAAGAATATAATACATACATATTTAAATCCCAATACTATGACTGACTTCTCAATAGTGCCATTGGGATACACTCCTGTCTACAGTTCTGCCTTTGTCCAGCACTCTTTGCTTGCCATCGTGAATACCAGGCATCATAGCTGCTCACCAACTCTAAGAGTTTCTCTAAAGACAGCTACTCTTCAAAGACTGATACAATCTTTCTTGAACACCTGCTTTGGGGCTTCTGCAGATGGTCCCCATGGCGTTGCTTCTTTGTTCTCTTATAGAGAATCTGCATAAACTGTGCCCACAAAAAAATAAAAATAAAAATTTTTTTAAAAAACCTGCTATTTCCAGACTATTGCTTTTTGGCTGGCTCTGTCAGATAACAAGCAATGAGAAGAGAGACTGATGATGCCTTATTTGGATTAATATCCTTTCATTGGAATTAATTGCTTGGACAAGCTGGGCAATTATATCTTGAATGAACAAAGGGCACTACACAGCACCGAGCACTCTCCATGCACTTCTAAAAGTACATTGCTCCTCCTGGTCAACCTGGGCCTCTTTTCAAATGTCTCTGACACCATGGGGGAAAGTGATTTGCTGGAGTATCTAATGATGGAAATTTACCAAACAATAGAACTACTCTTCAAAGCTTTTTGAATGAAGAGTTCTTAATGGCTTGAGTAAACAAAATGGCTCACCAGTTTAAGGCACTTGCCTGGAAACCTAACAACAATCTCCAGAACACATGGTAGAGGGAGAGAGGCAACTCTTGCAGGTTGTTCTCTGACCTCTGTGACATACACACACACACAGACACAGACACACACACACACACACAGACACACACACACACACAATGTAATGTTTAAAAAGTAATTATCTCCTTCGTCATTGAAAACACACACCTCCAACACATACTCTCCATGATAGCACACAGTGGAGGTGGATTCTCTTGCCTTCAAAAAGAGCAGCAAGGCTTGTGTGCATAATACAGCCAGGATCTGGAGAGTAGGTTATTTAGTGTATGGGGGAGGGGGATGGAGGGAGACTCATGGATTAGGTTTAAGAGAATATATTAGCCTGTAGAAGAAAGTGAAGGATAATGTGGCAACTCTCATCATTTCTGCCTATTTTATATTTCAACAGATAAAAATAATTTAAACACACTGATTTACTATTATGTACACAGACATTCTCCATCCTACCTCTTAATCTTTGCAATAGAATGAAACCCTAAGGGAATGTGTGTTGAACAAAGTGGGGGCTAGACCATCTGTTTTCCATCACCTTGTGCCTTTGGAGTTAATTCCAGTATTATTGTTAATCCAAAACAGAGCAGACTCTGGACACTGCAGGAAAACAGAACGCTAAATAAAGTTCCTTGTCTGTGTTTCTGGGATGTTATCTTGTGCCATATGCGTGGACCAGTTCCCTTGCTGTTATCACTTCTATGGAAACACTTCCTAGCATGACTGATAATACACATCTGTCCATGGATTGGCCCTGCCAGAGACACTCTATTGCATCTGACTGAAATACCCATTCAGGCTTTTGTGTTAACGCTAAATGCAGCTGTCACTTACAGTTTGCCTAAACAAACATGAGTAGAGCATCACGGCAAACTCTGCTGACCTTGTCCAGTGTCATTAACACACCCTCTGAACTTGAGGGGGTTACCCAAGCCTCATGATTTCTTTGTGTATGTGATAAGTTTTCTTTTGACTATCAGATGAATGAATCACATACTTTATGCTGATAAAGAACGGCCTTGGCTGGTCTGGTCTAGCAGCATAGTTTTATACTGAGAAGCAATGGTATCTCTTAGATTGTTGGCACAGACTGTGGAATGAGAAATTGCTTTTCTTGTAAAGAGTCAGATGAGAACATAGACTCCATGACTCTCTGATGAGTGAATAAAGCCACAGTTGAGGCATAGAGCTTCAGAGTTACGGTGCATTGCAAAGGACAGGGTCTTTGGCAGGTGAGACTTGCTTCTACGCCCACTCATCTTTAAGAAAAAGCTGCATGTCTCTGTAATGAAGACATCCACTGCTTCTGAACCCTTTACCTAGGAGGGGTGCGTTTCTCTTTTCTTCTTCTGTGTATTTTGCCCTTCAAAATGTAATCCCAGGAATCCAGATGACAATTCTTACTAGAGACGTGCATCGAAGAGAAAGGGTACCCCACATTGCCTCTCACACTTCCCAGCCTTCGTCAGCCTCATCGTCCCTCTGATCCCCTCATCCCCTTGGTATTGGGAGGAGCTTCACTCTGCCTTTTGCTGAAATTTTTACATGATATGTAAAACAGGGGAAAAACTAAATTAGCATTACAAAGACAGTTTCATGGAGGTAGAATCACCATGTAAAACCAAGGGTTTATAGAAAGCAAATAGAAAAGCCTGGCAGGGCAAACACCCTATAATCCTAGCACTCAACAGGCTGAAAAGAGAGGCCTACAAATTCCAGTCAAGCCTAGGCTACATAGCAATCAGAGTAAGACAGTATCCCAATAAAGGAAGGAGAAGCCCATCTTTGAGGCTTAATGAAGTCAGCAGCAGGGTGTAGCCTCCCCCTACACTGTATCTGAAGGATGCATGCAGTAGTTCTCCGGTTCTCAGCAGAGCAGTGATCTCAAGCAGTCCCAACTGAAAGAATGGGCAGCTTCATAGGGTGGTGAGAATCACCCAACAGGTAGGAAGAATAAAGTTCTATGAGACAATATAATATCTGTTTTTTATTTATTTTTATATAAAGTAAAGGTAATTAAACTTTTTAAATATTGGTCATTTGGATCGGCGTCAACTCCTCATTTAGGTGGATTGATGTCTCACATATCCTGCTCTCACTAACCTGGCCTGGTGCATTTATGAATCATAGTAAGTATTTGAACTAAACTCATGCTCAGGGGATGGATGGTTGGCCATCTTAAAGGACTTTTCAAAAAGAATATCAATAATTTAGTTTTTAAAAAAATGACAGTGCTGATATGTCTCTCTCTGAGTCGTCCCAACATGTTCTTTTAATGTGCATTTTGATTTTGTTTCCTAGATATACAATGTTTTAGTGTCATCATACTAAAATACACACAATAGTATATGATGTAGTGTGTTAAGTAATTTATACTTTACTAATAAACATAGCTATAATGATTATGACCTATTTTGTAAAATTGGCAGGTACATTATCAGAAGCTTTTCCAGCCTCCAGCTCTTAGTGATGATAGTGGGATGTGTCTCTCAGCCTCTCTCTCTCTCTCTCTCTCTCTCTCTCTCTCTCTCTCTCTCTCTCTGTGTATGTGTGTGTGTGTATGTATGTGTGTGTGTGTGTGTGTGTGTGTGTGTGTGTGTGTGTGTGTTTGAAAAGTGGAATCTATCTCATAGGGTAGACCAAGTCCTAAAATTATAACATTGCAATGGTGTCTTCTCTGATGACTTTTTAAGTATCCCTAGATATCAGCCATCCAGGCAAAAAAGGGCTTACAAGAAAAGTCCCCTGAAGGCAGTCATCAATTTCCAAACTCCTTGCTCTTGAACTAAGTTTGAGAAGTTGCAGGCAGTATGGAATAAATTTGAATCTAGGCTCTCAGACAAAATGAACTCACAGCAGCTGTGCCTACTGGCACTGGGCCCATGCAATTCAGGTCCTCTGAACAGTCAGCTATGGATAGAGAAAGAGTTCATGGGGCCCTACCAGTCACTGCTAAGTTATGGGCAACCAAAAGATTCAGTGCTGGGGAGGCATAAGATCCAGTTGTGCATCGCTTGTGAGCACACTAGGCTCTGATTGATAGTTCCAAACCCATGGTCATGGAGACAGCACTAGTAGAACTCGACAAGACACGGATCCAAACATGGGATAGGAATGGGAATGGGCATGGGAAGAGATTTGTAATGAAGAAGTGGACCTGTAAGGGAGACGGGAAATAAGAAATGACAGGAGAACTTAATCAGAGAGCATGATATGCAAGCACTCATATGGATTTACAATACAAGGCATGAAATCCGCTTGTGCAGAGCAGCCTCAAATCCAATCAGAAAACAGCTATTTGCCCATTCTTTTGTAGCCTTCACTTGTGATCTGGTTCTCTTTCACCTAAACATTGTATTTGAGGTGGCAGCTGACTCTAGATGAGTGGAATACAACAGCATTCTTGAATATCCACACGTTAATCCTCCCCTACTGTGCCCAATCCCACTAAATCTACACTATTTCATTCTCTGTGCTTTTATTGAGATGGGAAGTGGTCAGGGACTGATATGGTGTGTCTCACTGTGGAAGTCATACAGTGTCTATCATCATGAGAGAGAAGGAGTCCAGAGTGCCCTTCTGGGTCTCTAACTTGGGTGACTTCTGGTAGATGCTTGAGGTCTGTGATTATAATATCTGCCCATACTGTCTAAGAATTTTGTCACTTAATCTTATGATCAATTGTTACTATCTCCATCTTAAAATCAGAACATTGGGGCCCAGTGAGGCTAAGGAATTAGTTGAAGTCACACATGCATTTAGCAGAAGATCTGTGATTCGTTCTAGGTGTGACGACACGTGGACTTCTTTATCTTTTCAACAGTTTGCTTTTCTGCTTGACTGGTGATTTAAATGGTGTTGTTCCTTTAGGGCCAGCTACTTCTGTTATTTTCTTCATTCCTTAAAATGATAATCTTTTAAAATGTACACAGATAATGTCGATGTTATCAACAAACCTCTCATTTAAGAAAAGGGGACAATTAGAAATCCACAGAGGTGAATTTCTACTCAGAGTGAGATGATAAATTTCAAACAGTGATTATGAGTCTGAGAAGCCATGTCCTGTATGCTTCTAGGAACATGACCACTGCAAAACCAGGACAGTAAAGCCTTTCAAAATATGGTACGGGGGAGGGGCATTAGTTGGCAGAGAAAATCTAAAACTGTGCAATTTTTCTGTATGGTATTATAGCTGTGGATGTTTGCCATTATACATTTTTTCAGAATCCACAGATGTTAAACTAAGAGTGAGCTCCAAGGGCTTGCTCTAAAAACACTGTTGAAAAAATAACCAAACAAATCAAACTATAGAAGAAATACAACAATACCTGTGATAATGGAATTCTATTCAAAATATCTGAAAGACTGCTATAGTTTACCATTAGACAAAAATGTAATAAAAATGAACAGAAGTTCAGATGATTCACAAAAGAGAACACACAAATGACCAGTCAGCATATCAAAACATGTTCTCATCCCTTCAGCCATAGTTACAATGTGTTCACATTATAAATCCTTTTGGAAAAGTAAATGCAAACCACACTACAATGAATAAGATAGAAAATACTGACATCAGGCAAAGAGTAACTGGTATTCTTATGTGATGCTCATGGAATATAAAATAAACCATTTCAGAAAACCAAGTTGCTTCAAAAATTAACATACATTTACTCTAGGACCTGTGATTTGGGTTTTAGAATTTATCTGAGTGAAAAATAAACGTATCTGTACTAACATGCATAGGTAACTCTATATAATAACTTATTTCATATTAGTCTCACAGTAAAATACTCAGGATGGGTAGGCAAAATGTGTGCATTTCTATAATGGCGAGTTATTCAGCCATAATAATGGGTACACTATTCTACTGATATGTACACTCCAAAACAACTTTAGAAAATAATATCTAAATAAAAGATGTTGCAAATACATTTATGATTCTATTTATAGAAAACTTTAGAAAATAAGACTCATCATGCAGTGATAAACATTTATTCTAGTAACTATTTCTAGGAGGGGACTGCCTGGGTGAGGAGGAGACAAGTCTCTTTATGGCTTGATGGAATATGTCTTGGCAGCGCACAAGGTCTACACAGGTGCTTATATTTGTCAGTCTAATTTGAGAGTTCACTCAGGTGGCTCAGTGGTGTCTGCTCTTCCAAAGGTCCTGAGTTCAATTCCTAGCACCCACATGGCGGCTCACAGCCATCTATACCCGCTAATGCCCTCTTCTGACATTCAGGTGTACATGCAGATAGAGCACTCATACACAAATAATTTTTTAAAGTTAAATATTTCACTGTTTTAAATTTATATGTCACCTACAAGTAGAACATTATGATAGGCAGATTTGGGCCAAGGGGTCCTGCTCAAACTAAGGCACTAGCCAAGAACAATACAGGTGGTAAAATTTAAACCCCTACCCAGATCTAGCCAATGGACAGGACAGTCTCCACACTTGAGTGGAGAGTGGGATATGACTTTCTCATGTACTCTGGTGCCTCACATTTTACCATGTCCCCTGGAGGGGGAGACCTAGTGGCACTCAGAGGAAGGACAGCAGGTCACCGAGAAGAGACTTGATACCCTATGAGCATATACAGGGGGAGGTAATCCCTCTCAGGAACAGTCATAGGGGAGGGGAATAAGGGGAAAATGGGAGGGAGGGAAGAATGGGATGATACAAGGGATGGGATAACCATAGAGATGTAACAAGAATAAATTAATAAAATAAATTTAAAAAATTAAAAAAAATAAATTTATATGTCAACAAATAAAACCTTTATGTAATCTGTGACCAGAAGAGAGTAGTTAAGGTAGTGGTGTTGATGATAGGAGCCATGAAGATGGAGCTACATTAAAATATTTATATTATTCTTCCCCTGCTCCGATCTACCCAATGGACAGGACATTCTCCACAGGTGTGTGGAGAGCAGGGACTGACTCTGACATGAACTCTGGTGCCCCATATTTGACCACTTCCCCTTGGTGAGGAGGCCCGATGGCACTCAAAGAAAAAATAAACAGGCTACCAAGATGAGACTTGATAGCCTATGACAATATAGTGGGGGAGGAGGTCCCTCTTGGTCTTAGACCTAGGGGAGGGGAATAGGGTGAAAGCGAGAGGGAGGGAGGAATTGGAGGATACAAGTAATGGGATAACAGTTGAGTTGTAATCTGAATAAATTAATAAAATAAAATTTAAAAATAAATAAACCTTAAAAAAAGATTTATATTACTCTTAATTATGTGAAGATGTATGTGTCTGCCTATGGGTATGTGCATATAAATGCAGATACTCTCAGGGGCCGGAAGTGTTTGATCCTCTGGAATTGGAGTTATAGACAGTTGTTAACTGCCTGACATGGTTGCTGTGAAATGAACTCAGGTCCTCTGAAAGGGCAGAAAGTGCTCTTAACCAATTAGTCATTTACCAGGCCCTTATATTAATTCTCTTTATTGTTTCCTCTTGACTTGATGTTTAAAGCCACTCTATTGAGACATAATTGATAGGCAATGTTCCTTGTATACTTAATGTGTGTAATTCAACAAGCTAGGGCAAGTGTATATCTGTGAAGCTATAACTATCGCCAAAGCTACAGACCTGTGTGTCACCTTAATGAGTTTCCAATTGTCCTTCTTTATTTTTATTAGTTACTATATTTATTATTCTTTTGTGTATGATAAAAAACACAATATACCGTCTACTGATTTGTCAAATGCTGATTTTTAAATACAGCAATGTTAAGTATAGGCCTCACGCTGTGTGAGGGCTTTCAACAATTGCCTCCAGAATCTAGCAGCTATGAGCTGGATACAGAAAGAGCCAGCAGTGTCCCTCCCTGGGTAGACAGGACACCAGTGGTTGGCTTATGTGCTTTTCGATTTTATTCCTTGCCGTGAGTTAACGATGCACTGTAAATTTGTGCTTTAACAAATAACAACATAATAGGCTGACGTTACTACCAAGGCACCAGACTCCAGATATAAATGGCTGTAATAACAATAAATTAAGGCAAATTAATGTGTAAGTTCAGTTTACGTGTATCGTGTCTTTGAGAAATTATCCGACATAAATAATGCAGAAGCATAAAACTTCCACCTCCACCCTCAGGGTCCTGGCTACTT
Source organism: Acomys percivali (assembly GCA_907169655.1). Classification (NCBI taxonomy): domain Eukaryota; kingdom Metazoa; phylum Chordata; class Mammalia; order Rodentia; family Muridae; genus Acomys; species Acomys percivali. Next base: position 45,251,567 of record OU015744.1, on the reverse strand, counting down.
ACAGAATTAAAGTGACCTAACATAGATTAACAGCACAAAAGCATGACATAGGCACAAGGAGTCAAAAAACAAACAAACAAACCAAGATGGAAAGCCAACGAAGTAGTTATATAGTGGCAGTTACTTATTCACCAGTTTAGACAACGAATAGAAAGATGTGAAGAAGCATCTGAGCTATGTGAGATGCTTAGAAGAAAAGAGTAAGTTTAACAAAGTCTGTGCAGAATCCTCTCTCCCACCCCCTCATGCTGCCTTGTCTTGCAGCACAGGAGGAGTGCTTTTCCCATGGGGGTTTCCATCATGATTTGAGATGAAGTAGAATGATCAGAATCATCTTTGCAGTTTCCGATTTTCAACTCTACTTATCTCACATGGTCGGGTGACACAATAGTATAATCGGTTCCCCTCAGTATTATTCTAAGACAGTGGTTCTCAACCTTCCTAATGCCTCAACCCTTTTAATACAGTCCCTCATATGGTGGTAATCTCAACCAGGATATTATTTCATTGTTACTTTGTAACTGCAATGTTGCTACTGTTCTGAGTCTTAACGTAAGTATCTGTTATACAGGATATCTGCTATGAGGCCCCTGTGAAAGGGTCGTTTGACTCTATAAAAGGTTGTGACCCCTAGAACCAATGTCCTAGTAGATCACAAAATACCTGGGGAGTGGTGTCTCTGACACCCCAGGTGAGAAAACATTCTACATTAGAGCAGCACCATTGATTTACACACAAGCCTTGAACCATAAACAGAAACCAAGTGTGTTCTGTATTATACAAGCAGTTGGGAAAAAAAAATCTATCACACTAAAAGCAAAACAGGAGGCCCTATATTTAACACCACACAAATCAAGGTGTTGAAAGCTTCTAGGTTAAAAGTCACTTTACTGTTAATTCTGAAAAAGGAAGAGGTGAGTTCTTTAAAAATGTGTCTTTGCTCATGGTTAGTCAGAGAACAATTTCCTCTTTAACTGGGAGTAACAAGATGTTTATTTTAGAGATTGCTCATACCTATATGAACCAATCATTATTGAGTCTGGGTTGCTGATTGCCTATATTTTTCTACCATGCTGATTTTTAATATCATCACAACATTTTCATATGGTCAGAACTGAAACAAAAATAATTATAAAAAATTTAATTACAGAAGCTAATTTTAACTGCTTATGGATCACAACACTTACTTGATTCTAGGTTGTCATTGATTTATTCACACCTTCCAAGAAAATAAAAACATATAAATTATACTTGTATATTAATTATAAAATAAATTGCAATTTCAGATTGCTATCTTATAGTCTAGAAAATGTAGTAAATGAACTGCATAAATTAATCGTTCCCAATTGAGATCATCTTTCCTCTTTTGTAATTGTCCTCTGAGGATAACTGACTTGACCGGAATCATAGGGTAGCTTATGCTAGGCCTGGATTGCAATGTTGATCCTCCTGACTCAAAGTCCCTGCATTAGAGAAGCTGAGCCTGGCCCATTCATCATCTAGTGACCCTATTATCCTTAGGTCCTGGGCGACGAGAAAAAATGGTTTTATTTTTCTTGCTGTTCTTTCTTCTGTTCTTCAGTCTCTTGCATGGCTTATCTAATCTCTCTAGGTCTGTCATACCTAGACCAAGATTTAAATCTGAGGACAGTCTGGTGTATGAGAAAGCATCAGCAGATGAGGAGATCTGAAAGGCCAGCAGTTTCACTTGGAACAGTGCAAGGAAAACCATGGTGAAATAACAGGGCTGCTATTCTCTTGTCCAGCTCCAGTGCACTATGGAGCTACAGAGGCTTCTGTGAAAACCACACTAGGCAGACATCAAGGCTGATAGGTCCTCATTACACACAAGAGTCTCAGTGCGGGAAAGTGATTCACCCACGGCTACACTGGGCTCCCTGGGAGATTAGACAGCTGTATTTACATTTCCTCATCAGTAGTCATAATCGTGACTGAATCACTGCTAGCTGTTGCACATTTATTGTGTGCGAGGGCTTGCATTAATAGCTTTACTTGTTCTTGTGACCACAGCTCCATAATGTCGATCACACTCACACCTCTGCTTTATAGATGGGAGCCTGAGGCTGTTATTCATGCATCCAGGATTACTCAGCCCATAACTAAAGCATCTGGATAAGATCTAGGTTTGTCTGATGTTAGGGTTCATGGCT
>OU015744.1:45232139-45244897 GCA_907169655.1 Acomys percivali | reverse complement strand
ATATATATATATATATATATATATATATATATATATATATATATATAAACTATACTACATGTAAAGGTCTAGACATAAGGCCACTTTGAAATAATGGATCTATATACACACACACACACACATACACTCACACATGCATACACATAGTCTTACATTGATAATATCATTGTGGTCACTGGGCACAATGGAGGCTCTGGGAGTATGGTACACACAATTCCTTACCCCATGCGTGTCTTCCATCTGCACAGTCATTCTTTGCAATATCCTTCACACTCAGTGTGATAAAGTGAAGTGAGGTGTTTCCCCTGAGTTTTGCTAGCCAGCACTGACAAAGAGGCCAGAAGGGAGCTGAGCAGAGAGACAGACAGAAGCCCAGGTCACTCCCATCACACCTTGTGGTGCTGAGCTTGGAACTTGTGGGCTATGACTCTCACTCCAGGTGGACAGTGTCAGAACTGGCATTACTTCCATGATAACCAGCTGGTGTCGGCTGGCCTGGTGTATAGAGCAACTCTGCCAGCAGCACATCTTCTGTTAACTGAAGAAACTATTCAGCTTTGAGTGGTACTGCAGAGTACAAAGCACAATTTTCTCTTGTTCTTATCTATCCCACTTCCTGCTCTTGTCCATGACTTTGAAATTGTCTTAGGCTATCTGTTAAGGCTAGCTCTAACAACTTTACATGGAGATTATTACTGTGGTGGCCTATCTGAATGGATTTTAACATAGGGCTGGGTATGTTGCAGCTCAGTGCAGGGATCAGAAAACTATGTAGTCTTCCCCCGCTCTACCTCAGGCCAAATCTTGCTTTCCATTTCTTTGTTTATTTGTTAGTTTGTTTCTGCTTACATTTTGGGAGCATAGTTCCAAGAAGCACAGGCTGACTTAAAATTTACCGTATATCTGAGGCTGGCTTTGAACTTCTCATCCTTCTGCCCCTGCCTCCCAGGTGCTGGGTTCACCACCACTTGAGTCTCACCACTTAGTTTTGTAAGCAAAGTTTTAGCAGGACATTTCCATGCTCCTTTGTAGTTGTGATAAAAAGTGTATACTTTGTGGAAACTAAAATACTCTCAGCTAATGTGCTATCACGATAACAAATACTTAGGTCAATTAACTTATAAAGAAGAAAGGCTTCATTTTGGCTCATAGTTGGAGGTTCTATGATCAATTGACTCTATTACCTTAGGTTTGTGGCAGCATGCAATGGCATGAGCAAGTCACAGAGCAAAACTTACTAATCTTAGTGCCAGGAAGTGAAGAACGGAGCAACACTCACAATCTATTTCTATCCCGTAGAGATACCTCACAAATGGCCCTGCATCTTAAAGCTTCCATTACCTTCATAGAGCACCAAACTGAGGACCAAGGCTTTAAGAGCCAGACCTGTGAGGAACATTTCAAATCCAAATTTTAGCACTCCCGGGCCCTTTGCCCATCCCTGACCCTGTGGATTTCACATTGAAGTTGGAGCAGATGAGGTGCCCTCTGCTACTTCAAATATCCTCATCTCTTACTAATGTGCTAAGTCACCAGCACCCCTTAAGCTTAAACTCTCAGGGGAATGCAACACAGAAGCACAAAATCTACTGGTGGCCTGAAAATAATATCTAGTGGTGGATCCTCTTCTACAGGGAGGAATCATTTCTTGCATATCTCTACTCACTTGCATTATCTTCTCTGAGAAAGGAATCCAGTTATGTGTAGCAACTATAACTCATGTCCTTTATAGAGGACTATTCAGCATATGTTAGTGTGACTGCAGGTAATTTTGTTGAGTATTAAGGTCAAGATCATTGTTTCCTATGTACAGTTGGGGTGAGAGGAAATAGGTAAAGTAGGCCAAAGGCTAGTAGTGCATATAAATTTCCCTAAACATAAAGCAAAGCAAAACAGTTAATTTACTGTGGATCAACAAGTAGCTGAAAACATGCAACAACAGTATGGAGCCACTAAACACCATGGTCCTGACCATGATCCATAGTTGTGTGAGAAATTTTAATGAAATTCCTTTATCCAGGAGTCAAATTTCCTACGTGTATGACTCACTTACCATTCTACTATCATCTGGTGCTAAATGAAACATGCAGGTCCCATCATGTTTGGGAAATCTCAGGTGTTAATTTATCATTTGTTTGTGTAAAAGGCCTTCGGGGAGCGGGTTACATGTTGATGGATCGCACACTCGATCTTGCCCTACCAGTGTATGTAGCATGGTCCTGCCTCTTATTAGAAATGAGAATTGCTTCCTCGCCATAAGTCAGCTGTTATGTCTTACTCATCTACATTTTAGATCACTTAATGAATTTATAAATGATGTAGTTGACAACTAGAACATGATCAAAGCTTTATGGGTATGCCAAATGAAAGTGGGAAAAAAAGGTTCTGCCCAAAGATGTTTATGAGAAATAGCACAACGGCACAAAAGTACAATGGTTTTGGGAATGCAGAGCACACTGCAGAAAATGGACATGGTTTGTCATATCTCCCAGGCTGGATGCATTCTCCATTGCTGTGACTAATTCTGTGAGGGAAGACTACTCTGACATCTCACAGTGTGACCTGACTTCTCAAGTCCAAAGTAGAGTGTGCCTTCTTGCCTAAAATAAAACTTTAAAAATAAGTTGATAAGAATGATAGATACAGATTTACTCATTATCCAGACTTTACACGAAAGGCATTTTTACATTGAAGATTTTATTACAGAATATATACATATAAAAATTTAAATGTTTATTTTATACATAAAATACTTGTGTTTCTTAAAATATCATATTTTACATATAGTTGTTATGGTGACCTTACCTTTAATTTTAGTAGGGCAATATGCTTTTCACATTTCTACATGTCTAATTTATCACCTTTGTAACACTTATTACTTTCCCAAAACTGGAATCCTAATCTGTTGGACGGTTACTTCCTTCGGTACTTTCCAGGCAGAATGGGAGATGATCAGTTTAAGTTCATCATGTGATTAATTTAGACCGTTATGTAAGGCATTGAAAGAACATTGCTAGACAAAGAAGTGGGAAAAGACAAAGTGACCAGGCTAGGGATGGCTCAGGAATCAGGAATGACAACATCACTCTGCAACACAGGCTGCGTCAGTTCCCTATATCCATATTGGGTGGCTCACAACATCCCATAACTCCAGCTCCAGGGAATATGCTAGTCTCTTCTATTCTCTGCCTCCAAAGACAACTGTCTACATGTTGCATACACAGACAGACACAAACCAATTCTCATAAACAAAAATAAATCTTAAGGACTGTAATTGAGATATTATCAACTCAAATAAAAAAAATAAAGGAAAAAGCTGTATCACTGGTATGTAGCCTCTAGTCTAAGATGAACCATTTCAATTTTGATTTAACCTAAGTAATAAAATAACCCATCACTTACAGAACAAAATTTACTAGAAAAATTTAAGCATAAATGTCTTATTTAATTATCAGGTAGCAGAGTCATTTCCTATAAAGTAAACAAAAAGATGCTTAGTATCATCATGGCTATTCAATACTGGACTTGAGATAGTAGCCAATGTAATAAGACAATTATCTACAAGAACCAATCCTGCAAATAATCCTAGGCATTTGTTACATTCAGCTAGAAGTAATAGATTGCTATGAACTCCCCTTTTTATATTTAATAAGAAGTTTCTCAGATTTGTGCGAGATCCACTCATCCATGTACAGAGATACACACACTCTCTCTACCCTCTGCTCTAAAGGAAGCTGTTTCTGTACTAAGCAAAGATTACTCTCTCCCACATCCTCTGCAGTTTCACCCCTTACCATCTCTCAAGAACTTTGTTTATGCGACTTTCCTTTTCTTTCCCCTGCATCTTCAATTTCTTCACTTCTCTTATCTTCCACGTTGGCCAAAGCCCTATGACACCTAAAATCTTTTGACTAATAGAAATTCATTCCTATATAATTGTCCCTCAGACGTTCTCTGTTATCGCTCTATTGGTTTAATTGCAGGAAAGCTCCCTGCAGTTTCTTATTCCAGCTGACTCCACTTCTTCAACTTCTGTTATGACTCAACTGATCCAAACTTGCTTTCCTCCCAAGATTCCACTAAGGAGGCTGCTTTCTTTCAGGCCACCCACTCCATCTCTTTCCCAACACCTCAGGAATGCTTCCCTTTACTATGTTGCTGAGGCTGGTCTTAAACTCGTGTGTTCAAGTGATCCTCTCTCCTTGGCTCCCTAGACTACAGCTATGCAACCGTACTCAATTCGTAGCATCTCTCTGTAATGCTCCTTTGACCTCTGCAGTGTAACTCTTCCCCACTGTTGCTCTTAGGAGCCTGTCCTAGCATTCTATCCTTTTACATCTAACTCTGAACACCACACTAATAAGGTTTGGTTGTGAAATTTTGCTCCTTGACTTCTATTACTTTCCAACATTATCTCTTCTAGTCTTATGGTCTTAAATTTTATCTGAATGTGCATGAGTTCCATGAATAGGTCTCCATGAATGGCTGTTCTCCTGAGCTCCAGAACCTGTTGTCCATCTGTGCCTTTGATGTATTCACTTCGTACCAAGTAGGACTTTTTAAACGAGCATTTTCCATATAGAATATTTGACCTTCCCTCTCATTTGAAAAACTGCCATTCTCCAATCTTTGTTATAATAAATCTATCCAGCTACCCAATCCAAAAGCCAGATGCATTAGCGAATCTGAGGCATTCACCTTAGCGTATCTTCCCTGCATACCTTTCTCTTCATGTTTTCAAGCCACCATCACCTCTCTGCAGCTGTAATGCATCCTTTCCCATTTCTATTCGTGTTTACCTACATCTTTTGTCCACTCACCCTAGGACTTTTCGTTTCTTTACTCTGACTTCCAAAGCTCTCAAATGAGCCTCGGATCCGCTCTGTGTCCCTTAATCAGGTCTAACCAGCCTTATATTATCTTGGCTCCTCCTTACCCCTCTGAACACTCACCTTTGCCACTTGGATCTGACTTCTCTTCCTGCACTACCAGATTGCTCTCCAGCTTCCTGCTGTTTGTCCTGCAGAAAGCCCTTGAAATGGCCGGGTCCTCCTCGCCCCCAGTCTCAGCCTCTCCTCACACAGGCCTTGCTTGGCTGAACCGCCTGGGGAATGGCTCACTGTCACACTCTTCTACTTCCTTCACGGCACTTCAGCCTCAGGTTTCTCTACTTGTTCCTTGTTTGTGAGTCCTGTGCCCCCACTGGATGCAGTTTCTGTTGCAGAGACCTGGTGCAGTTTCCCAAACCTAATGCATGGTAGGAACTCAAGAAGAGCTTAATAAAAACCAAGATGAAAACTAACTATTTTTTCCTCTTGCATTTCTCTGTATGCATCTTTCTTAGGTGTACACCTCTCTCTCTCTCTCTCTCTCTCTCTCTCTCTCTCTCTCTCTCTCTCACACACACACACACACACACACACACACACACACACACACACACACGCACGCACACACACAGGCACTTAGAGAACAAGAAGAAGATGGGTCCTAGATATTCTACTACAGTATTGAGATTGACCAGGGGAAAGATAGAGAGTAAACTTCTCTTTCGCCTCCATTCTCTTTGTACCTTTTCTATTCTTGGAACCCTATGTCTTTGGAACACTACACACTTATTCTGGGTTTCCTAACGCTGAGGAACGTAGAACACTAAAAGTGTCCTCCCGGCCTCCACAGGATTCTTTTGTAGGAAGCTTGTTGGCTTATTCTTTTACATGCTCTATGCTGGATGGAGTAACTCAGAGGTTTTCTGTGCCTGGAAACTATTGAATCAGGTCTACTCCAGCTGCACTTGCACAGAAGGCACAACAGGAGGACCCTCTTGCCAAGTATACCTTCCCTGGCTGATTGGAGCTCGTACTGGAAACCAACCTGGCTTCAACGCACCACTTTATGATTAAACAAACAACAACAACAAAAAAAAAAAAACACAAAAAAAAAAAAACACAGAACAAAAGCCAGCTCAGTGCCATGCAGTCTACGTCACCCCTAGATTTGGCTTGTCCTTGTCCTTGAGGGTATAATTGAAAGTATATTTTTTTCCTTTCCAAACATTCATAAGGCAGGGTCAGCAGGCAATACGGGTGCCCCCCCTTCCCTACAAAGCTTCCTGTTTGTGAATTTTCCACAGATGTTTTCTGTTTGCAGCAGTGCAGCAGGGACTCGCTTTTAACAGCAAAGCAAACAGCTTGCCTAATGGCCAGGCAGTGCTGGTGGAAGCTCTCCAGCTAGGCAAAGCGGGAATGTGGTTATTGTAAACATTTATTCATCAGGCAGTAGGCCTCTTTAACGGCCCCTTCTACCCAACTTCAAGGCAAACCCTCCCTGGCCTGTGACCAATCTGCTAAAACTTGAGAAGTAAAATACTGGTGACACATCGGGGCTCGCGGGTCTGCCACTGTCATTGCATATGCAGAGCTCAGAGGAGGCCCACAGACCAAACTGCTCTGTGAAGGGCTCTTCTGGACCAGCTGGTAGAGAATGTGCTTCACAGTGGGCCAGGCTGCATTCTAGATCACAAATAAGGCACAGAGCATCTATTTACATTCAAATTTTTAAGAAGTAATTTTTTTAAATGTAAAAGTAATGATTTAATGGCTATAAGCAAGACAAAGCAATAGGTTGTGCTTCTTTTGCAAACTGGAGACAATGAAATGCTTAGCTACAATTTCCCATACAAACATGAAACAATATTCATATAGAATAAACACCCTTACAAACAACTGATAGGTGATAAACACTAAGCTCGACCAAAGCAAACTGAGAATTGGTGGGGTCATTCATATTTTAAATTCAACATATTTTCTCTATTTAAAAATACCTGTAGAAACTTATAATAAATTGCTTCTGTTTCAAGAAGTAATTTTTAAGTGTCAGTTTGCCCCTTGCGACATTGGAGATGCACTTATACTACAAAAACTTCAAAGCAACCAAAGAGAACCAAAAGCAATCCATTGTTTATCAGGACTTGAGTCTTAACAGGATCTTGGTTTTCCTTCTCTCTGCCCCTGGGGTCTCTCACAGCACAGGGCCCCCTCTAGGCTTCTTGCAGGCATGATTGTTTTTCCTGGCTTGTTGGGATATGCTCTTGGATGCTCTGAGGATGAGATATCCCTTCCTTAGCTCCTTTCTCCCCGGGGTATCCAGGTGTGTGGATCCAGTGGAGCCTTTCATTTCCCTTTCTGGCAGTGACTTCTCTGCAGAGAGCCAGAAACTGCAGATGTGGCCCTCTGTGGGAGGGGCCAGGCATCTCTAAAGCTTTTAACTCTTTCAGATTCCTTGGATTCCATTCCAGAAGATCAGCAATACCTTGTGGATTCATACAATTGCCTCCTGTAGACAGTATCTACAGACTCTCAGCCTAGCCACTCACTGGTCAGGAGTAAAAAGCCCATTACTATACAAACCAGTGCTGATCTGTGCCAAAGCCGCTGCTGGAGCCACCCATGTGGCGGCTGGTCATCTACCACATCAGGCAGGGAATCTGGCTCAAATATCCTGTCTCCAGGCTCAGCCCGACTGCATGGAAGCTGAGATGGAGTTGTGCTGTTTAGAAGAATTTGGTCACTTACATTTGAATCAGGGACAGTGCTGTGACTAGTAGGTATGTAAATGGACAAATGAATGTGCTGTACCTCACTCTTATCACCTGTGAAATGGGGATGCTTGCCCTTCTCATAGGATCTGAGTAGAGATATGGGGCCTTCTAAGGCAATGGCCCCCCTCTTTCCCCATCTGTCTCCACAGACATGCCACTTCAACTTCATAGCAGGCTTTCCTTGTCTGATAGTACAAGGGTAGTAGTGGTTGAGCCTTAATTTCACCAAGCTTAGGTGGACTGTGGCTCCTTTGAGCAAAGTTTTCGTTTCTTAATCTGTAAATTGCTTCCTAGCATAAAAATAGGTCCCTGATGACACTCAAAGAAAGAATAAGCAGGCTACCAAGATGAGACTTGATAGCCTATGACCATATAGGGGGGGAGGAGGTCTCCCTAGGTCTTATACCTAGGGGAGGGGAATAGGGTGAAAGCAGGAGGGAGGAACGGGAGGATACAAGTGATGGGATAACAGTTTAGTTGTAATCTGAATAAATTAATAAAATTAAAATAAAAAATAGGTCCCTGGAAGTAAATCCATCCACCGTGACTAATAGCCATTCGTACTCCAGGGCTCTTCCAGAGGCTCCTAGGAACATGGCTGTGGCTGGAATAGATGGGTGCAGAAAGACAAGAGAGAGCAAATGGAGCTGCAATGTACCTGGGACTATCTGTAGATTTCACATCTCACAGCAAAGGATTGCTTGCCTACCTCAGGGCCGGCACTATCAGTGCTTGTTTTCCTCTCGGGAAGCAGCCGAAGGTGTGGATGATGCAGTTTAAAGAGGTCTCTAATGTGGAGAGGAAGCCTGCGGAGCTCATCTTCCCACATGTATCCTCAATGGAAATAGTGGGAAATAGTTGGCACGTGTTAGGGAAATAGGATTAAGTTACTTTTATCCTACGTGCTTACTGATTACCTCAAGACCCAAATAGTGCAGTGGGATTTTGGGACTAGGACAGCTTTACTTTTTGGCTTTGTGCCCTATGGCTCAGCTCTAAGGGAGAGCCCTGGGGTGTGGGGTCTTTAGACACTGTGGCTTCCACCACCAACTCACTGTGACCTTAAAGTGCTCAATGCTCTGGTCCATAATGGGAAGGTTCTTTGGGGCATCACAAGTAGAGATTACTAGACAGGGTGTCTCCACCGCATTTCGAATAAGCTTTCCAGGTGACCAGCGTGCTGGCTATTCTCAGGTCATGACCTGATCTCCATTTTGAGTTCCAAGATCCTTTGACAACTAAGTTCCAGGACTCAATGATCCTCATCAGCATCAAAGACTATTCAGTTAATGTTTTGAGGATTAGATACCCATTTGGTTACAAGATGCCAGTGCCCATCCTGAACTCGGTGACATCCTCAGGAAGTATTTCTGCTTTAAAGCCACAAGCCTTTGAATCTTTTCTCTCCAAGTACACCTTTGGTTTCCGGTAAAAGATGGGCAGTGGTGAGCGGAAGGAAGTTGAGGGGTGAGTGCGACAAATCAGGGGGAAACTTAAGGTGGGAGGGAGACCGTAGGGAGACCTGGACTTGGGTTGGGTCAAATTAAAGGGCAGACACAGGAGATAGCTACAGACCTATTTCTCCAAGTTCTCAACCAGGTTACCTCAAGAGACTCAGCAACACATCAGCAAATTAGGAGTAAGTCACACAACCTGGGGACCCTTCATTTGGTTTGGGAATCACTATTATGAGAAAATGCAAGCCGCGCAGGTTACCACATTCATCTTTTCACCCCATATTCATAAGCTCTACTATAAACATGGTACATAATAGATGCTCATTAAATTTTTTATAGAAAACAATCGTACTTAAATTAGTGGGCTATAAAGTAGTAAAGAAACAAAATATTTTTTTAAATTAAAAAAAACTTTATGTTTTGGAAAAGCACATTAATCAAGTCAATTTCCTGGTCCCCATTTCTTCCCCACCAGTTCCTCTCCTACCTACCCTCCCACTAACCTCCTCCACCTTTGTATGCTATCTTTTTCTAAAGTCCACTTAGTGCTGCCAGTATGTGCAAGAGCACAGAGCCACCTACTGAAGCACAGCTAGTCTCTCAAAAACCCCACCCCTGGAGAGAACAGACTCCTCCTCCCCCAGCAGCCATCAGCTGACAATAGTCCCTCAGCTGGGGTCAGGCCTTCATGACCCTCTCTTCCATCCATGATTGGATTTCCTTTGGCTTTGACTTCTTCAGGTCTTGTGTACACTGTACACAGTGGCAAACACCATGAGTTCATGTGCACAGCAACACTGTCTTGCTGTCTATGGTGCTTCACTGCAGCAACCTCTTTGTGATAATCCTCAGGCCCTGGGGAGAGGACGTATGATACAGATGTCTCATTTAGAGCTGAGCAGTCTATGGTTTCAGATTCTTTGCACATTGACCAGTTGTGGCCCTTTGTGTTGATGTCCATCTACCACAAAAAGAAGCTTCTCCGATGATGGTTGAGAGATGCATTAATCTATGGTCTGAAGAAGATAACTTAAGGGGCAGGTTATTACTATGTCTATTTATCAGAATAATAGTTTTAGACCCTCCACTGTGGCCTCTCACATATCTAGCCATGGGTTTGGTACAGTTGACAGGACTTGGTATAAGTTCTGTCTTGTGGAGCAGGCTTAAATTCAATCAGAACATATTTGTTTACTCCCCTGATATTCATGTCACTATTTCACCAGTTTGCAGTCATTATTATAGCTATAACTTTCAGGGTTCCCAGCCGAGTAAGACTACCGATTACTTTTTTAAATCCTTCACTCTTATATTACATCCTGACTGCAGTTTCCTCTACTTACACTCCCCCAGTCCCTCCCCTCTCCTCCCCTCTCGCTGAGATCCACTCCTCCTCCATTTCCCTTCAGAAAAGAAAAGGCCTCCCAGGGATAGCAACCAAACACAGCATAACAAGTTAGAATAAGACTAGGCACATATCCTGATATCAAGGCTGGACATGGCAACCCAGTATTAGGGAAGTAGTCCTAAAAGCAAGCAAAAGAGTCAGAGACACCCCTATTCCCACTGGAGTCACACAAGAGCACCAAACTACAACCATTGCATATATGCAGAGGACCTGGGTCAGACCCATAGAGGCTCCCTGATTGTCAGTTCAATCTCTGTAAGCTCCTGTTAGTTGATTCTGTGGGCCATGTTCTTGTGGTGTCCCTGGCTCATACAATCCTTCCTCCTCTCTTCTTTGGGGTTCCTTGAGTTCTGCCTAATGTTTAACTGTGGTTCTCTGCATCTGCTGTCATCAGTTGCTGGATGAAGCCTCTCTGATGATGAATCAGCTAGGCTTCATTCTATGAGTATAGCAGAATATCACTAGGAATCATTTCATTAATTTGTTGTTGTTGTTGTTGCCGTTTGCTTGTTTTTGCCACTCATATTTGGTTTTATCCTAGGTCTCTGGGCTATCCAGCCTCTGGTTTATAGCCATCCAGGAAGTACCAGGGATGGGCTCACACATGTGGTTTGGGCTTCAAGTTGGACCAGTCACTGATTGGCCATTCTCATAAGTTCTGTGCCACTTTTACCCCAGCACATCTTGCAGGAGGTACAAAAGTGTTGGTCAAAGGTTTAGTGGCTGGGTTGATACCCAAGTCCCATAACTGGAAGCCTTTCCTGTTTATAAGAGATAACTGTTTCAGGATCCATAACCCTAGGAGTCTCTGCTAGGGTCATCCTTGTAGATTCCAGTGAGTTCCAGTGAATGAGATTCCCATATTATCCTTGAAATATCCCCTAATCCCAGTCGTCTCTACCAGTACTCTGCCCTGACTCTCCCACCCGATTCCTCCTGTTCTTATCCTCACCTGCCTCTGGTCCACCTACAATATCTATTCTATTTCCCCTCCATAGGGAGATTCATGCATCTCCCCCTTGAGCCTTCCTTATTACTCTCTGGGTCTATGGATTATAGCATGATTATTCTTTACTTAAAATCTAATATCTGCTTGTAAGTGAGTATATACCATGTGTGTCTTTCTGGGTCTGGGTTACCTCACTCATGATGATATTTTCTAGTTCCATCCATTTACCTGAAAATCTCATGACTTCTTTGTTTTTAATAGCTGGGCAGTATTTCATTGTGTAAATGTACCACAATTTCTTTGTCTATTCTTTGGTTGAGGAACATTTACGTTGTCTCCAGTTTCTGGCTATTATGAATAAAGCAACTTTGAACATAATTGAGCAAGTGTCCTTAGGGTACTTTTATCCCTTGGTAGCATGCACAGAGCCTTCCAGCACTATGAAAGATAGCCAGTAAGAATGATACGTCTAAGTTAATACCATCTTGATTTCTCAATGTCAACAGTATCATTAGCAGTAGGGCTTTACCATTAAGTTCCTGAAGCTAATCAAGAGCAATGGTAATAATGTATAATGACTTTGTATGGCGGTTTGTACAGAACCCTACTGACTACACATAGAAAACAAGTACCCCATACATGGCACTCAGCTTTTTTTTTTTTTTTTTTTTTGATAGCATATATTGCGTTGGAAAGGCATTGTTTTCCCATGACAGGGTGACTCCGTGTAAACTCTTTCTATATGTGTGTATATTTAGGAAGCTTCTATAGAAGTAGGTTTCTCTGTAGCTTATTCAAAGGTCACCATACCCCTTACTTAATCTTCCTTGTTTCGTTACTCCCTTTCCCCTTTCTTTCTACCTATGCTGTGTCACACCCCTCCCCGGGATATCCAAACCTATGTTCTCTGACTTCTATATGGGTATCCCAAGTTAAACACACATATCCAGAGAATTAAAACTAGGAACCACATATGGGAGAGAACATGTGGCATTTGTCTTTTGAGAGCTGTGATACTTCGCAAAGAGTGTTTATTTCTAATCATACATTTTTTAGCAAATTTCACTTTTTTTAAAGGTTGAACACTATCCCATTATGCCAATGTGCCACACTTTCATCATGCAGTCATCATTTGATGGACATGTAGGCTGCTTTCTTTTTCTGGCTATTGTGAATGCAGCAGCAATGAACATGGATAAGCAAGTATCTCTGTAGTATACTATAAAGTTTCCCATTGTCTCCTAAGTGGTAATATTAGAAAATGTCCTTTGTCTTTCAGCTGCTATGTAAGATGTGTACACACACACACACACACACACACACACACACACACACACACACACA
>OU015744.1:45213978-45232129 GCA_907169655.1 Acomys percivali | reverse complement strand
ACACACACACACACACACACACACACACACACACACACACACACACACACACACACACACACACACCACAATTTGAAACATATGAAAGCAAATTTGTTCATTCCTTACATATTCAAAAAACTGTCAAGATATCAAAGGGGCACAAAGATGAAAGGATAGTGCTCAGGATGATGAGCAAGGGTGTTACACAATTGTTGCATATATAAGATCTGAGAGACTCAGAAATGTTTGGCAAAGGTGACATTTTGTTTCATTTAGAACTATGTAACAGAACTTGATCCAAAGGGGAAAAAAAATGTCCTCCATGCCTTTGTAAGCCAACACAGCAGCCTTCCTTCTCAGAAGTCACCTGGAAGCATAGGAGTTCATGTGTCAGGAAATAGCTCAGTTTCCCTTCCTGCTTCACTTCCTCCTGCCAACCTCTCCCTTGATCTCCTTCATCAAGTGCTTAGTCTTCTTAGGGCTCAGACTCCCCGAGTCAAGCAGCTTCTACTTATTGTTTATCATAATGTGAGGGCAAATCCCAACCCAAAGTATCTGAAAAGTAAATAACAAATCTTCCAGATGGTTAGGAACTGGTGACATTGTTTATGATAAATGTTGAGACTCTGACTTAGATGCAGCTGGCTGAATGCAAGACAAGCTCTCTCACCTGTCTCCTTCCCATCAAAGGCCCCAAGGATCCTGTGAGAAGGACGAATGTCTATTTATCTTTGTTGATGGGCCTGGCTAGTATACATATATTTTTCTTCTCATATTGTGCCCTATTGTATGAATATATCATCACTTACCTGGATGGAGTAAGTGGATGGAGTGTTTACAGATTGATATAAATAATTAAATCATTGCGGTAGACTTTCCCATACATCTCTTTAGTGTGTGTGTCCTTGGCTGCCTCTTCCTTTTTCCTCCTTTCTCCTCCCTTTCCTCTCCTCCCCTTTCCTTTCTGCTGGTTACCATTAGGTGCCAACTTGACACTGAAGTGAAAGTTTCTGCTTTCTTTGAAGACTCAGTTGTGCCATCATAGTGTTTTGTTGAAAGCTGGCTTGTGGGAGGTCATGCGAGGTTTTTCTGGAAGATGCCTCGTGAGAAGGCATGTGATGTTTTGCTGGGAGCAGGCAAGTGAGAGGTCGTGTGATGGTGATAATGAGTATAAAAAGAACCACAGACAGCGGGACAAGGCTTTTGGCCTTTCTATGCCAGGCAACACTTCGGGAGCCTTTGCTGGTTTTCGCTGGTCTTCACTGGTCTTCATTTCACATAGAGAGATGTTCCAGAGAACTTCTCCTGATACTCCAGCTGTTTGTGTCTGCTTCCACGGACTCATGCCAATTTGTCAGAGCCTGTGGTTTCTGCTGGATCAGGCCATCTCTGTGTATTCATGTGTTCTTTGGTGTTGGCTATTGAATTGAACTGCTAATATCTTGACAACGCAGAGTGGAATTGGCCCAAAGAACTATGTCTAAATGGGTCCATAACCCCTTTTTTTCTGTTAACATTCTTTATCTTCTTCCTCTGGTTGGTGGGTTAGAAGTGAGGTTGAAGTGTTTAAGAACTCTAAATAAAGTAGGTTTTGAAAAATCTAAGCCTATATGACAAAGCCCAGAATCACTTAGGAAAAAAGTCATAATGAGGGATTGTGTAGATCAGGTTGGCCTTATAGATATTTCTATAGAGTGATTGTCTTGATTATTAATTGATTTAAGAAGATCTGACCCACTGTGGCTGCACCATCCATGGGCTGGGCCCTACACTGGGTAAAAGTAAAGGCTGTGTGTAAATATAAGCAAGCAAACAAGGATCCAGGAGTTAATTCTCTACCTGCTCTTGACTATGGCTGTACTGCTTAAGTTACTGCCTTGACCTCCCTGAAATAATGAACTATAATCTGGAATTCTAAGCAAAATCATCCTTCTCTTCCCCAGTTGCTGTTCACCAGGATATTTTAATCAGAGGAAGAAGTTAAACTAGAATACTTTCTCTCTGTCCTCCATTCCTCCCTTCCTTCTCTCTTGCTCTGTTTTGATAAGGAGTCTCATCTGGGCTGAGCAAGCATTCTATCATCGAGCTTCAGCCCTCGCCTTCATGTTTGCATGTCTGTGGAGTAGATATGGGGTTCCAGATAAAACACAAGACCTGTAGTTAAAAGTGAATTTCAAGTAAACAGTGGCTAATTTATTACTATAAATGTCCCCAAAGTATTGTACGAAATGGAGATTTTTTTTTCTTTTCTTTTCTTATCCCGCCCCCCCCCCCCCCCCCCCCCCTGCTCACCACTGCCCAAGACAGGGTCTCTCTGTGTAGCCTTGGCTGTCCTGGACTCCCTTTGCAGAACAGGCTGGCCTCAAACTCACGTCAATTCACCTGCCTCTGCCTCCCAAGTGCTGGGATTAAAGAGCCCAGCCACCAGGCCGAAATGGAGACTTTTTAAAATTAGACTCACTTAACATAAATTTAATGGGCATCCTAAATCTGACAACACTACATGTAAACGTGGGAGTGGAAACTGCTGTACAATAGCACATGTGTAGCTTTAACTTTTTTAGGCAATGCTAAGTAAGCTTCTTTGCTAACTGGTTGAACTGAACTCAATTAAGCCTTCCTCAGTAGTGTGTGAAAGTGTTAGTTTATTTTTTTTTTCCTTCACAAGTTACATGTCCATATATATGCAGGTCTCTTTTCTACACTTTGTTCTGTTGATGACTTAATCTATTCTGGTTTAACAATTATTACATAACAATGTATCTTGGGAGCTGGGAGGTTACTCAGTGGGCAAAGTGCTTGCTGCATTGGTATGAACAATTGACATTACTGGCATCCATGGTGACATGTTTCTATAACCGGGATAGCTGGAGACAATCAGATCCCTGGAGCTTGCTAGCCTGCTAGCCTAACCATGGGGAAATGCCAAGTTCAGTGAGAATCCTTGTCTCAAAAACTAAGGTGGAGAGCAATAGAGAAAGATATCTGACTTTGACTAATGGCTTCCACATGCAAAAATACATGTTCACACACACAGGAGCACATACATATACCACATCCATACTGGTAATATAATAACTGCATAATAAATAAATAATAAATAATAATAAATACATATTTATTTCTGATAAGGTCATTTCTCCCATCTGTATTATTTAAAAGTCCATCATCTATATTTGGACTCTTGGGTGCCCAAATGAATAGCATTTTAATTGATTATTATTTTAAAGCTACTGAGTGGCATGTCATCTTCAAATCCACATTTGTGGCTAACTTTGTGCATAACTCTGCTGAGGCAGCATTGCTTTAGTAAGAGCATTTTATCATGTAGCACACACATCACAGCTCTTTCTTAGTTCCACTTTGGTATTTCCAACACTGTAAACATCTTTATTTCTGATTCTATTGTCTGTTTCCCCTTTTTAACTGGGAAGTTGGCACTTCCTTTATGTGTTGCAACATTTTCTAAATTAAAGAATGTGGAAGTGAATGACACCAATCTCTAGGAAATGTCACACTACTTCCAACAGCCTTCCAGTAAGGAGGACCAAGGAGTCCAGTGCCAAATTAAGTGGATTCCTATGTTCCTATGAAGGAAGGCTTTGGAGCTGGCCCACAGCAGCTTCCTAAGGCTTCTTCAAGCTTTGCAGATGAGTGACCATGCTTTGACCCCTGAGAGATCTTCCTGTGTTTTGCAGCCAGATGGCATGTTTGGGAGTCCCTGTGGACTTCTTCACTTCTCACTTACAAGCCTGTCTTTCTGCATAGCTTAGACATATCTGTCTACCTTCTGTGTTAATCTTGGGTTCTAAAGAAGTTCAATAAAGTCAGTGTAGGCCATATTCACCTCTGCAGAGTCTCTCTTAACTGTTTGTTGCACTTGGTGGCAGCCTTTCAAAAACGTTTAGGTGCTATTTGTTGCTGTAATACAGCAATTTGTGATTATGTAGGAAGACCGTGCTATTAAGGTCGCAGCCCACCATGTCCAGATAGCTCTCTGAATGCTTGGTACAAAATGGAGGGCTCCCTTTCTCAGCTGAGCTTCTTCTTCTCTGCTTGACTTTACCTGAGGTGTGTCTCTAGACACAGAGACCACTGTGATTGGAGGATGACCTTGCACAGAGCTTCCTGCAAGTGCTATGGGACTTAGCACACAAGCCCCACTCCCTCCCCTGCCCATATGATAATTAGGTACTACTAATGACCAATCAGCCCTTCCTGCCCATATGATAATTAGGTACTGTTAGGTCCATATGATAATTAGGTACTGTTAGGCCCTTCCATCCTGAAAACCTAAGAATCTTTATATACCTTAGCCCTTAAACAATAAAATGGTATGCCTCTCTGAAGCTGATCCAGGAAGTCTTGCCCTTCATACTGAAGGCCTTCAGAGCCCCATTTGCCCCTTCTATTCCCTTTGTCCTCATGGGCCAGTGGCAAATGACCCTTGGGGGTAGGAGGGCCACATAATTATAGGTTGACTCTTCCTTATCAAGAATGCTTGGGACCAGGACTGTTTCATACTCCAGATTTTTCAGGCTTTGCAATATTTACATATACATGATGAGATATCTTGAGAATGAGACGCAATCCTAATACAAAATCTACCTCATATACAGAGTCTAAGAGAGTTTTACCCAGCATTTTTTAATGTGTTTGTACTTTGACCATACCCTGCAGCATGAGGTCAGGTATAGAATTATTCACTTGTATGTTGTTGGGACTGGGAAAATTTGGGATTTGGGAGCACTTTAACCATGGATATTCAAGCTATGTTAGATATGCCGAGTCTGAGTCCAATAACATTGCTAAATTTAAATACTAATGCTAACAGTTTTTTTAAAAGGGAATCTTTTGAGATGAAAGAAAATGTTAAAGAACCCCAACGAGTTGATGCCAGTCCTGGCCACTGATTATAAAGAGTATAGATGGCTGTTCTGAGTTCAATTCCAAATGCTGGTACTTGCTAACTGTGTGCTATAAGAAAATCCTTACTTTACTATAAGTTTATCTCTTGACACACTCCCATAAAACATGGGTAGTAATAGGATCCACCTCGTAGGTTTCTTATATGTATCAATCAAATCATTACATGCCCAGGACTCAGAACAATGGCCGTCACATGAGCAGTGCTCCCTGGGTGCCATCTGTCTGCTTTTGTCTCCTTCCCTAGTATCTTTACAGGCTACTCACACATAGCCCACTACGCTCCAACCTTAGCAAATAAAAGCATTTTCCCACTTTGAGGAGCAAGTGTACTTTTCTTTTCCAGATCTCTATTGCCTTCAGAGAAAAGCCTTACCCAAGACACAGATAAGACTGCATGGTTCTTTGTGTGTATTAAAAAAAAATGCACATTTACTTTCTGATATTTCTCTTTGCTTGCCTGAAAACTATTGCAGTGAATATGCATAGACAGCATCCCCTTCATGAAGGAGCATTATGTACCAGGTTGTATGTGGCAGCCTTACCTTCTCTTGCCAATCCCCTAACATGGCCAAGTTCCCGTAATCATCATTCTCAATGGACATTATACTACCTCTTCATAGAAGTTGCTGCATAGCGATAGGGAGTTTCACTGTTGGTACCTAAGTATTTTGAATATTTGAGTGAACGCATGAGGTGTAAACCTCATAAGGAAATGATGGTGTGGGTAGAGTTTCTTGGTATCAAGGAATAATTGCAGTGTTTGCTGTATCATGGAGAGACACTGAAAAGTCAGCAAAGGTTGAGAGAAATCTGGGAAATTTCCTTCTTGAAACATAGTCACAGCTTCCCTGCTCCTGTGATGTGGGGCAGACCTCACAAGATGCTTCAGGACACACCATGTTCTTTACAGTCTTGGATCTGAAACTGAAATTGCTGTTGACTTTCCCAAGCCCTGGACAAACGTGTATGGCAAACTTCCAGGGTCAGGTGGATGGATTCTTTGGATGAGTTTGTGACCTAGAAAAATTAATGTTGGCCACTCTCATTTCTAAGTCAAAACAAATAAAGCAGAGATCCAGAGTGGCCATCTGCTTTTTCTGAAATAGGACAAAGACACTTTCCTTTTTAGAAGAATCAAGTGCGTTATCCTCAGTCAGCCCTCCCTGCTGGTATGGAACCATAAGGGGAAATGTGAGCTGATTTCATGGCAGAACATCCAGCCAAGGAATGGATAATCTCATCAACTTTGGTTAGTTGGTGTTAGGAACTCAGAATGACATCACATGATTTTCCAGGGTGATCCATGGTGCCACTTCACCTGTGCTATCTCTCTGTGACAGGCCAGGGGCTAGGTAAGTGCATATAGATGTTAACTCACTTATTTTATTGTCAAAAACCCTTATGGGAGTGAATAAAAGCCCCTTCCTTGGTGGGCAATGGAGTATTGGGGACTATTTTTCTCAGATGACATAACTTCAAAGGATAGTGCTTAGATTTGGACATGAGGCTCCACATGAAAAACATGAGTAATAACTGAACTGAGGTTTGCTAACTGTCTTACAACTACCTGCATGTGTGGACAAGGGCTGCATTTGTGACAACAACCAAGATAACTGTTGCACAATCAAATGCACGACTTTAGGAGTCACCACTGTTGTCTGGATCCTTCCTGTGGCTGGCACCAGAGTTGACACAGATTTGAAAGGCAGCATAGGTGTTAATAAAGAGAAGTCTATTTAACAGTAGCATCAGAGATAGATGGAGGGATGGAGGGAGGGAGAGAGGGAAGGAGGGAGGGAGGAAGGAGGGAGAGAGAAGCAGAGACTGAGACTGGGAGAGGGAGAAAAGTGATAGAAAGAAGAGGGAATGGGAGAAAGAGAGGGAGAGAGAGCGTGATGAAGGAAGAGGGACGTGCAAGCATCTATTTCTGCTGGTGGAGGACAGCTTTGGTCCAGTAGGTCCTCACACTTCCTACAGATAAGGAGATTCTAATTCAATCACATGACAGTCCTATGAGGAGGCCTCTGTGACCTGGCATTTTTCATTTTTGTAAACATTAAATAGCAGCTACCTCCCACTCCCAGAGACTTTAGACTGGCTCAGTGCAATGTCAGGTGTCTCACAGATGTCATCTGGACAGACTCTCGGCATCCCTAAGATCTTAGATCTATCTTACATTGCACATGATTTGAGTCACTGAACTCCCTTACTCCTCTTGTTACCCCCTCTTTCCCAAAGGTCTCTAATCTTTCTTGACATTAGAAAAGGCCATATAACTCAGTTTTGATCAAAAGAAAACAGGTGGTAATCACGTGCTTCCCCATGTTGCCATGACTTCCTACCACAGGCAGCACAGCCACATGGGTGGTTATTGTAACTCTTCACTATGGAGCTGAGGTTGGCCTGAGACTGATCCTCTTGGCTGTCTAAATCCAGGCCCCCCCTCTCACCTTAAAAAAAAATCCCAATTTGTTGTCTTAGAAAGTAGAATTATGGCCGCCACGACCCAGGACCACCACAGACATAGACCCTCCAAAGTCCTAATATAGGAAAAAAAAAAAGAAAATAGCACCTTCTCCTACACACATCACCAATTCTGACTTTATCAGGAAGAGCATTTCAATCTGCTCCAACATTTGTACTGAATTAAGCTATTACAACTCATTAGACTATATCTTTGGTTAATTCCAAATATTGTCAGAGAAAGATTCTTTCCATATTAAAAAGTATTTTGTATTTTTCATAAAAAGTGTATGTGCTGTCATGAAATGCAGCTGGAGTTTATTTGCATAATATCGGGTTTCTCAAAGTTAAGCTCAATAATTAGATACTGCTGTCATGAAAGTTTGTAGCGATGCCAAACACGTTTCCAGAAAGCCATTGCCATCCCCAACTTTTCAGCTTCTCTAAAGGAGCTGCATAGATTTCCCCTTGGTGCCAGTGTCAAATGCAATGGAAAAAATGTAATTATTCTACAGACTAGGGGAAGAGATTTGCCTTTAGATTCATTGAAACCACTCAGAAATCCCTGTGTTGTGGTACTAGGGGTGATTTCCCTGGAAGAAGTGGATGCCTGATACCTCGCTCATCTTCTCAGGCCTGAGAAGTTGTGCCTATGACCTGCTTCCCTCCCCAGTTGCCACCAATTCTTTTAGTGATATCAAAATGAAAGTCCCCAGTTTTCTGAGTGTTCATTGCAAGTCTGTTAGAAATGACTGGATTGATTACGGGTCAATGTAGTCTCACTCATAAAGGGTAACTAGAAAATATTTGTTTCTTTGAGGGCCTTATTTTTCTGTAGCTATTGTTGAACTGCTATTTAACATAAGAGGCACAATATCTACAGAAAGTGGGAATAGTCTTGAGCACATTGGCACAGGAGACAACTTCCTGAACAGAACATCAACAGCTCAGGCACTAAGACCAACAATTAGTAATTGGGACCTCATGAAATTGAAGAGCTTCTGTAAGGCAACAGACATCATCAATAGGACAAAATGGCAGCCTAAGAATGAGAAAAAATTTCACCAACTCCACATCTGACAAAGGGCTGATATCCAAAATATTTAAAGAACTCAAAAAACTCGACATTAACAAACCAAACAACCCAATTTAAAAATGGGGTACAGAACTAAACAGAGAATTCTCGAAAGAAGAATCTCTAATGGCCGAGAAACACCATCCTTAGCCACCAGAGAAATGCAAATGATGTTAAGATTTCATTTTATACCTGTCAGAATGGCTAAGGTAAAAAACACAAGTGACAGCTCATGCTGGCGAGGACATAAAACAAGGGGAACACTCCTCCACTTACAGTGGGCGTGCAAACTTATAAGACCACTTTGGAAGTGAGTATGGTGGTTCCTCAGAAAATTGGGAATTGATCTACCTCAAGACTCAACTATACCACTCCTAGGTATATACCCAAAGGATGCCCATTCCTTCTACAACTATGTTCATAGATGTTTTATTTATAATAGTTAGAAACTGGAAATAACCTAGAAGCTCCTCAACAGAAGGATGAATAAAAAAAAATGTGGTGTTTACATAATGTAGTATTACTCAGCTGTTAAAAACAATGACATCATGAAATTTGCAGGCTAATGGATGGAACTAGAAATGATCATTCTGAGTGAGGTAACCCAGACTCAGAAAGACATGAATGGTATCTACTCACTTATAAGTAGACATTAGCCATTAAGTGAAGGATAATAATGCTAAAATCCACAGACTTGGAGAAGCTAAGTAACAAGGAGAACTAAAGGGCATGCAAGGATCTTATTGGGAAGGGAAATAGAATAGGTTTTGTGGGTGGGTGGGTGGGGGTCAAATTGGCATTCCCACTGGAGGGATCTGGTAGGCAGGAAGGGAGGGAAAATGACTGGAATTGGGGTGGGGTATTTCAGGGGTGAGGTGGAAACCTAGTGCAATGATAATTCCATGGAATTTAATGAGACTAACCCCAGAGAAGTTTCCTAGTAATAGGGGACAGGGAGCCAGAACCAGCCATCTTCTGTAATCAGATAAGGCCTCAAGTGGACACCAATGCAACCACAGAACCTTCAACTTACAGTTTGTCCTTCCTGCAGAATGTTCTGGGACTGGAGCCTAGCAGAACCATCAATGAGATCAGAGAGACTTCCTCTAGCACCTGATGGGAGCAGATGCAGAGTCCTACAGCCAAACATTAGGTGGAGCTTGGAAAGGGATGGGAAGGAAGGATTGGAAGAACCAGAGAGTCAGAGACACATCATTACAACAAGGCCCACAGAATCAACTGACTGGGACTCATGGGGACTTGCTGAGATCAGAGATCCTGTAGGGGTCTGACCTAGGTTCTCTGCATGTATGTTATGGTTGAGTAGCTTGGTGTTCTTATGGGAATCCTGGCAGTGGAAGCAGGGGCTGTCCTTGACTCTTTTGCCTACTTTTGGGACCCTTTTCCTCCTATTGGGTTGCCTCATCAAGCCTTGATGTGATGGGATGTGTCTGGTGTCCTTATAGCTTGCTGTGAAGTGTTTGGTTGATGTCCCTGCAAGGCCTGCTCTTTACTGAGAGGAGGCAGAGCTGGGGTATATTGCAGTGGGAAGTGGGGAGAGGGGAGGTATCGGGGAGAGACTGAGGAGAGGAGAAGGAAGGTGGGGGAAAGTGTGGTCAGAATGTAATATAAAAGAGAAGATAAAAAAAGAATTTGCGGGGCTGGAGAGATGGCTCAGTGGTTAAGAGCACTGCCTGTTCTTCCAAAGGACCCGGGGTTCAATTCCCAGCACCCACATGGCAGCTCACAACTGTCTGTAACTTCAAGATCTGACACTTTCACACTAATGCACATAGATTAAAATTAAATAAAATATTAAAAAAAAAGAAACCCTGTCTCGAAAAAGCCAAAATAAATTAAAAAAAAAAAAAAAGAATTTGCATTAACAGTTCAGTAGGGTCACAATCAACCACCATGTTTGCTTATATGTGTCACCATTTGAGGTTATTTTCACTTCAGGGAGTAATTTGTTAAAATTTTGTGGTCTCTGTGGTTTTATAAATCACCCAAAAAATGGTTCCTCATGGACATGTTGTCATTCTTGGTGAATTCACATGATTAATGAAGATTAAAGGTTATTAAAAACTTAAAAGGCCCAATATTAATGTATTAATGAATCTAAATTGTGCTTCACTGAGAATTTACTTTCTGAAGCAAGTATCAGACCTAGATTTGGCTGATGGATAGATAGCTTCTGACCTCTCCTCTATGTGGTCACCTAGAGAATGTAGTTTTTTTATTTTTTAATAATAAATTCACTCAATAATATTTACTGAAGGTTATTATGTCAGTTGGATATTACATCTCTATGACTAATGCTCAAGAGGGACTATTTTGAAAGGCTCATTGTGGCCCACAGTTTCAAGAATCTCTGACTACATCAGCTAATTATGCTGATTCTGAGAAGGCATGGTGAGGCAGAACTCCATGATAGAAGGGGGTGTTGGAGAAAAGTTGCTTACCTTGTGGTAGCCAGGAAGGTAAAAGAAGAGAGAGGACATGGCCAACATGCCCTTCAGGGACACCCCCCAGGATTCCGCTTCATCCAGCTGGGCCCCGACTTCTTAAGGCTCTATCTACCTCCTCTGAGAGCAGCAGCATCACCTGAGGACCACACCTTCAACGGAGACCCTGGGAAGCACATTCCAAATAAGAACACAGTAGTCAGGCTCTGCACAAGGTACCAGAGATGGATGCTGAAGTCCAGACAGGGAAGCCCTTGTTCCCAGGAATGCAATTTCTCAATAAATAGACCGGGGAATACCATGGCACTCTGAATTCATTAAATGTAGCATAAGGTGTGGAATGCCAGGGGAAATGGGGAATTATTTCTGATATGAGTCCATGAAGGCAACAAAGCAGAGAGGCTGTGCATCTCTGTGGGATGATGTCTTCTCAAATATCACCTTTACTATGTCACCCCAAGTCATTCATACTGCTAACACGTCTTTTCATAGAAAGGGAAGCCACATCTCAGAGAGGTAAGGCAGCTAGGACTGAAGACTGCTAATTACAGAGCTGGGATCCAAATACCAACTGGGTTCAGATCTGCTTGTTTCCAAGTTCTAGGGCTTGTCAGCTTCTCTTAAGATCCACTGTCTTTTCTGAGGCATTGCCTCTTTTAGGTGGTAATGAAATATGAAAAGTCACGATTTGAAAGAAAAAGACACCTTCACTCACGCTTTCATCCAAACATCATTCATACTTCAGACAAATATTTACTGTACATTGACTTTGTGCCAAACATGATAGGGGATGAGATAGTGAAATAGATGGGTAAGGGGCTTGAAGGGGAGAGTTCTGGCATTGAACTCTGGCCCTGCTGAGTGTGGCAGGAGCTCTGTAAACACTGCCATCAGGGTTGACTTTGTACACTCAACTTGTCATGAACAGACTTACAGAATTCCAGAAAAATCTAATAATGGCTTCTTACAGGTAGATATGGCCTAGTCCCAACACAACACTTTGCCACCAACTCCCAATGTGTGCGGTCTGATGAAGACACGATGAACAGATCATCTGAACATAGAATGAGAAATAGCACTCGTGGGAAAAGACAGAATGTTCTGGGTTCTGGAAAGGTATTAGAGGGAGGATACTAGAGGCTAATGAGTTAGTTAAAGCAAAAAAAAAGAGACATAAAAACAGAAAGAAATAATGAAAAGAAATCACTTTGGCACATCACAGACAATTGGAAATGTTTCTGTTTTGATAGGTAGAAGTCTTAGTCTTTCTTTTCAAAGATATATGCATCATTTTGCTAATACATTACAAATGGTATTTGTGAATATACATATTTCTATTTACAGGGTTTTGTGTGTGTGTGTGTGTGTGAGAGAGAGAGAGAGAGAGAAAGAGAGAGAGAGAGAGAGAGAGAGAGAGAGAGAGAGAGAGAGAGAGAGAGAGAGAGAGAGAGACGGGGACCAGAGGTCAACTTTGCTTCTTATACCTCAGCAGTTATCTACCATGTTTTTTAAGACCAGGTCTCTCACTGGCACCTGGGTCTCCAATTACGCTAGGTTGCCTGACTGGTGAGCACTAGGGATGGCCCTGTCTCCACCTCTCCTATGAGAAAATTACAAGCACATGCCACTAGCACCTGGCCTGGCTTTTTCTGTGGGTACTGGGGTTAGAAATTGCATCCTTACACTATGTAGCAGGCACTTCACTATGAGGTCTTTTACATCCCGAGGCCCCCAGTTATTTAATTTGCTATTTTGGAGCCTCCCTTTTCAAAAGGAATTCCAACTAAATGAAAGGTTTGGACTTCTGGCCACATTCTGGGCAGTAACTTTTGCTGGGACCACAGGCTTGCAACTCAGTTCTGGACTCTCCTTTATTTGCTTGTTTCATGCTTGGACCCTTCCACCATAAAGGGATAAATCCCTTTCAGCCAAGGAATGCTATCTACATGAATTCTGTCTCCTGTTCCCTCTGTAAGGCTCTCAGAGAGTATGCACACATGAAGAGTTGAATTTTGATAGGTGTAGTATAGGCTACTTCATTTTTCAAACTCTACCACCTGGAAAAGCTCAGTTTAGACTTAAAATTCAGCTGGCCTGTATAAGTATAAGGCATATATTAAAACCTACAGAATTTTAAAAAACCAAGATGGGACAGGAATTCCAGTGCCATGTGGATTCCTTTTTGAAAATGTCATCAACTCGAAAACAGCTAGCAGACTCAGGTGAATGCTGAGACTCATGTGGCTTAACTTTTCCAGAGACCTCCGTAGGCATCTGCTCAGTCCTGATGCCCACTGACTGTGTAAGCAAGACAGCACAGGGGCCTGTTCACACATCAGCTACGGGCCTTGTTTGGGAAATGCTGTTGCCAGAACGCTGATGACCAACACGTGTGTTGTCATCCCCACACTCCGGAGCTTTAATTACCCTCCTGGTCTTGCCAAAAGCTAAGACCCATTTGAGTTCTGTGAGTGTCATGGGACTCACTGGTTCCTTCCACAGAGGTCTTACAGGCTGCCTGCCTCCTACCACTCAATTCCTTTTGCCTATTCTCATGGCAGGCATCTCCAGGTGCCCCAGCAAAAGGCACAATGATACTGAGTCTTGCCTCACATCATTAGTAAATGATGCTTGTCTCTCAGAAATTAAGTATGTGATTTAATAAAAAAGGCCTCATCCCTTGTGATTCCAGATACAAAAGATGGGCATGCTAGCTTTTCCCCCACCCCATGCTCCTTCCAAACATATGCTTTAGATTCATCAGGAATCCCTTCCTCCGCTCTAGTTCACCTGCAGCACCCGCCTGGCAGTCTTCAGATAGAGAGCTCCGTGGAAAGCTGTGCCTCTGTCTGAAGTGCAGATCTGACAGCTCTAGTGACTCATATTCTCCATGCCCGGCACAGTTAACCGGAGAATAACCAAGCTCAGACTTCACTGTGTTCTTTGCAGAACAAAACACACAGCAAACCCACACAGGACGGCCCTCTATGTGAGGTGCTGCCAGCCCATCTTAATGGTGCTGGCTAGTTGATTGGCTGGTAGGCAACAGCATGTACCAGTCTCCTCAGAAAGTTCTGTAGCCTAGAACAAAGAAGACTATTGTTCAGGCTATTGTGAAGGAGGTGACATCTATTCTGTTGCCCCAGACTGTCCCCCTGTGGCAACATAAGCCTACCTCAGATCTCCTAAATCCTTTAAAGAAATTTCACGATTTGCATCATGATATGAATTTTCCCAGCTTCAAAGATTCGTGACTAATTTACGGTTGTTTGTTTGTTTATTTGTTTAAAATGATGGATGAGGCACACCTCTGAGTTGAAACATCACGTACAGGTTACGATTTTGTCACCTCTGGTATTGACAGACTGCAAGCTCAACAATTTTGTCCACATTAAAAATGCTCTGAAATGTGTCTTAAATTGCACAGCATCTTCTTTATATTTCACTTAATTTTATATTCAGCAAGCACATATATTTATGTACATGTTTCATGTATAGTTTCATAATCTGAATGGGTAATTAGAAGCCAATTCCAGAAACAAAATTATTCCTCAAACCTCTGTCCATCATCACCCATATCCACAATAAGAACCAATAAACTTCCCTGTCATCTCTTTTTCTTGTAAGAGCCAACTAATAAGTTGAATGGTCCTACCCATACCTCAGTTAGATTCAAAAATACAAGTGGTCCATTGTAAAAACCAAACCCATGCCTACCTAAAGTATCATTATGCTAGGAACCTGGTTTACAATTTCAAACAACCTATCTTCTGAGTTTGATGTAACAGCTTTGGCCAAGTTTCCACTCACTTTGCCCATTCATAGCAAAGAAAAGCTTTGGATTTTATAGCCTTTGTTACTCTAATCCAAGTATTAAAGTCAAATGCTCCTGAAATTCATCTATAGATAAGACCCAAAGTTTTTGGGTCCCTCTGAATTGAGTGTCAGGATGCAATTTCATTTTTCATAGAAACAGACCGTAAGAATGAAGTACAGGACTTTCCTTCAACGGAAGTATTTATTTTACCACGTTTATGAGAGTCTTTCTACAAGCCCCACCGTGCTGCGGTTTTTCCATATGTTTTTCCTTTCTTCCTTTGCAGTCATCCTGTAGCTTAAATTTTAGGGGTCTCACATCCGCTGTTTTGAAAGCAGCTTGAATCTGGCATCACTTTGCTTGCATATGTGTGAAATAATCTCTGAAGGACATTATGGCATATTTGGCACAGAATGCCAAAGGCAAAGATGGGGTCTTGTGGTGTTTTCTCAAAGCCCATGCCAGCATATTGATGGCAACAGTCCTGGTGACCTTCTCATGCTGTCGACTGTGTTCACTTCTTGACTCAGCTGTTCGACATCTGGTTTGGCAACCCTCTGTTCAGAGCTCCATGCAAGCTGTGGAGCAGAGAATCAACCAGTCTAGAGGGGAAGAAATGAACCA
Organism: Acomys percivali; assembly: GCA_907169655.1. Lineage (NCBI taxonomy): Eukaryota > Metazoa > Chordata > Mammalia > Rodentia > Muridae > Acomys > Acomys percivali. Next base: position 45,216,774 of record OU015744.1, on the reverse strand, counting down.
TATACACATAGATGGATGAGATGTAGGCCTGTATTTCAATGTATATATTTGTTTTACCTGAAACATTGCCCTGATTGACCATTTTATAAAACATTCGTTACAATTCACTTTTGATTAACAACCCAATGAGTATTTTTGAAACATAGAGGTACTACTTCCTTCACCTGTCAAATGTAGTCTGCTTTCCTAATTTTCAAGAGTAGAAACAAACAGAAATTCTCATTCAATGCTAGAGGGAATTGAAACAGCTATAGAACATTCTGGATGTTCCTAGATCCTATGTCTGAACTTGGCAGAATCTCTCACCTCCTCCCCTTGGATTTCCATCTCTAACAGACTAAAGGGATTTTACAATTGGAACTAAGACTATAAGTCCATCTTACAACAGAGAAATTATTGGTTAGGTCTAATGTAATAACCTGAGGCCTTTAAGAAAAGAGGAGTTGGGCTGGAGAGATAGCCCAGTGGTTAAGAGCGCTGTAGGTCTTCAGGAGGACCTTGGTTCAATTCCTGGTACCCATACTGCAGCTCACACCTGTTTTTAACTCCAATTCCAGGGGATCTGACTCCCTCACACAAACACACACGCAGGGGAAACACCAAATGCACGTAAAATAAAAACTAAATAAATAATTTTTAAAAAGAAGAACATAGATATAAAGCAGGGTGGTGTGTCACCGTGAGAAAGATTCAGCCCTAAGGAATGTGCTAGCCAACATCCACAAAGACATATGACCTACTCTATAGCTGTGTAGATACAAACTCAGCCAGGCATGCACCAGAGCCTGGAAACACTAGCCACTGTCTCTAGATGGGAGGCAACCCTGCCCACATCCTCATTTTAGCCTTTGGGAGATTCAAACAGCCAACCCTATTTGACTTGTAACCTTCAGTACTGCAACATCTATAATAAGCATTGTTTGAAGCCATCACTTCTGCTCCAACTCGTCATTTCAGCAATAGAAAACTAACAGAAAGTCCCTGAAAAAAAATTCCATACTCTTTGGCCCAGTTATTCCTGGTCTAAGACTTCAGTAACCAGTAACATTATATGAAAAATCTTTGCCTTGGAAATAAAACATCAAAAATAATCTAACTAAGCAGTATCAAAATGCATTAAATAAATGAGGGTAGAGTCATCAACTGAGATGCTGTCACTAAGGCTCACTAGTTGGGAGCACTTGGTCTTCAATGTATGCTCACAGTGTCACAGAATACAAAACCAAATCTGAGACTTGGCTATGGAGAAGACATGCTGAAAAGCAAAAGAAGAGGAAAAAGACATCAAATTATGTTAATACCTAGACAGCTGCCTGATGCCTCTGGTCCCACAAAGGAATGTTGGCTTTGTTACCAGTTCCCTCCTCGGACTTTTCTTCTGAATGTGCTTTCAACAGCATGCTACAACACATCTTGTCATATATGCAACATCTGGAACAAGGGAAGACCTTTCAAAGGAGTCCTGGCTGAAGGAAATTCCCTGGAGTTAGGATGACATGGTGAGTGGCCATCACTCAGCTGCGACAGTTCAGCATCTCACCACATCTGAGAATAAAAGCAGGAGGGCCCCCAAGTGTTGCAGGCTAACCTTGGGGTTAGATTACTTAATGCCAAAACATCCTGGTTAAGATGAAAACACATTCAGTCATTCATCCAGATGCTCTAATGTACCCAGATGTTTGACATCTTATATGAATAGCATATGGTGGTGCTAAATGGATAATATAAAAATCAGCGTACCACTTGGTCATTAAGCATTTTAAAATTAGCATCTGCTTATATGCAAGGCATACAGAATGGATTGCTTCAAAAGCCATTGTCTTTTCCCCTGTGGAATTCACTGTCAGATAGCACGTAACCTAACCAAAAAACTATAGGAACATGTGATGAATGCATAACAAATTAAGGTGTTCTCACTGCAGGGGAGAGAGCATTCAAGTAAACCATGGTTTACAAAGGCCAATTCTGTACTTTGTGCAAATTAGAATAATGGGCCCCATCCTCTGAGAAAATATGGCCCTCCATCAGAACCCCAAGTGTGGTGAGCACAGAGTATCTAGACGCCCTTGCAGAGGGCCCGTCTGGACAACTGCGCAGGAACTTGTTGCTGCAAGCGCATTCCCTCATTCATGGTCACAACTGAGCTGCTGCAATTCTATGCATCATGTACTCACACAACCGTTCAAAGACTGGGAGGGCATCAGCTTTGATCAAGGTGGAGAGAGCTTTCCCAAATACCCTCCAGAGAACTTGTTTATTCTTCCCTCCTTCCCTCCCTCCCTCCTTCCTTCCCTCCCTCCCTCTGTCCCTCTCTCCCTCCCTCCTTCCTTTATTCTTTCTTGTATTTCTGAAACTTGTGCATCTTAAGATGGCCTTAGACTTGCAATGCTCCTGCCTCAGCCTCCAACTGCTGAGATTTACAGGCATGTGACCCCAGGCTTGGTACCTTTTACCTTTCATCCCCCTCCCCTCCCCCCGAACCAGGTCACCTGATTATTTAAAGTGAATCTTTAGGTGTAGAGAGGAGATGGAACCCCTAGAGACTTAACCACCTGGGAATAGGATCCCTTTATTTATAGAGCTGAGCAGACTTTTAGCCAAGCTAAAGGTTTGATAATCAAATAAAGAGAAGAACAGACTGACTTGTGGGCTGAAAGTGGTCATTGGTGCCAAATGCAACCAAAATGCTGCACAAACAGGAAGGACAATTTTCACTTAATAGAAGTGTTTGCCAAGTTTGGATTCCTGTCTATTCGAGAGGCTAAGACAAGGGGGGATCCTGAGTTCAAGTCCTAC
>OU015744.1:45202043-45213968 GCA_907169655.1 Acomys percivali | reverse complement strand
TGTGTGTGTGTGTGTGTGTGTGTGTGTGTGTGTGTGTGTGTGTGTATCGTAAACCTCACAAGGGACACTGGTTCTGCTTGCCCTTAAACCAATCATAACCACCAGAAGGGTGGGGCCATTGATCTGGGCCCCTCTCCCTGTCCTCTCCCATGGCTATCATGAGAGGTAGCCCCCATTTCTCCTACACACCTGAAGGAAAGCAAAAGATTAACAAGACCAACTATATGTCTTGGGTAAATTTGGAAAATGAGAAAGAAGAAAATATGTATTATCTGTATTAAAACATGAGATAACCACACCACCATTTTCCACATGTTATAGTGCAATAGTCCTTTGTTCACTATGATAACTGATCATATAATCCTATTATCTCCACGTATGAAATAGTGATATTCAGCAACACATTTTTGGGACCCCCTCCCTGCTGTGCCGCTCCTTCTCAATAAAGCCTTGCTTGCTTTTTCTGCTCTTATTGTCCTTGCTCATCATTCTTCGAAATTTCAATTTTAACTAAGGAAACTGGTAAACCATTAAAATTGTTTTTAAAACCTACAGCACGTTTCTACATTGCAGAATGCTTTCGTTTCATAAAAAATAAAATAAAATAAAACAAATGTGGATTGACTGTCGATTCAACAAAGTAAGACTGGCAGAGAACCCCTTCAGAGTAACTAAGGCATCTACAAAAATATCATGCCTCACCTCAATCTGTAAGAGGGTGAATGTTCTCCTTTTAAGGCACAGAGACTGCAAGGATGTCTCTTTGCATTGGGTGTGTGAGGCATCAGGCTAGAGCGTGTACTTTGGAAGAGCAGTTAGGTAGGTGAGATGTAAAAGGCGTGCTGTTTGGAAAGGAGAAAGCACACTGTCTGCTCTCTGGATAAGACGAGGACTGCTGCGTATATAGAAAGTGCTAAGTGGCCACTGAAGCTCACTAGAACCAAAAGTAGAGTTTAGAGTTAGCTCATAGCTATCTTCATGTAGGTAGGACAAAAACGAGCAGTTCCAAAACGAAACTAAGAAAGAAGTTCTCACAATGATGGGGGGGGGGGGAAGCACGCCTTGTACTAAATGTAACAAAGAAAGAACAGCACTTGTCCACACCAAAACTACAAAATGCCATTCCAGGAAATTAACAGAGATCTAAATAAAATAGAGGGAACGAACATCCAGTGCCTATGGTTTTTATAACATATTTAAGACAGGGATAATCACTATATCCATCTATGATGTAACATAATCATTTTCAAAGTTTTCAGGTATTGATGAGCTGGCCTTAAAGGTCATAGGGAGCTGCATGGGAGCCTGAGTAATATGTCTGACCTTGGGATACTGGCATAGTAGAATGAAGTTAGAGGACTTCCATGCAAAACTATTGTAGTAAGAGCTGCTTGGTGTTGGCCTAAGACTAGACAGAGGCCTATGACTATTAGTGTCCTTGACTTAGCAGCATCTAGACTCATGTAGGAGACGAGCCTTTGAGCATTGCCTGTGAGGCGTTAGATAGATGAGGTTCAGTGGTGGCGGGGAATGTGTGTAACTCCCCTAAGAGTGAGCAGGGCCATTCCTGGAGCTTGGGTCTCAAAATACATAAAAAGGAGGAAGCTTGCTGAACATACCCTTTTCTCTTTGCTTCCTGGGCATGTGTGCAACACAAAGAGGCACATTAAGTTTCTGCCTCTAGGACATTCGTACCCTGAGAGACTGAGCTCTCAAATCGTGAGGCAAAACAAGTTCTTCACCCCAAGTTGTGTTCCCGGAGTATTTTTAGCATAGCAACAATAACTGTGACAGACTGTATCGAGGAACCACAACTGAGACTTGTGGTATAAACCTTCCCATTAATGTCCATCTGAGTTTTGGCTAAGGTGCCAGACAATACAGTGAGAGAAAACAATGTCCTCATTTATACAGTAAGGACATCTTATAGCTCATGAAAATGAATTTAGACTTTGATCTCATACAAAACAAAATTAACTAAAAATCAGGCCATGTACATAACTAAAATCCAAACTCCTATAATTAAATACGATAGTGATTTTTGTTCCTTTTAAGGCATTTTGTTGCTATTTGTGTGTGTGTGTGTGTGTGTGTGTGTGTGTGTGTGTGTGTGTGTGAGAGAGAGAGAGAGAGAGAGAGAGAGAGAGAGAGAGAGAGAGAGAGAGAGAGAGAGAGACAGGAGACAGACAGACAGACAGACAAACAGACAGAGACAGAGACAGAGAGACAGCAGACAGAGAGACAAAGAGACAGAGAGAGAGTCCGTGAAGTTGAGGAGTTACTGGCAGTTATGAGCCACCCAGGGTGGATTCTGGGAATTGAGTTAGGGGCCTCTGAAAGAGCAACAAGTGCTCTTTACCATGGATACATGTCTGCATCCTCAATACTAAGTTTGTATGGTGTAAGTAAGATTGAGAAAATGTTTCGTACATATAACACCAAAAGTACAAATTGAGAAAAGAAGCAAAAGAAACTTCATCAAAATTGACAGCTTGAGAACAACAAAGGCTAACAATATGAAAGTGGAACAATCAGGAGAATTAAAAGAAAAATGTGTGTTATGTGTGACAAGGGAGTTAGAACTAAATTATATAGAGAAGTTTTAATACAATAATTAAAAATCCAATTAAGAGTAAGGAAATGATTTAAATAGACATTTCTCTAATAAACACAAAGGAATGAACATTAAGCACATGAAAACACTACATAACCAGGAGACAAATTTAAATAAAAAATGATAGTAGGATGCCACTGCTTTCGTTCATTTCCTGTTATTATCACAGAATCCAGGGACTGAGAAATTTGCACAGTGAATAAATTTGTTTTAGTTTAAAGTTCTGAGGCCACAAAATCCAAGACCAGGAAGCTGCATCCCATAAGGGCTTTGTATGGTGCTACAGCATGGTAAAAAAAAAAAAAAAAAATGGAAGGAAAGTGGATGCATTCAAAAGAGGCAAAGCAAGGCCAGGGTAGGGCTCACTTTATAACAGTCTGATGGTGCAGTGACTAGTCCAGTCATCCTGAAACAAGAATCCACATGCTACAAGATGGCACTCTCTTGAAAATCTAGCCCCTCAGTCCAATCATTTTGTGGTACTAGGGATTGAACAAAAATGTCTCACACATACAAGGCAAGTGATCTCCCAGGGACCTATTGCCAGTGCCTCCTTTCATCCTTTCCTAAAGGTCCTGCCTCCCCTCGGTGCTGTTCCAGTGGGCACCAAATATCAACATGAGTTCCAGAGACAACAAACCATGTTCAAAACATAGCGATAGTTTCTTCTTGGACAGTTAGAATAGAAAAGGATACAAGGCTTAGGGAGAGAGAACAAACACTAGAACATTCCTGCATCACTAGTGAGAAAGCATATTGAGGTAGCTTCTGTAAGCATTCCAGTAGTTTCTCAAAGTGTTGAAGACAGGGTTGACTTATGACTAGGAAACTGAAGTCCTAGGAGATACTAAAAATAAGTTAAAACGTATACCCACATATAACATCACACAGGAACATTCCTAGCCACATTGTTTATAATAGAGAGTAAAAACAGCCTTGATATTTATCAGTCAGGGCATGGGTAAGCAAAATGATGACTATTCACACAATAGAATACCATTTAGAACTAAAAAGGAATGAAATACTGATATATGCTAGAAAGGGCATGAAATTTGAAAGCTTGATAAGCAAAAGAAACAAATAGGAACAAAAGGCCTCTAGTTATATGGTTTCATTTATGTAAATGGTTATTATACATAAATTCACAGGTACACAAAGTATATTAATGTTTGCAAGAGACTAGGGTAGAGTGTGGCTTGTAAACGTAAGGCTATTGTGTAGTCTAAATTCTGCTTTTCTGTCTAAATGTTGTGTAACTCTGCTCCCCAATTGTTCCCCTCATATTCCAATAAAGCAGCTTACAGCCAGTCAGTGAGCAGGGGAGAGAATAGGGATGGACTTCCTGCCAACCAGAGGAGGAGGAGTTAGAAGATGAAGTAAAGAATTCAGCAGAGGTTCAGCCAAGGGTAGCGATCCAAGGAAGATCAAGAGGAAAGAGCTAGAGCTGAGCAAAGCTTCAAAGTGCAAGTATCGCTGGGATGTTTGCTGGGACTAAGACAAAATAGCATAGAGGGTTAAGAACAGACTTAAGCTTCTCAGATTGTGTTGTGAAGCCTTGTATTATAAAGGTCTCAATTATTTGCGTGATGGCCAGGATAAGAAGTAAGCTAAGAGAAACAAACACCGGTTTATATAAATAGTTTCAACAGTTGGTAGTCAAAGGGAACACAACCTATAATGGCCATGAGTTATCATGATGGGCTAATAAAATTTCTACAGCTAGTCCATGACAGTGGCTGTACAACTCAATGAATACTAAAACCCATCCTACTGGACACATTATAAGGTTATGGTATGTAATCCTTACCCCCAATGAAACTTGAAAAACCCTTATCTGTGAATCTCTACCTAGAATAATCTGGTTAACCTTTCCATGTCTCACCACCAAGGCTTTTCTAGGTATACATACAAACATGCATTTTAATGATAATATATACTTTTTATCATACATTATAGATGCATGACAGACATATTGGTGGATAGAGAGATATACATTATAATTCATCTGTTCTTCCCAAAGGCAGGTGAGACTTGTTTTGTTTTTTGAGACAGGTTTCTCTGTGCAATAGCTCTGGCTATCCTGGAACACACTCTGTAGACTAGACTGGCCTCAAACTCACAGAGATCCCCCTGCCTCTGCCTCCCAAGTGTTGCGATTAAAGGTATGTGTCACCAGACCAGGCAAAGCAAGACTTTTTTTTTAAAAAAGTGTACCACTATTACTGTTTGCTGTGGTATCTCCAAATTGGAGTGAAGATCTGATTCGTGCTTAGACTATAAAACTCATTACTGGAAGAAAGAAAACCACAAGCATTAATTTACTTATTTTTGGAACTACTGTTGTCATAACAATTTCATGTTGCCATATATGTGATACTCCCCTTTCCTCCATGCTATATTTAGTGCATTAGTTACCATAACAACAAGATGAAATTCATCATATAGAAACACAAGGAAAGTGGTATTCTCTCATGGGAGTTTTTTAGATGATGTTATAAATATACAGATGAGAGGCAGCTCCAGACATCATTAGTTCCAATCTTCTGCCTCAAGGAGATTGTCTCACAAACTTCCAGATACGTGTGCTGCAAGTTTATTTTTAAATACAAACTGAAAAACATAAAGCATAATATATTAAAATGGAACAAATTTAGCTTAAGAGTCCAAAGCTAAGGTAGACATGCTCCAGCTGACCGCCACTCTCTATGCTACAAAGCTCCAAATCACTTTCCAACTGACTTTTCCTCTAGTGAAGTTACATGCTAAAAAACACAATAAAATAAATCAAATAAAAAGTGACCTGGACACCCTTTCTCTTTCATAGACTTTGTCTAATATACCAGGGCTTTGTTTATGACTTTGTTTTCTGCTCCTGAAACAGAATACCACTAACTAGGTAACGTCTAATGAATATAAATCTATTCAGGTCGTGATGATTCCAGAACATAGGAAGCCCACTGTCCAGGTGTTGGCATCTGGGGAGTCTTCTTGCTGGCTCCCAACATGGAGGAAGGCACCTCAAGAAAGAGTTGGTGGATACTTAACCTATTCCCTAGGAAGGCCTTAATACACTCATGGTGGGCTGTGCACCTGTCACTTGATAGTTCATAAAGGTCCTGCCTGTCAATCCAGTTACAGTGGCATTTAAATGCCAATGTGGTTTCAGAGTTTTGCAGAGGAATATCAATCCCTATCAAGTTCTGAGTGAAAACATGTATTAGCAATGTGCCTCTTAGGTCACAATAGGTTACAAAGGAGCCCTTTCTTCTGCTCTGTTTGTTTCCCCTCTGGTATTAACACCAATATTTTGAGGCTCTGACATATACAGAACTATATTTCCAAAAAAAGTCTATAATACACAAAATCTTGTTCAAATTTCTGAACTTTCATGGTTCCCCTAAACCCCAAGACTACTGAAGTTTAAAATTTCAGGTTATAACCTCGTAAGTTGAAATGGAACAACTTTCATTTGACATTTTCTGTTAGTTTGGGGTTGCCTGTGGTCAAAGCACATTGTTTACATAGGCACCTCAACTCACAGAGTTGTTTCTCTTCGTCTCATTCAGTTGTGACTTTACTCATTCACTGAGCAAACATTTACTGCAGCTCATGGTGCACCACGGGCTCCTTTAAACTCCAGGAAGTCATTTCTCTGATGACTAAGGAGGTTGAGCATTTCTTTAAGTGTTTCTCAGCCATTTGATATTCCTCTGTTGAGAATTCTCTGTTTAGTTCTGAGCCCCATTTCTCAATTGGATTATTTGGTTTGGTGGTGTATAATTTCTTGCGTTCTTTATATATTTTTGAAATTAGACCTTTGTCAGATGTAAGGTTGGTGAAGATATTTTCCCAGTCTGTAGGCTGTCGCTTTGTTCTGTTGACAGTGTCTTCTGCCTTACAGAAGCTTGTCAGTCTCATGAGGTCCCATTTATTAATTGTTGACATTAAGGCCTGGGCTGTTGGTGTTCTGTTCAGGAAGTTGTCTCCTGTGCCAATGTGTTCCAGGCTCTTCCCCAATTTTTCCTCTAACCGATTTAATGTCTCTGGTTTTATGTTGAGATCTTTGATCCAGTTGGACTTGAGTTTTGTACATGGTGATAAATATGGGTCTAATTGCATTTTTGTACATGGAGACATCCAGTTAGACCAGCATCATTTGTTGAAGATGCTATCGTTTTCCCATTGAATAGATTTGGCTTTTTTGTGAAAAATCAAGTGACTAAATATGTGTGGATTCATTTCTGGGTCTTCGATTTGATTCCATTGATCCACCTGCCTATTCCTGTGCCAGTACCATGCTGTTTTAATTACTATTGCTCTATAGTACATCTTGAGATTGGGTATGGAGATTCCTCCTGAGGATCTTTTATTATATAGGATTGTTTTTGCTATTCTGGGTTTTTTTGTTTCTCCATATGAAGTTGAGAATTGATCTTTCAATGTCTTCAAAATATTTTGTAGTATTTTGATAGGGATTGTATTGAATCTTTAAATTGCTTTTGGTAAGATGATCATTTTTACTATGTTAATTCTCCTGATCCACACACAAGGGAGATCCATCTGTCTTCTGATGTCATCTTCAAGAGATGTAAAGATTTTTTTTCAAGCAAGTCCTTCACTTGCTTGGATAGAGTTACTCCTAGATATTTTACATTGCTTTTGGCTAACGTGAAGGGTGTAGTTTTCCTAATTTCTTCCTCAGCATATTTGTCATTTGTATATAGGAAAGCTAGTGACTTTTTTGAGTTAATTTTGTATCCAGACAATTTGTTGAAGGTGTTTATCAGCTGTAAGAGTTCTCTGGTGTAACTTTGGGGTTCATTTATATACGCTATCATATCATCTGCAAATAGGGATAATTTGACTTCCTCCTTTCCCATTTGGATCCCATCTTACACCCATCAGAATGGCTAAGATAAAAAATAGAAGTAACACCACATGCTGGCGAGGATGTGGAGAAAGAGGAACACTCCTTCCTTGCTGGTGGGAATGCAAACTGGTACAAAGACTTTGGAAATCTATCTGGCGCTTTCTCAGAAAAATGGGAATAGGGCTTCCTCAAGACCCAGCTATTCCACTCCTTGGAATATACCCAGAAAATGCTCTACCACACAATAGGGACATATGCTCAACCATGTTCATAGCGGCCTTATTCATAATAGCCAGAATATAGAAACAGCCTAAATGTCCCTCAGTAGAAGAATGGATAAAGAAACTGTGGTACATTTACACTATGGAATACTACTCAGCTATTAAAAACAAGGAATTCCCAAAATTTGTGGACAAATGGATTGAGCTAGAAATGATCATAATGAGTGAGTTAACCCAGAAGCAGAAAGACTCAAATGGTATATACTCACTTATCTGCATACTAGCCCAAGGGGCATGTCCCATGAAAGCCTTCACTTACTAGGAAACTGGGACAGAGGGGAGGACATCCTATTGGGACTCTAGATGAGAGAACCATGTGAGAATAGCAAAGTAGAAGGATCCAGTGGGTCCTAGAAACCTACAAGCAGAACATTATGATAGGCAGATTTGGGCCAAGGGGTTCCGCTCAAACTAAGGCAACATCCAAGGACAATACAGGCGGTAAAATTTAAACCCCTACCCAGATCTAGCCAATGGTCAGAACAGTCTCCACACTTGAGTGGAGAGTGGGATATGACTTTCTCACATACTCTGGTGCCTCACATTTGACCATGTCCCCTGGAGGGGGAGACCTGGTGGCACTCAGAGGAAGGACAGCAGGTCACTGAGAAGAGACTTGATACCCTATGAGCATATACAGGGGGAGGTAATCCCTCTCAGGAACGGTCATAGGGGAGGGGAATAAGAGGTAAATGGGAGGGAGGGAAGAATGGGAGGATACAAGGGATGGGATAACCATTGAGATGTAACAAGAATAAATTAATAAAATTTTTTTAAAAAAGAAATGATCATAATGAGTGAGTTAACCCAGAAGCAGAAAGACTCAAATGGTATATACTCACTTATATCTGGACACTAGCCCAAGGGGCATGTCCCATGAAAGTCTTCACTTACTAGGAAAGTGGGACAGAGGGGAGGACATCCTATTGGGACTTTAGGTGAGAGAAGCATGGAAGAATGGGGAAATAGAAAGATTCAGAGGGTCCTAGAAACCTACAAGAAGAACATTATGATGGGCAGCTCTGGGCCCAGGGGTTGTGCTCAAACTATGACACCAGCCAAGGACGTGCAGTAAACTTCAAACCCCTACCCAGATCTAGCCAATGCACAGGACATTCTTGGCAGTTGAGTGGAGAGTGGGAACTGACTTTCATATGAACTCTGGTGCCCCATATTTGACCACGTCCTCTGGATGGGGGCCTGGTGGCACTCAGATGAAGGATAGCAGCAAACCAAGAAGAGACTTGATACCTTATGAGCATATACAGGGGGAGGAGGTCCCTCTCAGTCACAGTCATAGGGGAGGGGAATAGGGGGAAAGTGGGAAGGAGGGAGGAATGGGAGGATACTAGGGATGGGATAACAATTGAGAGGTAATATGAATAAATTAATAAAATATTTTTTTAAAAAATTAAAAAAAAATAAACCCCAGGAAGTCAGATTACCATCTGTGACTCCCTAGAGACTCTGAGGGAAGAAAGTAACAGGATGTGGCAAAGTAGGTCTTGTCTCTGTGCTGATCCATGAAAACTTCCTTTCCCCAGCAGACAGAGTTCTTAATCTTCAGAAAGGTGAGCTGTTTCTATGAAGTAATTTTCATCCAGATTCATGGTCACCTGTAGCTCTGTGAAGATTTTCCTCTGCACCATAGTGTTTTGAAGGAGACTTGAGATACCGGTCAGAGGGTTTGCGTCCAGGCCTAGCAGTTTCACTGTCCAGTTATATAGACCTGGAAGAGTTGCTTGGCCTCTCTACCACTTGGTTTCTTCCCCTGCAAGCTGAAGCTAACAGGAATGACACCTTACCTAGAGCCAGGAGTATGAGCAGGTGGAGATGAAAGCTTTTGGCAAACCATAAGACGGTGACCATTAGTGTTATTGCTGTTATGCCACTGTTGTCACAAACCAGGCCTTCCAACTGTCTTCTCAATGTTGAGACATAACAGGTAGCACAGATTCAAAACTTAAAACCATTGAGAAAAGAAGCCTCCACTTCTCTTTTGCACCCATCTTGCTATATTGCAAGGAGTCACATGCATGCACAGTCAGCTCATGAAAATGTAAACTGTTCCCAGGTGTTTCAGAAAGGAACATATATTTTCATTGTTTTCCTTGGAGTGTCTTGGAAAGACTTTGCCAACAGGATTAGGAGTCTCTTGGTGGAATGCCATAGAAACCAAGTCTAACTGCCTAAGCTTCTGCATCATCTTATTTCCAAAGTTCCTCAGGGTTCTTTTTATCCCACAGTGTTTGTGGACCAGCATCAGGGACAGCTAGGACTCAGAAACCCCAACCATCTTCACCTGTGCTCCTCAGTGTGGTTCTGTTTTCCGTCTCTCCTGGATCTTTCTTAGCAGAACTGTTTCCTCTGGACCTGGGTCCACCTTGCATGCTGGACATAGCTGTTTGCAAATCTTAACTGGGCATGTTTGTGCCCAGGGCACCCTTAGACCTCATTTATGTCCCCTGCCCTGATTCCACACCCCCACGGCAGGAACTCTGATTGTCCTTGGGATGGACAGTGAGGGAACTTCTGAGCTATTCTAGATTTTGAGTGGTCAAAGTGGAAAGTGGAGAGATTGGGATGTTAAGTTACTAGTGAAAAGAGAAGACTAGCTTACGTTCTTTCCTTTTCACTAATACTAACTTTTCAATTTATTTTTAATTACGTATATAAGTCTCTGAGGGGTGATATGTGTATTTGAGTGCAGTGCCCAGGGAAGCCCAAGATGTAGGAGGCCCCTATAGCTAGAGTTACAGACAGTTGTGAGCCTTTCAATGTGGGTACTGATAATCAAATTCAGGAGCATAAAAGAACATAATTCTCTTAAGCACTGAGCCAACTCTCAGGCCCCCTATATTATTCATTTTAACAGTGCAAGTTAATGAGTGTCCTTTTGGCATTTCTATGCATGCATACATTATGCTTTCATAGTGTTTACTCTCCTTTCTTCAACCATCCTCTTTGTAATAATAAGACTCTCCCATCTCAGATCCTAATGTATCGCCTTCCACTTTCAAGTCACTCTCTTGTTATTGATGCTCTCCAATAAAGAGATGCTATGAACTTTATTTGTGATCATCATTCAGTCATATTAACTGTGCAAATGAGTGGGGTTTGTTATGACATTTCCATTTACACAGATAGGAGGTCATTGTGTCTTGCCTCCCCACTACTGTGTCACCCTCTTGTTCCTCCCACAAGTCCCGCTAGTCTCTTTCCTCAATGCTCCATCTTTTTCCTTCCAGATCTACACATACAAGGACAATGTAATACTTATATTTCTGTGTCTTATTTCTCTCCCCATTTTACCTGTTTTCATGGTCTTCAATCTATGCTACAATCTAAACTCAAACCCATTCATAGCTCCCTTGGAACCATCACATCCTGCTACAGAAAAATAGCAGAAACAATTATCTCTCAGGGTTGAGCACTTTTTTTTTTTAAGCATGTGCAGCTCCCTGGGATGGATTTGTAATATTTCAAGGAAAAACAGTTCTCCTTGAAGGCTGTTTGCCCAGCCCAGGGTTTTCCTTGCTTCACCTAATCTCACCCCTCATGCAGTTTCAATAGGAACAACTTACCCTTTCCTTCCTCAAATTTGTGCTAGAACAAATGATCTGGGTGATATTTTCCAACTTCTGTCTAACCGTGATGCTGGGGGTTGTCATCCTTCATGGCTGCCTAATGTCTGTAAAAGAGCTATCCATCCTCTTACTTGAGACATCCCTTGGGCCTGAGAATTTAGAAGTAATTTTTCTGAGTCATACCAAAGATCCATTGAGTTTGAGAAACTAAAGAACTCCAAACATGCTTTTGTCCAAGACAGACTTTAAACCACTTGGTCACAGACTGGGAGATGGTCACGTAACATATACATCAACAGGGCAGATGACTTGATGTGCAGTGGCCGAGAATGTCAGTGATGGACACGGGAGAGTGCCGGGTGTAGCCAGTGTGGTTTTGTGGGGGAGAACACAGAAGCAGCAGAGGAGAGGAGCTGAGCCAAGCATGCTGGGTGAAGATGGAATGGGGGAAGTTGGAAGTGCTGCAGAGGCAGAGCTCCCTTCACCTGGATGACACATACAGGCTGAAGAAAGACAATGAAGTGAGGTGTGTGTGTGTGTGTGTGTGTGTGTGTGTGTGTGTGTGTGTGTGTG
>OU015744.1:45173452-45202033 GCA_907169655.1 Acomys percivali | reverse complement strand
GTGTGTGTGTGTGTGTGTGTGTGTGTGTGTGTGTGTGTGTGTGTGTGTGTGTGTCCCGGCCTACAGTGTCCTTTTGTCTAAGTATCTGAGTCTGTGGAATGGAAACAGGCTCTGCCCTATTGGATAGGAGGACAAATAAGGGAGTAGCTGTGAACTGGGTCTGTTAGACCATTTACCCTTTGAGGAAGACAAGAGTCCATGAGGTGTGAGTTGGCTACTGCAGAAACCACAGGAGGAATGTTGAGACCATTACATTACTGCCCAAATGAAGGCTACATCTGTTCTTTGGCTCTTTTTAGTGTGGTAGGAAAGGCTTCTTGTCTGTCAATCCTTCTGGCCTTAATACTCCACATCTGTAAGGAGGCTTTTTTGTTTTTGTTTTCTTGTTGTTTTTTTTTGGGGGGGAGTTGTTTGTTTCTTTTTTCTTTGTGTCCATTAGTTTATCCTATATCAAATTTAAGCAATTTGGTGCACTCAGTATTGTAGATATCTTGTAGTTGTTCCATTGTAAGATTTTTAGATACAAGCTGACTATAAAGAGGGCTCTGTTCTATTGGGATAGGGTAAAAATGAAGGTACCTGTGGCTCTATCCACACGGTATGCTAAAAGTCTGAACTCTGGACTGGGGAGGGAGAGATACTGGTCACCAGCCCATTGTTATGTCTATCTACACATACTTTATGGGGAAAAAAAGGATTGATGAGATTGTGGCTTGCCTATGTGGTCTTGGCCAGCAAAAAGGCTGTGTCTTCATGCCCTTGCAGATGCTGCAGGACCCAAAATGAGAAGAACCTGATGCCTTCATCATTTCTCTTGGCCTCCCTCTTTTTGGTCATAAAGATTACCACTGGGTGATAGAAACTGTCATCAGGCTTGCACAGTTTGCCAAAGTTATTGCACAAAGCAGATAGCAAGGCCGAGTCTTAACTTCTGGTCCTATGCCTAGGTCTGGACACAAACTCTTCCTAGTGAGATGTAGTCTCCTGTCCTCTCAGGCTCACTCTTGGCACTCCACAACCCCTCAGCGTTCTGTGCCACAGCCATCTAAGACTACCTGAAGACTCCAGCAAACTGTGCCCCTCCCAGCCCAGAACCTGCAGGCATTCTGCACTGGGGCTGCCCATTCTTCCTTTCCTTCTGCTTTCTTTTTTGGCCAATTCCTAATTACCACTTCAGGAAACCCTTTATCAATCCCTAAGCCAGTGCCCATTTCTTCTTCCATCTTATAATTATCCACCTCCCCACTAGACTATCTAGTAAGTTCCATGGGAGAAGGCAGTGGTGCAGTTTTGTTTGCCGTGCCATCCTAAGTGCCAGGCACATGCATACATATATGTGCATATTTTCAGATCATATAGTCCAGCGGTTAAAAGCTTTGAACTGTAACTTCTTGAGTTCAAATACTACTTTTACTTTGGTAGGTGAATCATGCTCACCTGTAACATGCACATCACAAAATTATGTGTCAGAATATTGGGAGAAGCAAATTGCCTTCTCTGTGCAAATTGCTTACAACAGTACGTGCCAAAGATTGAGCTCACAATGCACATTAGCAATAGATGCAGAGTGAACAATTCCCAAAGGGCGGGGAGACAATGCACCCTTTGCATCCAAAGGCAGGAGAACCAATTTTCCCACTTTGCTTAAGCTGCTAAATTAGGGTGCTCAATCTCCCAGAAAAGCCCTCACAGAGTGCTCAGGCAGTACATTCACACAAAAGATGACAGTGATGAAAGAAATGAACCCGTTCATACTTATGCAGATGATAAATCCTGGAGGCAGACTGCATTATAGCTCAGTGTAGCTGTGATGCAGGTACCTCTAAACAGGAACTAAATGGGCGTGGGCTTGCAAAGCTACAGTCAGCCTCCCCCAACTGAAAGGCAACAGGAAAATGATCCTTCACTGAGCGCTCATCTTCTCACCGCCCATATTCCTCCAATTTGTTTCTTCAGGGGAAAGAGCAATTCACTGGGAAGTATAGCGGGTCTGTTAGAAAATGAGGCTTTCGCTCATTAAACTGGTTTGTTTGCTTCGTTTTGCTCCCTTTGGGGGCTATACCAGGAGCTAGAAGTGCTGGCTTCTTGTTATTCAGTGGAATGTCCAAACTTTGTTTAGTGCATTCTGCATGCCATCCATATGACCAGCCTGGGAGACTTCCTGTACTGAAACGATTCACCCTTGAGTTAGCCCCGGTCTGGAATCATTTGTGGCAGTTTTGTGACCTGGCATGACACCACAGCACCCAAGCTGAGGATGCACCTGAGCTTGGTTGGAAGTGGATCATGTGCAGTTAGACGGCCTCTCTTCTGTTCCTTTCCTCAGCGCCTGTGCCTTTCTTGCTGTGTATATACCAAGAATGTGGCAGTGACATTGTATAAGTTTTATGGCTTGCTGCTTCATCTGCCTCTAAGAAAGAATGACTATTATTTAGAACCCAATTCCAAAATCCCTGGCAAAAATGCTCTGCTTGGCCAAGGTCACCATTTTCCCTTACATCAAACAACTGGAACATTATAATACATATTGAGTGCTTTCTCTTCCCTCTGCAGGCCTTCTGTCCTCCCATCCCCACTCTTCCCAGGTCTGATCTCCACCCTCATTCCTCTCTACATTCCCTCCCCTACCTTGTTCCTTCTCTTCAACTGCCTCCACTGTCTATGCTATTTCCCCTTCTGAGTGAGATTTAAGCATCTTCCTTGGGTCCTCCTTGTTACTTATCTTCTTTGGGTTCTGTGAATTATAGTATGCTTATCCTGTACTACATGGCTAAAATCTTCTTATAAGTGTGTACATACCCTCTGTGTCTTTCTGGATCAGCGTTACCTCACTTAGGATGAATATTTTTCTAGTTCCATCCACTTGCCTGCAAACTTCATGATGCCCTTGGTTTTAATAGTGAGTAGTATTCCACTGTGTAAATGTAATACCATTCTTTATCCATTCTTTGGTTGAGGGACATCCAGGTTGTTTCCAGATTCTGTCTATTATGAATAAGGCTGCTATGAACATAGTTGAGCACATGCCCTTGTGATATGGTGGAAAGTCTTTTGGGTGTATGCCCAGGGGTTATGGATATAGCTGGGGCCTGCAGAGACCCTTGAAGTGAGAATACCAGATTCTGCACCTTTGCCCTGATGCACATTTGTGAGATGCATAACAACTCTGTGTTTCTATTTCATCCCTGTGATTAAAACTAGGTCACGGTAGAAGAGTCACATCTGGAATGCTCCAGCTAGTTTAATCATCTCCCCTCACTCCATAAGCCTCTGGAGAAAAGAGATACAGCTAACTCTAAGGAAATGATAAAAGGCTCATTCTCCAAAGAATTATTCCACATCAGTGGACTCTTAGAAAATATGTATTTTTAAATATTGTTTATTGCATTTTTAAATATTAATATGCATATTAGCATGAATGAATATTGACTTTATTTAATATTAATACTAACACCAATTCCTGATTACTTCTTAACTACCAAACTATACATTTTATATACTTTTGTGTCAGTCTTGTCCAACCCATGCACAAACCCTTGGAAAACTACATTAACTTTTTAAAATCTACTAAGCTAGATATGAGAATATAAGGAGAAATAGTGTACATTAAAAATAACAATGGCTGATATTACTCACGCTCCTTCTCTTTGCCAAGGCCAACACAATGGTTCCCTCTCTTCTTGTCCCAAATGCTACTTTCTCTTGAAGGTATCAGGGAACATAGTAGATTATCTTTTCTGTTTCATTTGTGAGTCAGGGTCTCTACACAACCCTGGCTGTCATGGAACTCACTATGTAGACCAGGCTAGCCTGGTGTTTCATTCTTCTACATATAGACATCCAGTTTTCCAAACACATTTGTTGAAGATGCTCTTTCCTTCCGTGTATATTTTTGGTGTCTGTGCTGAATAGCTTTAGATCACCTTGAGGCAAACTAAAGTCATGTGAGAGAAGGAAACCCCAATTAAGAAAATGCCTCCATAAGTTGGGGTGTGTGTTTATTTATTTATGTATTTATTTATTCATTCATTGACTTTACATCCTTGTCATAGCCCCATCCCTTCCCACCTCCCAGTTGCACCCTCCTTTCCCTCTCTGCCATTCCTCTCCCTTATTCCTCAGAAGAGAAAAGCCTCCCTTTCCCATCCACCCCAGCTCATCAAGTCCTATCAGGACTGAGTGTGTCCTCTTCCCCTGTGGCCTAGCAATGCAGTCCTGCCAGGGGGAAGTAATTGAAAAGATAGCAAGAGATTCTACGTCAGAGAGAGCCCTGAGTTCCCTTAGTAGGGGACCCATGTGAATCCTGAGGTGACTTCAGCTACATCTGTGCAGGGGGCATAGGTCCAATCTATGCAAGGTCCTTGGTTGGTGCTTCAGTCTCATCGGGCCCCTCTGAGCCCTGGTTAGTTGGCTCTCTTGGTCTTTTTGTGAAGATCCTGTCACCTCCAGGTTCTTTTCTCCTTCTCCCCACTTTTTTGCAAGGCTCCCTATGCATCGCCCAATGTTTGGGTGCACGTCTCAAGGTGCTGCTGGGTGGAGTCTCTCAAAGGACAATTCTGCTTGAAGCCTGTCTGCAAGCATGGCAGAGTTTCATTGATAGTGTCAGGGGTTGGCTCTCTCTGATGGGGTGGGTCTTGGGTTGGGCCAGGCATTGGTTGGACATTCCTCCAATCTCTGCTTGATCTTTATCTCTGTACATCTTGTAGGCAGGGTGAGTTTTGAGTTGAAGTTTTTGTGGGTGGGTTGGTGTTTCCTTTCCTCTACTAGAAGGCTTGTCTAGTTAGAGGGTGCCCTCTTTAGTCTCTATGGCCCCTGCTATTCGGAATCTCTGCTAGAGTCCCTCTCATATCCCCCTGGGAGCCTTTAGTGGTTGATAAGGGAGTATCTCGGCCATTCTACTTACATTTACATTCTATTCCACTGATAGAATTCAACTGATAGCTCATCGGTTTCTGTCCAATATCATGCCATTTATATTACTATGGCTCTGGAGTATGACTTGATAGTGAGAATGGTAATCCCTCTAGTATTATTCTTTTTTGCTCTGAATTGCTTTGAATATCCAAAGTCTCTTATGTTTTACATAAATTTTAATAATTATTATTTCTGTAATAATATCATGCAGATTTTTTATTGAAATGGCATTGAATCTATACACTGTTTTGGTGGGATTGCCAGTTGTCATGTTATTAATCCTATCAATCCATGAACATAGAAGACTTTTCCATTTTCTAGTGTTTTCTTCAATTTCTTTCTTCACAGTTTAAAGTTATATATTTATTTACCTGAGACTATTGCAATTGAAATTGTTTTTTTCTGGTTTCCTTTTCAGTGTGTTTATAATTACTGTATAGAAAGGCTACTGATTTTCATATGTTCATTTTTTAATATCACTACTTTTCTGAACATGTCTATGGATTCTAAGGATCTTCTAGTAGAATATTTATGGCCTCATATGTGTAGAATCACATTCAGCTTCTTCTGATATTTGTGTCAAATACCAATGGATAGTCTCAACCTAACAATCACACAGATGCTCCTATTAAACTAGATGGTAAAACAGCATAACCAAAAGTCAAGAATCTGGGAATGAGTTGGGTAGGGAGAGATGGAGTGGAGGAGGAGGTAGAAGAAGGTGGGAGGAGAGGGTAAGTGGGCATGATAAAACTGGCAAAAATCCAACTTTAAAATGCAGGTCTTTGCCAACTTGGGCAATTTTCATTTATATTTTTCTAGAATTATGATCTCCCCAAATCAATTGACAGATAGATTTCTCCAGACCTAGCCATCCTCTCAATCTCTTGGACTTTTTGTGACTTGGTAAGGCCTTGGGTGCTATGAGTGTTCACAACCCCTGCCCCAGCATTTTGTAACTTAGTACTTAGGAATGGTTCAGACTAAAACCATTGATCATTCAAGAAGCAGCCGTATGATACAAGGTCTGCAAGCTCTGAAGCGTTATGAGTAAAACCCAGGATATCAGAAAACCTGGGTGGGAAAAGATATTATTAATTTCACTATCCTTAAACTAAAATTTTGACTTATTCCTTCAATTGTGTGAGTTACTTATTGTAGATGCCTCTAACTATTACTAATACTCATTGTTAAGTTGCTATTATGCATTAGTTACTTAGTGCATAAGTTAAAAAGAGTATTTGTTACTGCATCATGAGTCTGTTTATAAAATATCTTTATAATTTAAAGTTTTGGTAATATCTTATGCTATACTTACCTTTCTTTGTATTCTTGTATTAATTTTACATACTTAAAAAATTTTAAAGATAATCCACATACACACAGGCACATGTGCATACACTCCTATTATAAAAAAGATAAATTTGAGAGATCACAGTTGATACCAAGGCAAACATCTCAGTAAGATGGCATATGGTAGGAACCTGCTTACCTCATGATAGCTAGAGATCAAGGAAAAAAATGCTAGAGACCCATTAGCTCCCTTCAAAGGGATGCCCTCAATGACCTCACTTCCTTTACTAAGCCCCACCTCCCAATAGCACCACAAGCTGATTCTCAGTTCTTTAACACAGTAACTTTAGGGAATCATGTATGCAAACAGCAAGAGTGGGAGAACATCTTATTCTTCCCAAGACATTCCTAGCTCTTTATCCTTCGCTACCCAGGGCCCATCTTCCTGAAAGTACCACATAGTATTTCATGTTCAGGATGTAAATATAAGCTAGGCAATGTCCTCTTTTTCTTAGAACTTCCAAGCCTACATACCAAGTCTCTGCATAGAATTAGTAGATAAGGTAGATACCTTCATATAGCATGACAGGAGAGAGAGGTTTAATGACCACTTTCTCAGCTATGTGTCACTGTCTACACTGCTTTCATTCCTTGATTCTCCTCATGGACTCTGAATTTCAGCAAACTCCTTGCCTGGGAGATGAGGAAAGTTTGCTTACACATGTTTAGGTTTTTATATTCCCTACCCATTCCTGCTATTAGAATTACAAAAGCTGTAGTTTTGAAAATTGAAATGTCAAAACAGTCTTTTTTTTTTTCCTTAACTCTCATAAGACTTATTCTGTGTCGTCTCCCTAGAACAGTCTTTCCTTCTCTCCCCCCGCCCCTCTGTCTCTCTCTTACCCTGGATAGGTCAATGAAGTAACAAGAGGTTAACAGGAAATGCCAGAAAAAACACATCAGCTGTTTTCAAATAGTTTTCCACAAAAACCTCTAAAACATATCACTTTGCATATTAAATTTATAAACTCTGGTTTAAAGGGAAAAAAGTTCTAGTCTCCCTCTGAACAGGAAATGCTATAAAGAAGTAGAAAGTCCTAGGGATGCGATGAGAAGTGGATGGTGTCTTTGAGAGGCTCACTCATGATGACCTACTATGGGTGACTTTCCAGGCACTATGCTTACATTCTGGGGACAAAATAGAACTTCATAGAATAGCGATTGTTCCCTGTCCTTGTATAATAGGCTCTCTATGCACGTATGTATCCCTTTGCTTCTACAGTGACCTGAGCAAGAGTCTATTTTAACTCAGAGATGTTTATACAGAGTAAGACACACTAAAGATTGAGCAGTAATTGGAAACAGTTTGCTGTCAAGCTGCATCTAGGCTCTGGGGTGTATTGTGAACATTTAAAATCTGTCTGCTTGTATATCATAACACTTCGACATATTAAAATTACTTCCTGGTTTGTGAGAGAAGTTCTCACAAGGCTAGCCAATTCTCAAAGAGTAAAGGGCTCAGCCAAGAGAGTGCCTTTGATGCAGAAATGAATGCACAGCCCCCTGCCGGGGCTTAAACAGCCCAATGGACAATATTCTGCTGCCTTAATCATCCCAGGGCCAGTTGACAGGCTAAATCCCAAAGCCCACTAAGATTTTCCAGTGTAGCTATCCCTGAACTGTTCACCTTCCTGTGCCCCATTTACAGTAGAGACCACAGTAAGACAGTGACCTCTGTGCTTCTCACCTTTCCATCTGTATCTGGATGGGGATGGTGCTTTTCTCACATGGCTCTGTGTGGCCTGTCATATCACCTGTCTCCAGGGCCAGTACGTAATGTGGCATTGTTTTCTTCCTGAGATGCTCCTGAACCGTCCCTGGTGACTGCTCTTAACTAACCATCCCACAGAAGGATATAAATCATGGGGGTTCAGAACTGAGGGAGTAGGCGAGTCTTCCTCAACAGAGGGTGACAACCTGCATCTGTGGAAACAAAAAGACAAAGAGCCATGTTGGTGTGGGTGGCTTCTCTGTGGACTGTGGGAAAGGTTGGCACAGGTCTGGCTGCAGATAGGCAGTGTCTCTCTCAGGACCAGAGTGTCTACATGACCTTCCTATAGATGATGTAAGAAGCCAGGTTAGGGTTGTGGCTCATATCCCTGGGCGGATCCCATCTCCTACAGGTAGGGGTACATCCCAGCTTTCTCCACGTTAACTGTAAATCTCTTAGCTTCATATGACTAAGCCATGGAGGTAGATAAGACGTCACACTTTGTTCCTTTCTGAAGGGACTGCTCTGCACAGGGATTAATGCACAGGACCTGCTAAGCCAGACCCACTACTGATGGTTGATGAGCACTTCCTCTGTGGTGCGAGGTTCTGGCTCCCATCCTCACAAAGAGCCCCTGAGACACAGTCAGCTCCACAGAGGGAACAAGCATTTAGCCTATGGCTATGCACCTGGTGAGCGACTGAGCCAAGATCTAAAACGAAAGGCTCGCTTTTGAGGCTGCCTCCGTAACACCTGCAGTGCTGAGGAGGCTGCCCAAGAAACCTTGTACACCTTCACCCAGAGCCTGGAGATTGCTGTCTGGGGTCCAGGGCAGCTGTGGCTGGACTTGGTGTGGATCGTAGGCTCCGTTTCCATGGTTGCAAACCTACTAGGATTTCCAGGCAAGATAAAACACAGAGATGAGAGCCTGAATATGTTTGTCAAATGGCAAATCCTGAGATAGTTGTATTTATAGCCACAGCCCCTTCATAAAGGAGTCAAAAGGTGTTTGAAGTCCAGCCGCAGAAGCGCACACAAGCCCGACAGCCCAGGGCCCCACCCCCACTCTCCTTCCGGCAAGCTCCAGCTTTCCTGTGTACGAAATGAGGGGCTCGTAATACTCACTGCGATTCTCCTCCTAGCAACTGGAAAGTGGTTCTTTGCTAAAGCAATTTCTAGGTATCTATTCTGCAAGGCTTAACCTCAGAGAGAAGGCAGGAAAGCCTATAAATCTGTATTCTTTAAAGCTCACTTAGTGAGTCTAATCATTGGTCTCATTCGGTAACTATTGGCCTGAGTGATTTGGTCCCTTCCTGACTGAACTATCCATTTGGAGATCATGCCCTGGAGAGTTTCCAGGCCAAGGCGTGGTATTCAGAAGTGTTTGAAAAGTGTAAGCCTGAGAGTTATCTGGAGGATATGATAGCCGTATCTCTAATGAACAGTAAGAAAAGCATTACATTTTATAATGAGCATGTCTGCCCAGCACTCCTTTCTCTGCCTTTGAAAATGCTCCTCTAAGAAACCACCTACTCCCAACTCTTCTGGGTTGAGCATGGGGTTAATCTGTTTTGCTCCCGACTTTCCACGTGAGCAGGACTCACCCATTCTTGATTGCCCATTGTAGGAAAATAGACCTAAGCCGAGAAAGTAGACTCAATCCCCTGACTGTCCATGGCTTGCTTGCAAAGCTTGAGACAGTGGGCAGCTGCCCTCCATGCATGAAGGGAAGAAAGTTATCCACATGGAGAACACTAAGATCAACACAGAGAAGAGACACACCAGAAAAAAACCTCAAAACTGCACACTCTAAGGCTTAAAACATGAGGGATTTTAGTTCATAAAAAGAATTTCTGTCAATAAATGACACCATGGACACATTTGACAAAAGCCTGACAGTGTGAGAAAGTATTTGTAAAGTTGAGATAAACAAAGACTTGTATCTTCTAGAATATTTTAAGACTTTCTTGAAAAAAGAAGGTAAAGGTTGGGAATTGGTGCACCACTGAATAGAATATTTATGGAGGAGAGTCCCAAAGCTCACACATCTGTGATGAGCTGTTTAAAATCATAATAATGAAAAATTAGAACAATTAAATATTATTCTACATCCACAAAACTGACAGAAACTAGAACCTAGAAATCACTAGTTTTGGAGATACAAGACACTCCACATTTTTGGTAATGGGATTTAGATCTCTTCTGCTTTGAGATGGTACTTTGGCCTAAGTTGGAAACAGCTCTTACTGGTCATAAACTTAATGTACTACTGATGTTTTCCCAGGGCCCACAGGGCAGTAGATTTCTTTACAAAAGTTTTCATAGAGAAGTCTGCAGTGACAGAGAGTTAGAGGAAAAGGCACAAGGAAAATGTGATAGGTCCACTCATTTCAGAAGTTTATATGCAGTAGTGATAAATACTGGGTGCATGTATAACAAAGTGAAAAATGCAGATCAGAATGAATGGAATCTCTAACCAAGTACTACTGAACAGACAGAAAATATATCTACACAAAGCATGTACTTTGAAAGGATGTAGTCAGAAGTCTACATATTAACTGTTTTAGACAAGGATATCCATAGAAGAGTCTTTGCATTGATGGATGCTATTTTTTCTTAAAGCAAGCAAATTGATAATAGATAATTTTAACAAGTATAATAGGTAAAAAGAAAAAATGAAAACAAAACTTAAATCTAAGAGGAAAATATAAGGAAAAAAGACCTTGCACAGGTTGGTCAGGGAGTGCTTTCTGGAATATTCTCTGAGCTCTGACGTGGGGTTTACACATGGAATGTAGTGGTGAATGGATACTTCTAGGACAGTGGCAGGACAGGAAGGAAGGCTGCTGTGAGTGAAACTGGAGCACAGCAGAGTTGAAAGTTCCAGGAACTCTAGAAGCCAGTGTGCAGTGACTCAAACAAAATGTCGCTCAGATCTTGAGTAAGGAGAGGTATAGGTGAGTGACAGGGATCAAAATCAGAAGAACCAGAGAGAGACTTGGTGTGCTGGAGCAGGCATCAGACATTTACTCAGTGGCAGTCTATTGATTCCATGCCGTTAGCCTGAGTTATTAAAAGCCATTCTCTTCAGCATGCACAGTCACTGTAAGAAGCAGCAAGACAAGTCCTATGTAAACCTCATTTTCTATGCGCAGTTGCTATGTGAGGCCCCATGTAGAATCTCTACATCTGCTCCAGATGAGCTAGTCTGAACTCTTCAGTAAATAGGGTGACAATCCAGGTTGTCTGGCTTGTACAGCAAATACCTGTACCATCGGAGCTGCCTTGCTAGCTCCTACCTCTTTTTAGAGGAGGGGCCATATTCACACTCTTTCGATGGCCATTGGCTATACACACACATACATAAGCCATTCTACCTACGTCTATCATCTGTTTCAATCAGCTGTCTATATATCTATAATCAATATATTTACCATCTGGCATATCTATTATCTATCTTTTATCTATCATGTATTTATCATTTATTTATCTACAGCTTGAAGATGATGCATTTGGATGTTCAGAGACTGATACAACTGATAGAGTAAGGACAGTGTAAGGAGTGGATGAGTAAGCTGCAAGAACTTCAGCTCAGCCCCTGCATCTAGGGAGACTGAGGTCTTGGAAGAAAGATGGTTCTGAGCAAATTGACCAGAATGCAAGGGGAAAATTTTTCCATTGAAATTTTTTCTGTAATGAGGATGTTATAAATTATTCAGAGTAACAACATCTGTTCTCCATGTTAACTTTAGTAATGAGACATCTCCTACAGATCTGGTTGTGTGCTTGGGGCTCAGACCATGATGTGCAAAAGATAAAGCCTCTGTACTTGTGGCTCTTATGCTCCAGGAAGGGGACAAATAATAGTAGCACATATTTATATAGCATGAAATTTGTGTTAATTACTGTTATTTGCACTTTATTGCATAAGTTCCTTTAATCCTCACAACCATCTTATGAATTCTTCATGTTTTTCATTACAAACAAGTAAGTGGTTAGATTGTAATTGAAGCCCATGTTGTCTGCTTCTAGAATTCATAAATAAAGGTAAATATAGGTTACAGTGAGTTGTGGGGAAGGCATTTTCACGGGTAATATCTCTTTACATACTATTACTGCCCATTACTAGACATGTGCCATAGTTCCCTTCAGAAAACAGCACAAGGAAGTGATTCTAGCTAGATTCAGAAGACCCATGTGGCATTACAGTGACTAAGCCTACAGGGGTAAGGCAGGCAGAAGACCCAAGGCTACTAGGAGAGACTGATGCTGGAAAAAAAATGGAAATGCCTTATTCCCTCTCTGCCTTGTATCTTTTGCGTACACCAGAGGACCACCTTCTCGTGAGCATCATTACAGATTGGCATTCTATGCAGTGCTACAGAATTACCTGTGCATCCTGGTATACTGAATCCATGTCCACAGTATGCAACATATTTTTTAAGAGGAAGAAATGAGTCAGTTATTAATGGGGGTGGGAGCATGAATAGCAACACAGCCCATTCATGAATGATTCTTGTGAAGTTTTTTTAAAAAACCCAATAACTTTTATTATTCAGCCATCATCAGGACTAAATGATGGCTGTGGGCTTTCTGGCTGCAAAAGAGAGCTTTGGGTAGATTGATGTATTTGGTGATACATTTATCTCCCTTGCTGCTGCCTTTGCCACTTCAGAATGAGCTCCTGAATCTGGTGAGCCAACGCTGGTCCAATGTGCTGCTGACCTCTAACACTAGCCAGGCAGCATTCTAGAGACCCCATGGACATTTCCCTCTGTGCCTCCTAGATCAAGCTCCTCATCTCTCCCCATCCTTCTTTCTTCCCTTCCTCTGACAGTCTACAGTTCTGTGGTGACTTCATCTCAATCATACAGATGTAGCAATATGCTTTCAATTAAAAGTTTCTTCAATCTCTTCAGTGATTAATTTGGCAAATTATACCAAAACACAATGGCTTAGAAAAAAAACAAGCATTATTATCTCAGAGTTTCAGTGGACCACAAATTTCAGAGTGGCTCTGTGGCATAGGGGCCTCTGTGAACTTGTTTCTGATGTGTTGGGGATGTTGGGTGAGATTCTTCTAAGGGCTGACTACATCAGAAGCACCATATGAGTGGTGAAAAGATTTCGGTCTCTCACTGGCTACTGAGAGGATGGCTCTTATCCTCATCACTTAGGCCTCTCTTGAGAATCCTCATGATCAATCCAAGATAGAATAAATTTAAGCTGTGACTTCCTTTAGGACCTCATATCAGAAGGCACATAGAATGGTTTCTATTGCATCCTCACAGTTAACCAAGCCAGCTGTGTCAACGTAGCAGAAGACCTCCAGACGCATGGAGGATTATGAACACTATCTTGGAGGCTGACTACCACATTAGTTAAAAGTGTGTACCTAACTCCTATACACACACACACACACACACACACACACACACACACACACATATATATATCCCAACTGAAATGATGGCCAGCTAGCCTTCTGTTTTTATAGGAGGCAAATCAATTTATTCTCACTCATTTATGGAAGAATTATCCTGGGGACAGACAGCTGAATGTGACCTTTTGTTCTCTTCCTTCCTACCTAGCATCCTCCATCAGTTGCTCTTAGAACTTTGCTCAGAACTGACTTTGCTGTATGCCTTTCCCCGCCTCAAGGGGAAGGACCATGTCCTGTTCATATCCACAAACGTGTCTAGCCTAAAGAGGCACTTAACTAGTGCTCACCTGACATGAACTCTCTCACAGGCTGCAAAGAACTAAGAGGACTGTTGTGTCTGCTGGCCTCTTAAAACTTGTAGCCCATGTAATGCGCTGGGAAGTCATGAAAGATTTTTGTAGCTGTTCCATTTTTAGTGGCTATTAAATATTTCTCAGTGCATCAGCTTGAGAGGAGAGCAAGAGATGAATGCACTAAAGAGAAGGTAGAATGTATTCAGGATGGAC
This sequence comes from Acomys percivali, assembly GCA_907169655.1. NCBI lineage: Eukaryota > Metazoa > Chordata > Mammalia > Rodentia > Muridae > Acomys > Acomys percivali. The sequence continues at coordinate 45,188,106 of OU015744.1, read as the reverse complement.
AAGGTGCAGATTTCTATTTGCTGTAACTGGTCACCTCGTTTGAACTGATAACTTTTAATTGGGACAAAAATCCTAGGAAAAAAATCCCCCTCCCACATGCAAATGATTCCATCTGTGATGCTATTAAAGCTCCGCAGAGCCTTGCCAAACTGCCACATTATCTCTTCTTGAAAATTAACATTGCATCCAGCAACTGAGAAATGGTGAAACAAACATAGACTTCAGGGCTTGTTTTAAATAAAGGGAGTACTCAATAAAACTCAAGCTTGAAACTTCATTAAGAGCCGGAGCAACTTGCCAGGAATTGCTTTTTCCTCTGCTGAGATGAGTCACTAGACAGTGAACTTTCTGTCAGGACAGAAAAGTATTCTGGGAGAGTAACAAGATTTGAGTTCTATCTCTATTTTCATTAGGACTCTGAGCAAGGCAGTCAAACAACTTACAGTTCCGCTTCTTCCTGTACAAACAAGGTTGGGTTAGGTTTTTCTCGGGACCCCTTTAATTCACTCATACATTTATTGAACACAACTGTGTGCTTGGTGCTGTTCTAAGCATCTGTGGGTATTGACTTGCAAGTGAGACCGTCTCTGTTTTACGGGGAACAGTTAGTCCAGCGATGGAGGGGTTATAGGCGACTACAAGTGAGTAAACCAATAGCTGTCTTGGTATCAGCACTAAATGTGATGACTTGATTATGTTTCTTTCTTAAGCCAAGCAAGGTAGCAAGAGCATTTGGCAAGGAAACCTAGAGTCTCCCAGGGGTCAACAAAGGCTTCCCTAAGAGAGAGATCCACAGGGGTAGTCTATGGGAGAGCAGAGGATGACTGTGCAAGGGATGGAAAGCAATTGGATGTGGTCATCACTTATGAAGGCCTGGCCAGTCGTATGAGTGAAGGCTGCAGAGGCCAGCTGCATCCAGCCCACAGAGGCCCTTTGAGGTCACACAAATGGACCTTGCTCCATTGTTAAGAGGAAGCCATTAGTGAAGGTGATGTTGCGAGAGAGGGAAAGCTCTAAATTACCTTTGATTAATGACCTTTCCTCTCTCTTCTCTCACCTCCAAATTGTGGGTGGTAAGAACCCACATTGGATCCTTCTGGTTACAAAAGAATATTGCTGTGCAAGGCTTCTTTAGGGTTCTAGGGTAATGAAACCCATGTGGCTCAAGGAGCTTTCACACTTGCAAAACCCCCATCTGTTGTTTTTGCTGTGTCACAATATGTTAGTGTTGAATTTAAGGTGGTTGGAACCTTAAGCAAATGCTCATTAGATGCTGCAGTAGGCAGGGTCATATGCCACAGAACAGCCACATAATATTTTGAAAGAAGTCAGAACCCTCCATTCCTCTGGACTCCTCAGATCTCCAGTTCTCCTTTATTTTGGAAAAAAAAAGAATCCTAATGCCTTTTAATTAAAAACTGAGGTTGAACGTCATGCTCTCCATTGTAGAGACACTGGACTTCTGCGCTTCACTCTTGCTGTCTCTTGAAAGGCCTAACATGTTATTTTGAAGCCACCCCTAGGAAGCAGGGAGGTAGTGGGGAAGATGGTTCCAGTGGATAATAGGGTGGCTGGATAAAGACTGGATGGAGGATCATTAGAAGGAGACCACACCTAGCACACTGACCAGGAAGGATTTGGGAGCCACTTGGAAGTCAGTTTCAGCATGTTGATAACACAAATTCTTGGGAGTTTATTTTTGTTCTCTCTAAACAGAGCTAGCTAGTATGCTATTTTTCCACATTAAAAATTCAACCCCATCTGACGTGATAGCTCAGTGGGCGATCATGCTTGTTGCCAGGTCTGGGGATCGAAGTTTGAACCCTGAGATTCACGGGGGGAGAGGAGAGAACTGACTACTTCAAATTGTCCCCTGATATCTCTGCATCCATACCATGGCATGTGAACAGAGAGAGAGAGAGAGAGAGAGAGAGAGAGAGAGAGAGAGAGAGAGAGAGAGAGAGAGGGAGGGAGGGAGGGAGATTGATTGATTATAGGCCAATTTACTAGGTTTCAACTAAAATTTTAGACCTGAACATTCATTCCCCTGTAACTGACTCAGGGTTTGGTTAACAATTTCTGGTATTTGCTTACTCTAAACATCTTCTTGGTAACCAGTTGATAACCAATGAAATGAGAATAAGAAAGAAAAGGGCCTTTGTGCCTGATATCTACTTTGCCATGAAGGGCAGTAAGTTAAAAATCTGTGGGAGGCTTTAGGAGAGAGATGTTGCATGCTCAGATAATGGAGTGACAGAGCGATTCTTAGAACCAACAAATTCTCATGCCTGAGACCAAACTGCGATAGTCCCTAAGAGTTACCAATGTAAGGCAGCTGCTCTCAACCTGTGGGTCATGACCCCTTTGGGGATTGAGCAACCCTTCACAGGGGTCACCTAAGACCATTAGAAAACACAGATATTTACATTATGATTCATGAAAGTAGCAAAGTTACAGTTCTGAGGTAACAACAAAAATCATTTTATAGCTGGGGGTCACTACACCCAGTGGAATTATAGTAAAGGTCGAGGCATCCAGGGAGGTTGAGAACCCCCGGTCTAAGAGGGAAGTGACAGTATGGTGTCTAGGAACATAAGCTTTTGATTGCAGTTGACTGCCTCATAGTTGTGTAACCCTGGCCAGCATTATCAAACCACAAGTGGCTGAGTTTCTTTAATTATGGGGGCAGGGATAGTAACATCTGGGTTGTACATGAACTGCGGGAGTTTCCTTGAGCAAAACTTTAAGGAGATGCTACAGACTTTAGCAATTGATAAAAATAATATTTGAATGTGATTTTTTTAAATCAAAGAAAATACCAAAGGAAATATTTTGTGACTGAATGCATAGCCCTTTAAATATTCTTGGGATGGTAACCTAAGGTTATACAGACCTGTCTCAGCTTTTTCTATAACCCACTACTTGGTAGACAATTGAGACTTTTAGTATCTCTTCCATTTGGAAAGTCTGAGAATTTTCAAAATTATTCACCTTGATAATGTCAGATTTTTTTTCTTTTCCCACTAGAATGAATCTCTGGCCTTAAAACTTTGTATGCTGACATCATGTTAGATTTTTAGAAAAACTACAAAGACAATGCAGAGAACTCCCACATGCTCCTCCACAGGCACTAACAGTAACATTAGCATCTTTCAGCTCTGTGATTCATTTACCCAAATCAAGAAGACTGATAGCGTTGGTGCAGCACCACTAAGTGAAGTCCAGCTTTGCTCGGTTTTCCAGTGAATTACTATTGTGTTGCTCAACCAAGACATGTTACTGCATTGCACTCGGTCTTCATGGTTCCTTCAGTGCTTCAGACCAGTGACAATCCCATCTTCCTTTGTTGGTCATGACTTTGACACTGGTTAGATTTCTTTTATATGTCCCTCAATTTGCATTTGTCTGATATTTTCTTGTGATTAAACTAAGTTTATACATTTTCAGAAAGAATACTACAAACAACAAAAGCGTGACTTCACAGTGTCTGTCTGCCGGTGGTCCCTCAGTATCTGGAACAGTACATAGCTGTGGAGTAGTTTGTTGGTCCATGTTGAACATGGCTGCCATCACTGTCTTGACTCAGTTTAGCTGTGACACCCACATGAGACTGCCATGAAGGGATGCATCATCATTTCCTCATGGAAGGAGAAAGTAGCCTTGTGGGCTTCACAGAGTCTTCATGAGGTCCTCCTTACAAAGACCTTCACTACCCACAGTTATATGAGAGGTGGAATGTTGGTGGAGTTTGGTTCTGTTCAGTGGTGGAGCTGCACCCACTGTAGATTGCCAAGGAGATTTCATGATGCTGTGGTTGCCTTTGAATCACCCATGCTCTTGTAGCAACCATAATAAACTTACTGGTTCAACATGCTGAGCTCAGTAGAATATTTGTATGGTCTGCTGGTATCCTCTATATATGGAGAGAACAAATATTTCCTTATATATCTCCAGGAAAGCCTATATGATGATGGCACATAGATACATTTTAAAAAATCAATGAATTATTTAAGACAATTTAGATATATTCTCTTAATCATATGTCTACTTAATGTGCATATACATAGTAATAGCTATACTGTTTGTTTGAAAAATACTTTTTAAAGGCTTCTAAAGAAAATTAACTGGCCGGATGTGGTGGCGCATGCCTTTAATCTCAGCATTCAGGAGGCAGAGGCAGGCGGATTGCTGTGAGTTCGAGGCCAGCCTGGTCTACAAAACAAGTCCATGACAGCCAAGGCTACACAGAGAAACCCTGTCTAGAAAAATAAACAAACAAAAAACAAACAGAGAAAGAAAAGAAAATTAACTGCTATAAGAAATTCATTTATATCCCAATACAGTGGGAGAAATCTGTTTACTCCAAGCCACTTACTATTGGGAACTATAGGCAAACAAAATAATGTAGAAAGCCTAATTTTATATGTCCGTCAAAGTGCCTTAGTTTATCATTTGTTCTATAACAAGACACCGGGGCCAGATAGTTTTATAAAGATAGAACTTTTGTCCCATGGTTCTGAAAAATGAGTCTGGTATCAGCACCTGCACTGGCTCAGTGCCATATCACGCAATTTCGAAATTCCTCACATACAAGACAGAAAAGGCATCCACTAGCTCATGTCACCTTTTCTCTTTGTATAAAGCAGCAGGTTCTTAGTCTCTTGATTACAACCACTTTGGGGATCAAATGAACCTTTCAGAGGGGTCACCTAAGACCATTGGAAAACAGATATTTTCATCATGATTCATAACAGTAGCAAAATTACAATTATGAAGTAGCAATGGGATAATTTTATAGTTGGGGTCACCACTACATGAGGAACTGTATTAAGCTAGTATAAAGTGAGAAAGGCCATTATGTGGCTTTCTAGTCCTGGAGCTCTCTGAAGGGCAACACCTTTAAAGGCTGTTACCGTGTGGATTTGGGTGTTGTTTCCAACATACTACTTTCTGAAAAGATGTTTAAGCAACAACAATAATTCAAACATAAGGCCAATGAGATGGCTTGTGGAATAAAGTTGCTTGCCTGTAAACATTGTGTCTTCTGTTTACTCTTCCAGGGACCACATGGTAGAAGGGAAGAACCATATGCAGGCACGGACACAGACATACACAGAGACAGACAGACAGACAGACAGACACACACACACACACACACACACACACACACACACACACGAAAGATTTGTGGGTGGTGTTGGGCACGAGGCTTTGCCTCACTTCCATCCAGCATCTGATTGCTCCTCAGTGAGCACTTCACATACATTTGGTGACAGAATCTCCACTACTAAACTCACGTGGAAGAGCCTCCTAATTGCTGGCAGCCATGCCTCCAAATTTCACAGGCTCATTCTGACTCAGATAAATATGCATCCAAATTCTAGCCTGAGTATGGCAAGTTTCTTTGGCTCTGCAAATTTCATATACTTTATATATAAACATAGAACGACTTTTCTCTTTTTTGTCAAGGATGAATCAGAGTGACCTTTTTTTTTCTTCAGGGAGCCTAACAGGGGCCCTGGTTCACAGAGAATGACCAGCAAGGCATCCTTATGTAAAGTTCAGTGTCTTATTTGCCATGAGAAGTTGCATGATGGCTGGCAAGATGGCTCAGTGGGTAAAGATACTTGCCACTAAGACTGACAACCCAAACATTGTGCAATAAGAAAACTTACTCTGACAAGTTGATCTCTGATCTACACACACACACACACACACACACACACGTATGTATGTGTAAGAATCCAAAATATTATATATACATATATACTCTTTTATTATATATAAATATAGATATAATAGATATATGTGCATATCGATGTTTACTCTGTGTGTATGTGTGTAAGAATTCAAAAGTTGTAAAACCTTAGATCAATTCCTCAACAATCTGTTTTTATCTGTATAATGAAGATACCTGTCTTTACCTCCCAGAAATGCTATGAGGATTAAGCAACAACGTAATACAATATTTAAGACTCTGAAAACTATAACTCCTGAAGAATATGACTTGTTACAGTGATTATCGGTATTTGAAGCATAAATCAAATAAAATAGTTATGGAAAGGAGAAGAAACCACGGATTTATTATAGAGGAAGTAAAAGGCAGTGGGTAGCAGGGCTTAGCAAGAGACTGTAGGAATAGCTCTCCACTTTCTCTAAAGTCAGTCCTCAGTCTTTCATGGTCTCAGTTTAACAGGTAAGGAGTAGGGAGGAGCCGGAAGAGAGCACAGCTCATCGCCACAGCATTTCTAAAGTTTTAAACATCAGGTGGCAAGCTTTATCTGTGTGGGACAAGTAGTGACCTATTCAAGCTCATGGGTCATATTCCGACTCTGTCCAGGTTCTTTAAAACAAACTATAACACTTTAAAAATTATAGAAACCACTGGTTCATTGACAAGGAGTGTTGACCCTTAGTGAATTCAATTACTATATTTTAGGAACATTTAAAGAAAGCTATAGTGAGTGGTTGAGTTTAAAGTACCCCATATGCACCGACAAGGGAGAAGCAGAGAAAAGTAGAATTGGCCCTCAGACTCCTTGCCAAAACTGCAGAAGAATGGAAGGAAGAGTGAGCCAGCATCCAGGTCTGCACATTACTGAAACACTTATGTATTCCTTCTGTAGTATTTTGGGACTTGTTTGTCATAAAAATAACAGGAAATTTGTTTGGCCAACTCTGCATGTGACTGTGGAAGGTAATTATCCACCGGCCTGCTGGATTTCCGGGTTTCCATGAACAAGGTGGTACTCTCTGCTCCTTGCTCTCAGTCGGCCTGTCCAAAGGTGTCTGCATGGTGAACAGCCACATCAGACAGGCAGTGTGCCCCTCAGGACAAAGGCCAGGTGTGTTTACTGCCCAGAATAAAAGATGTGGATTCCCCTGGGTGAATCTCTCCTCCTCTAACATGTCATCCCCATCATGTGTATACATACATTCCATCTGTCCTTTCTCACAATGCAGCAAAACGCTAGAAGCACCTCCCTGTCCTTGGTCACCTAATGGCCTCACAACACCTGTCAACATCCATAAAATCCTGCGGGGCTCCATTCTTAGCTCGAAGTGGGAAAAGAATCACAAAGCTTTCAAGCTTGAAAACAACAACAACAACAACAACAACAACAACAACAACAACAAAATCTTTCTCGACAGTTTAATAGATGCATATAACGAACGTTGGTTTTTCACCCCATCATCTCTCTCATCCTCCTTCCCTCCTGCACTGAAACCCTCCCTACTCTTACCAACAGGTCTCCTCCTACACTCATGTCTTTCTTGGTATGGGCGCCCTGCTGAGTTTAATAGGGTTTCTTGTATGAACATGGGTGAGAGGTTTTATTTACCAAAGCTTGGGTGACTTTTCAGTGGCTACACCACTGGAGAAAATGACAACCCACACCCCAGCAGCAATGAATACTAACAGTCTCAGGGGAGGGGTGGGCCCTTCTGTGGACCCCCACCTCCCAGCCGTGGTGGGATGTTGACAGCTCACTCTTGTGAGGGTAACCACAGCTGAGGAGAATTCATGAATGTAACGGCCATGCCATATGCAGAAGTCATCCTCTTTGCAGCACATCTCCGTGTCTGCTGGACCTTACATCCTTTCAGTCCTTTCTTGCCGAGCCTTGGAAGAGGTGATGCCAATGTTCTGTTTAGGGCTGAGCACTCCACTGCCACGGTCTTTACAGTTTGATCAGATACAAGTCTCTATAGCGATGGCTGCCTGCTGCAGTAAGAAGCTTCTTTGATGAAGGCTGAGAGCTGCGTTAATCTATGGCTGTAAACACAGGAATTTAAAAGGTTGTTTGACAGTGAAATAAATGAGAAAGGATGAACGAGAGCAAGAGAACTAGATAGCATTTTCTTAAAACTTACCTGGAAAGAGGCTGGAAGATGGCTCCGTAGTTAAAGCTTCTTCTTGTCCTTGATTAGGACCTGTGTTCCATTCCCAACCATTGCTTACTCAAGTTTCTAGGAAATATGACTTCCACCAGCACCAGGCACACATGTGGTATACTGACATACATGCAGATAAAACATTCATACACATAAAATTAGGTAAATAAACATTTTTAAGATCTTACCTAAAACATTAAACCAAGAAAAATGTTAGTGAAATAGGTAAGTTAACCATACTTCAAACCCACAGAATATACATGTATCAAGCATCTTGAGGGATGCCATAGATATATAAAGCTTTTATATATCAATTAAGAATAAATAAGATGAATAAATAAATGTATCATTTCAAGAACAATATACACCAAAACATGAGAATGGTATTAGCAACTTTTCTCACTTTTGTGACCCAATACATGACAAGATTCATAAGGGACTTGGCAAGAGGAAATCCCAGGAGAGGAACTAACACCATCAGATTGGCCTCTATGGAGGTCTAGGAGGTATTTTCTTGATTAATGATTACTACGGGAGGCCGAGCCCACTGTGGGTGGTACTGCCCCTACGGCAGGTTGTTCTGGGTGGTATAAGAAAGCAGATTGAGCAAGTGATGGGGACTGAACCAGTAAGTAGAACTCCTCTGTGATCTCTGCTTTAGTTTCTGCTTCCAGATTCCTGCTCTTAGGTCCTTCCCTGATTTCTCTCAGTGATGGAATGTGACCTTTTCCTTTCTTAGTTGCTTTTGGCCATGTGTTTATCACAGCAACAAAGAGGGACCAATACAGGCAGGAAAATTTAATTCCCCTCACAGTTGAAGGACACAGTCCCTCAAGTGAGGAATGACATAGCAGACTTCATGAAGCTAGAGCACATGGTTGGGACCTTTCCAATTTTAGTGGCCTGAGAAGCAGAAAGGTGAAATCTCAATTTTCCCTTTTTCTCCTTTCATCCTAGCCAAGCCACTAGTCCAGAGGGTGGGCCCACCTACATTCAGGGAGGGTGCTTCCCCTTCAGTTAAACCTCTCCAAACCCCCCTCAGAGACACACCCAGGGATGTTCTTTAGTTTCTTAGGAAATTCTCAACCCACTCAAGCTGACAATCAAAATGAACCATCACAGATGGTCACCAACGACTTATTCAGACTCCAAGGGTAAAAAGAGAAAGATTTTCACACTGTCAACGCCCTTCCTCTATATATTTTGATGTTTTGCTCAATAAAATTCTACCCACTATTCAAAAGGCATCTCTGCCATCATTCATCCCAAAAGTAATCTCTTCTCTAAAACTCAGTGACTTACAGTGCCTACACCAACATTCTAATATTCAGAAGGAATGTGCATCTTCAGACAGTAGAGAGGGGAGACCAGGTGAAGATACTGAGAAGCAGCTAACCAAAGAGAAAGGCCTCAGGACTCAACTCTACCAACACCGGGATCAGACTTCCACCTTCCAGAGTGATGAGAAATAAACAGTGAGAAAAGAGCCTGCTGTTTATGCCAGAGTCTGTGAGACTTTGTCATCGCAGGCCTAGTAAATGAATATGGAGGTGAATACTTATCCTTTAAATAAATGAACTTCTCGAGGAAGTCATTTCTTCTCTGGATTGGACATTTACACAGCAGTAATAGCTTGCCCTAATCAATATCTTCTTACTGAGGTTTCAACCTGCATTGTAATGATGTTTGTAGTTATTACATCATACATTGTTATTTCTGGTATAAGTGATAGGAAATCCAGTTCAAACATGATAGAAATCTATTGACACTCTTAGAATAGACCTAGTTTCAAGAATGTTTTAGCTCAAAGATTTAGATTCCATCAGGAAGGCAGGGTCTAATGTGTCAGGTCTGCTTTGCTCTAACTCAACAACCTTAGACTCAATGTGAGGGCAAGGTGGCTGCCAACAGATCCCCGCTGGTATATTCTCAGTCAAGAAGAATGTTCAGGAAGGAAGTATCCTGAGTATTCTGAGCACACTTCCCCAGGTTGCATCTCACTGTATTGACAGCTCACCGCTGATCCAATCTGTGTGAACAGTGGCTATAGGGTTCAGGCCTGGAAGGAAGCCAGAAATGGAGTCAGACATTTGATACCCAAAGACTGAGGGGAGAGATGTAACCACAGGAAAATAGACCCAGGAAAAGAGACAGGCTTCAAGGGCACAGGTCCAAAGACAAGGGAACACCTGTGCCTTGATGCCTGTTGGTTGCTTCCAAATGACTGTAAAGTCCTCAAGGATTTTGCATCTTTGAGATGCTCTTCCTTCTGTATCCTCTGAATGTGATAATAGTGTACACTGATGAACACATATCATATGTGTCATTGAATAAGTCGAGAGTGAGGAGAGTCCATGCTGCGACCAGGACAAGGGTGCTGTAGCTTCCTCTTGTCTCCTCAGTCAGATCCTTGCTTGGCAGAGGGAAGTGGTTCTCTTTCCCTCTCTGGCACACAGCCAGCCTCGGTGAGATAGTGAATACTGACTTTGTCATAAGATTCTATCAGGACATGAGGAATAGCAAGGCCAAATCAAACCAATGAGAAACAACGTGAAAGGATAGGGATCCTACCCTGAAATTTCCTAGGCCTCCACTTCAGCCTGCAAATGGAAATCCATCAGATGTGTTACAGAGCCACCTAGTGGACAAAGTGGATCCAAGTTCATAGCGTAGACTTTTAAAATGTGTGGTCCCTCCTCCTGGGAAAAGTCATGGGCTCTCCTCATCTAAAGTCCCCTCTTGCTTCTACTTTTCTCCTTCTTTATCTTAGAAATATTACTGAGAGTAGAAATCTGTATGAGTGGGTAATCCATAGTGGCATAGTGGGAAAAGAGAAATACTGATGTGACAGAGATGGTGAAAATTTTTATTCTTTGGGTCAGCTGTTCTCTTTCTAAAATGTTCAGAGGTCAGGGTTGTCTGAGAGTTTTCTGTGTTTTATTTTGGTTTTCTTAAATCAATTTGTTATATATATATATATATATACATATATATATATATAACTTTTTAATCACACTGGATATATATGCATGCATATATATGTGGTACAGATATGTGTATATATATACCACTTCCATAATCACAAAAGATAAGACATATTTTAAGCAGGAAGAAATGGATGTTAGTTCATCAGGGAATATTTCCCAGTATCTTAAGGTTAGCGTGAAATCATCTGCCTGACATATCCATAAATACCTACATAGATACCCAGTTGGGATTATAAATTCTGATTGTGTCTTTAACAGTCATTGGCATTCACTTGTTTAAAAAAAAAAAGTCAATCTCCATACTTAACTATCTTGAACACTGCAATCTGCAGAAGTTTTGCTTCTGGCAATATGAGACTCCAGGCTCTTGCCTTTCAGCTGGTTCTTGCAGCATGCAGTCTTATGGTTCTCAGCCTTCCTAATGTTTTAGCCCTTTAATACAGTTCCTCGTATTATGATGGCCCTCAACTATAAACTCATTTTGTTGCTGCTTCATAGTGGATATTTTGCTACTGATATGAATCATGATGTAAATATCTGATCTGCAGGATTTGTGTTATGCAACCCCCAAGGAGGTCTTGACCCATAGGTTGAGAACCACTGGTTTAGAGGGAAAAAAAACAAAAACAAAAACAAACCCTAAGCCAACAGGTGAAGGTGAGATGGTGGTACTTTACTTGGCAAGTGGATAATCAAGATTCAAAGTGACTGCAATCTGTAGACTTTATTGTAATGTTTTGCATAAATAGTGTAAGGTTTTTAAATTACACTATGTATAATTAATTCTGGGGGAAATCAGAGTTTAATAGGTGATGGTAATCTGTGGTCCAAAGGAGTCACATTAGCTTCTGAGAGGGTGATTGGGAAAAACGTTATAATTCAGAGGCCATCATACGCCAATTGCTATGAGTGGGATAAGATCTTCTCTTTGTCAAATCCCCAGAGTGACCATTACAATGTCTGACATAATCAATGACTAATAAATGGTGACTGAATGGTGATTTGGATATAATGGCTACAAATAGTATTATAAAGGAAGGGGGCTCGGGAAAGAAAGGAAAGAGTGCAAACTTGGGTAGAGTGTGTACATAAAGGGCTTGGGGAGAAAGGAAATCAAGTGACATTGCAGTCTTGGTGAGTGGAATGTGTGTGAGAGAGGTGGACATGGAGGAAGAGAAAGTGGGGACAGGGGCAGAGGGGGGGGAAGGGGAGGGAAGGGGAGTAGTGGGGAGAGGAAGCGGAGAGAGGAAGGGAGAAGAAGAGGGAGACAGAAGGAGGGGGGGGGAAGGGAGGGAGAGGGGGAAGGAGGGAGAAGGAGAGACAGAGAAACAGAGACAGAGAGACAGAGACACAGAGAGACAGAAAGACAGAGAGAGAAAGAGGAGAACTGTTCGGTATGGGTAGGATAAAAGCTTATGGAGCAGCGGAGATGAGGATTTTGAACAATCCAAAAGGTGATTGACATAAGAATTTGGGCAAAGGTGGGAGTTTGTGTGGGGGATAGATCTAGACTCTGTAATATGGAATTTGTAAGATTAAGTGAATTACCTTAGAGGTAGGATGTAAAGACAGAAAACAGACTGCATAAACGTGTTTAGGGAAAGCTGCTCAGACTGGTGACCTCTCTCTCTCTCTCTCTCTCTCTCTCTCTCTCTCTCTCTCTCTCTCTCTCTCTCTCTCTCTCTCTCTGTGTGTGTGTGTGTGTGTGTGTGTGTGTATGTGTATGTGTGTGATGCTGAAACCCAGGGCTTCCTTACTGATTGCTGAACTACATATCCAGGCCCCCCAAAATGTTCTTTTTGTTAGATAAAGTCACATTTCATAAGCTTCTCCAGTTCCTAGTCGAATTCTCCTTTGCTAAAATCTGGATGAAATTACTTGGGATGTGCTGTTATTGGTTTTTTTTTTTTTTTTTTTTTTCGTACAGCACTGGGGACAGAACTCAAGTCCTTACCTCTGTACTTTGGGGATGAGCTATTTCTGCAGCTCTTAGTTTGCATTTTGCACGTAGACTATATAGGGTTGTTTGTATGTGAAGTAGAAAATCTTTCTGAGAAATCCAAGGAAAATAAAACATTTTCATTTCCCTTTTCTATTATATTCCAAATTCTCAGCAGCTAAAAAAAAAAATAATAAAAAAATAGAACTTAAAAGTTTGTGCTCAGCTAAGGTTTGTGCTCAGTCTCATTCACTGGTATATACTTTTCCCTTTCCAGTTTTGCTTTTGTGTTTATTTTGTAATACACTGTTTAAATCTGCGAATCAGATACTGACAAAGAAAGCCAGACACTAAAGGACAAGCAAAGAAAGTCAGCACATTTCTATCCACTCTGCTGGGGTTGAAGGGAAAGTCAAAAGAGAGCTGCCCAGACCAGCAATCTAAGCCCTGAGAGCAGCTAGCGGGCAAACGATGAGATGAAGGACCATAAAGGACACGGGGAAGAGCTTCGGCCACATTTCCAGCAGGGAACGATTGTAACTTTGGCAATAATCGCTTTTCATTTCACTGCCTGGTAACCATCCTCTCCTTGCACGGTAAGGAAACCCACTCCTTCCCCAGTAGAAGCACACATCTAGAAACAGAAGGCTAGCTGGATTTGAGAGAGCAGCTGAGCAAAAGTGCTGTCTTGAGTCATGACTCACCCACAGGCAAGTTGGAGGACTGCTTGAAGTAAACACACAGAACTTTTCCTGATGGAAGGAGAGACAGTTAGCCTCTGACAAGGGTGTGTGCATGTGTGTCTGCACATTTTTATGTGTGAGTCTATTTTTGTGTCTTTGTGTGTATATATGTGTTAGTCTGTGTGTATTTGTGTGCAAGTCTGTATGTGTGTGTGTCTGTTTTTGTGTCTCTGTGTGATATATGTGTATGCCTGTGTGTATTTGTGTGCAAGTCTGTGTGTGTGTGTGTGTGTGTGTGTGTGTGTGTGTGTGTGTGTGTGCATCAATGGTATCAGTTTGGATAGGTAGATGAGAACAACTGACTGTCTCATGACGCTGCAAATTTCATAAAAACAATGCCCCTTTGAAGTACATATTGCAGAGAAGCAGGACACAGGTGCTTCCTTTCTGAAGGAAACACCCAACAACACCAAACCAGTGTAAACCATGGGGACATATTAACAACACAGACCAGCTATTCTCAAAACAAATTAAATTCTTGGAGTCTTATGACATTGCCATGTGAGCTCATGACACTCTGAAAAGAAGGAGAAATTAAAAAAGCGACCACTGCATTTATCGCATTCGTGTTGAGTTTAGCCAACTACTGCAAAAACATCATTTGGCTTCTTCTCCTGTAATAATCCTGTAACTGCACAAAGTAAACAAATTAGACCTATTTATAGCTCGGAATGCTCAAGTGGAAATGAGATATTGCCCGAGTACAATTAAAATAAATATAGGCTTGAAGTTTAATGCAGGCCTTCAAAGTATGCAGCAGGAGTTCTAGGCCCTCGCGTTGTTCTGCAGCTGCTTTAACCCTCACAAAACACAGACAATGTCCTCAGTGACTCCGACTGAGCTTACTGTCTTGTGTATTTACCAAGTTACTCAAACAGGCGCTGGTTTTCATTCAAGCTCACCTGTCCATGATAACTAGTAAGCAAATGCAGACCATACTTTAAAAAAAGAAGTCTGCCATAAGATGCCAACAGGGAATTTTATTAGTCAGTTGCAAGGAATCCATAGTCCAGATTGATCTTTTAAATTGGAGTGTGTGGTGTGTGTGTGTGTGTGTGTGTTTGTGTGTGTGTGTGTTTGTGCACATGC
>OU015744.1:45141905-45173442 GCA_907169655.1 Acomys percivali | reverse complement strand
TGTGTGTGTGTGTTTGTGTGTGTGTGTGTTTGTGCACATGCATGCCCATGTGTGTGTGTGTGTGTGTGTGTGTGTGTGTGTGTGAGTGTGAGTGTGTGCTGTACGTGCTGTATGTGCTTGCATGCTTGTTTGAGTGAGTTTGGGTGTACAAGTGCCATTGCATGTATGTGGAGGTTGAGGGGCACTCTTTGGAGGGCGGACAGTCCCTCCTGCTTGAGATAATGTCTCATTCCTTGCTGCTGCTTGACCAGTTTCCAGAGACCACTGTGTCCTGCCTCCTATCTTGACCTGGGGGATTGCTGGGATTGTGTGTATCTTCTAGGCGGGGCTTGGCGACCCAGACCCAAACTCAGGCCATCAGACTTGATCAGCAATTATTTTTACCCACCTTCCCAGCTCAGACTGATACTTAAAAAGCAAAACAAAACACAAAGCAAACAAACAAAAAAGTTTTAAGATTTACTCTTAAAACAATACTTATTTTTAATTATGCATTTGGGGGTGTGTACATGCAAGTGTAGGCGTCTTCAGAGGCCAGTGATGTCGACTCCCTTGGACCTGATCTGGAGTTAGTTACAGGAGGTGTGTGTCAACTCAGGCCACCTGCAAAAGGAGTGTTTTCCAGCCCCAGGAGGGATACCTTTATTGACATAGATGCCCCTAAACCCAGATACTAATGTATATGTAAATAAAGGAAATACACACCTGGTAGAAGAAGAGAGAAATTTGTAGCAAAGTAACATTTAGGAAGGGTAACTGCTCTGGCCTGGAGAGCTGGCTCAATGACTAAAAGCATTGGCTGCTCTTCCATAGGGTCCAGATTCAGTTTCCAGCAACCACATGACAGCCCACAATTACCTGTAACTCTAATCTCAGGGGATCTAACTCCCTCTTCTGGCCCCCATAGGTACTGCACACACATGGTGAACAGATATATATGGAGACAAACCACTCATGAAGTAAAATAAAGAGAACAAAAGAAATACTGCTCTCTGAGGGAAAAAAACCGCTCTACTGTCTAGATACAATGCATTAAAATTTTGTCCATGACATTCTCAACTGTAAAGGGAAAAATAAATGACCAAGGCCCCTTAGGGTCTTGCTGCTGACTGGCTGACACACTTGCAAGCACAAAGACAGCTCTTCCCTACACTTAATCATGCTTTTAGTTCACAGGGATCAGGTGAACTTCTCAACATTTTTATCCCACTAATTCACAAGGCCTCATGAAGCAGGTGCTGTAATCATCCTTGCTATACAGGCGGTAAAGGAAGGCTAAGGGCAGACACAGCCTCAAGACTGTGGTGGGGAAGCTGGCGGTTAAGCTCTCTTCAATCGATTGTTAAGCTTGGGGTCTTAACTGCTCTATTTTCTCTTGACGGCAAAGACATTGCAACGTAGAGAGCTGAATAGAATCCTAAGTGTGTCTAATACAGCCTGCTCATTGTCTTAGTGTGAGCAAGGTTAAGGACAGCTACCTCCTGCAGCTTAGGGCACAGGCTAGCCCTCTGTTTCAGTGTGTCTGCTCTGGGCTTTGCTTTCACCCAGACCACAGAGTTCTCATGGCCAGCCGAGAAGCACAGAGACATAGTTATCATCTGTACCCAGCACCTTCCTGCCTGGAGCCCCCTCCCGCAGCACCTCAAAAGCATTTCACTGAATTGGCTCTTAATCTCCTGCTCAGTAAAAAGGATGGAGAAGTCATCATCTCACCGTTTAACAGAAAGTATAAATCCTTCATTCAAAGCCGTACAACATATTAGGGCTAGAGCCAAGGATTCTGCAGCCTGCAAGAGCATTGTGCACACCTGCTTTGCTCTTTCTCACAGGAAAAGCAACAGTACGGCCAGGCCCAGAGGGATTTCCCCAGATCTCTTTAATATAACATTGCTCTAGGCAATGTAGAACAATTCCATTCCGGTTGGGACGAGCCTTATGATGGCATGACAGCTAAAACATAAAACCAGAGGGAGAATTGGCCACTTCAGAGCTGAAGCAAAATGCATGAATCCAACCCTTGCAGAGACGGAGAGAGAGAGAGAGAGAGAGAGAGAGAGAGAGAGAGAGAGAGAGAGAGAGAGAGAGAGAGAGCAAGCAAATTTTCTGATTCGTTGTAAACCAAAGAAACTACAGGGAGGAAGATCCAATTTTTTTGCTTCACTTATCAGGTAAATAATACATACTTATTTTTTTCCGAGCTTACATTTAAGGTTGAAAATAGAATATAAGACAGCACAAACCCTGTTCCAATATTGACATGTCTTTGAAATATCAGGATTACTCTCTGGGTGAAAACCATGGCAACACTGAGCATGAGGTGTGTCACCACAGAGCAAACACAGCATATCCCAAACAACACGCGGGGATAGCAACACTTCCCTCCCCGGCTTGTTGCAATCTCACTTAAAACATTTATCTTTGACAGTTTCATAAATTTATCTAATGGCTGTTAGTCACTTTAGCCCCACCCCACCCCGATTTCTCTGCCTCGTCCCTTGGGGCCCTTCTTTCCTGCAAGTCTGCACTTTACTTTCATGCCTTCTTTTTATGTGTGGCTCATTGAGCTTAATGAGTTTAATTAGCGTTTCTTGCCTGAGCAAGATTGGAGCAAAGATAACTTATTATTGCCTATACCACTGCCGGAAATGAAACCTCGGAAAACACACCATTAGCTGCCAACAATTTGTTAGTCTGTGGTGTCCAATAGTGGAATTGCTTCACCATTATAGAGTAACTCCACTTAAGATCTTTTTATATATTAATATATTTCCAATTTTGGAGGCTTCTGCAGCAATATTTTTTCTTAACTGTTTCCAAAAGACTTTGGGGTTAGTTATCTCTCCCTGGAGTTCCTCCCATCCTCACCCTATTTTAATGCTTCCTGTTCCATTATTCATTTTCTCCCTTTATGTAACAGATGACAACAACTTCTGATGAGGTTGTGAGGAAAAGGGAAATCCTTGCCCACTGTTGGTAGGGTATGAGTTTCTACAGTCACTATGGAAATCGGTGTGGAGGCATCTTAAAATTACCAAAGTAGAACTACCATATGACCTATCTCTATCACTCCTGGGCCTATACCCAAAGAACCCCTTACCCTCCTTCACAGATACATTTGCACATCCATGTTTATTGCTGCTTTGTAGGAAACAGAGTCAGTGTAGACATCCAATGTAGATGAATGAATGAATAATGAAAATGTGGTACATATACACAGTGGAATTTTTTCAACTGTAGATAAAAAATGAAATTATGGAACTTGATGGTAGGTGGATGAAACTGGGGAACAATTATATTGAGTGATGTCCTTGGTTCCTTAATTAGATTATTTTATAGGGTTGGAGGTATACTGATAAAGCCAAAGAAAAGAAACACTTTAGTAATAGAATACCAAACTATGGGTGATATGCCTAACAAAAGAAAAAGGACTTAAAAACCAAAATTATAACTAGTTATTAAGGAGAATTATGTTTTCTTTATAAAACGCAGCTCCAGTTTTCCCCCCAAGCCATTCAAAAAGCTTGGAAAAGATCATTGAGTCATTAATGAATTCTCTCACTTATGAAAATGTCTGTGCCAGATGACAAATGTGTACACACACATACACACTCACACGCTGAAAAGAACTTCAGAGCTGAAGTAATTTAAAGAATTTAATAAAACTTTGCTTTATAGAGAAAACTATAACTCAGAAGTGGCTTGTGAAGACAAGATTGTTCCACGTCATTAGCACAGCTAGTGGTAAAATAGGTATTTTCCATTCTCAGTAAAAAACCTTCAAGGAATGTATCCCACTAAAGCAAATCAAAACGAAAAAACAAGAAGTCACCACATGCATGAAAGACTCATGTGAGCTGAACTATAAGGTTAAAGGTAGAGAAGAGAATGGGAATGTGGCTTAGAGACCAGCCCAAAAGCAATCAGGGAAAGTTCCAGCCACAGCATCATGATAGACTATTCAGCCTGCTAAGGGACAGGGACAGGCCCAGGCCAGTGTTTCACCGTGGCTGCTCACTGTCATGGAAAACTTTGTTGTTGTTCTTGTCATCATCGAACTAGACCTAGAAAAAAGTCAAGCAAGAGGTTTCTTCTTCCCCTAGCCTCTTGCAAAAAGATATTTAATGTTGCTTCTCCTGTCCTGTCACTTGAGACTTGTCTGTCTTCTGATTAAAGAACTGAGAATAAACAATTCAAAATGTTGACTCAAGCAGTAAATGCTATACATTCATTCCGTTTCCATATTTGTGTCAAGGTTTGAAGGAAAGAGTAAATAAGCAGGAGGGAAGAGTAAAACCACAAAAGGCCAGTGGTGGGAACAGATATCCTGAGTGCCACCTTTATTAAAATGGGGATAAGCCGTGCCCTGGTGATAAGAGACGCCCTGCACATCTCCTGCTGCCCCAGTGCCTAGGCCACCTTCTGCTCTGCTGTCAGTCATCCTGTAGGGAGACACAGACCTGAGCTACCTGAGACAGAGCTGAAGTCTCAAGATCAACATTCTTTTATTATTATTATTATTATTATTGTTGTTGTTGTTGTTGTTGTTGTTGTTACATAACCACAGTTTCCCCTCCCTCCTCTTCTCCCAGTCCCCTCCCATCAAGATTCTTACATCTAAAATTGTCCAAAATTATATGTCTGATTTTAAAATCTCAAATGCCCAAGTCTTGAGAGCTGAATTCATGCAAGCTCAAATAATTCCCACTGGAAAAAAATGCCACAGAAGCAGAAGACTGGCCTCTGGGAGAGCAAGTTTGGTTGTCACTGGATGGCTAACTGCTTAGAAACCTGGAGGCATTGCTTGGGGTGTGTGTCAGATAGGTTCCAATTCTGAGCAGGGGCAGCAGGAGTTTGAGTTGACTCAGTCAGAAACACACCCTCAGTGTCAGGCACCATCAGCGGGGTGCCACACAAAACAAATGCATGAGATTGGGTGTCTGAGGAGGGCGGCTTTCTTCTGCTACCTTAGAAAGCCAAACTCATCTTGCTGTCTTAGAATGCTCTGGCTCCAGTCTGCAGCTCAGCTGTCCTCAAGCTTTTAGGCCCAAACAGATATGCAGTTAGTGTCCCTGATTCTGAGGTCATAAAGCAGGCACCCCAGGATATCTGTTTGTATAAGGATTACATGTATGTAGAAGGGTTGAAACTTTCTAAATAAATTAGAGTCTGACTTTTCTACATGTAAAAGAAGAGTCCTTGAGACCTCAGCCTTTTGAGTGCATTGTGTGTTCAACAGTTGACTCAATGTTTTTGTTTTTGTTATGCTTTGTTTTATTTTTTTTTTAACCAATCTTCCCCATAGACTTAGGTTGTCCAATGGCATGTCAGATGACTATAGTCATAAAACTGACCTGCATAAAGACACCTCCCTTTTTTGCTAGTGTTTATGAATGCTGATTATGCTGTTAAAAGTGCATATGTTGAGAGTGTATATGAATGTTTGTCATTCTTCCATTTTATCATGTCATATGACCTATGAAATGTTATAATTTTGTCAACTAAGTCTCCTCTTAAAATATAAGTCATTTAAATGATTTTAACTTTTTTCTAGAATTATATTTTTGAGATTTTATTTGTCTGGGAGTTCTGTTAGTAGCGATTTTTATTTTATGATATTTTGGATGTTGGGGATTCCCACCCCCCCACTGTCCCCCTTGCACCTTTCTCTCTGTCTCTCTGTCTCTGTCTGTCTGTCTGTCTGTCTGTCTGTCTGTCTGTCTCTGTATTCTCTTTACATCCCTATCATCCCTTCCTTTTTGCCTGGTCCCATCC
The DNA here is from genome assembly GCA_907169655.1 of Acomys percivali. Lineage (NCBI taxonomy): Eukaryota > Metazoa > Chordata > Mammalia > Rodentia > Muridae > Acomys > Acomys percivali. The sequence continues at coordinate 45,167,670 of OU015744.1, read as the reverse complement.
CCTCCTCTCTCCCCCTATCTTCCCTTCCCTAATCCTCAGATAAGGGGAGCTCTCCCCCACCAACCAACCTACCCCAGCACATCAAGTCACATGAGGGATGATTTCATCTTCTTCCACTGTGGCCTGGCAAGGCAGCCCCACTAGAGCGAAGTGATTGAAAAGCAGGCAACAGAACCCATGTCAGAGACAGCCCCTTGCCACTTTCTAGAGGACCCACATAAAGGCCAAGCTGCCCGTCAGCTATGTATGTGTAGAGGGCCTAGGTCAAGTCCATGCATGGTCCTTGGTTGGTGCACCAGTCTCCATAAGCCCCCTCCCCTCAGCCCAGGTTAGTTGGCTCTGTTGGTCTTTTTATGGAGCTCCTGCCCCCTCTGGGTCCTTCTATTCTTTCCCCCATTTTTCCACAAGACTTTCTGTCCTCCTCTCAATGTTTGCCTGTGAGTCTCAGTATCTGTTTTGATCTATAAATATGGCACTTTCTCAGAAAACTGGGAATACCTCTACCTCAAGACCCAGCTATACCACTCCTGAGCATATACTCAAAAGATGCTTCACAATACAACAAGGACATTTGTTCAAACATGTTCACAGCAGCTTTACTTGTAATAGCCAGAAAATGGAAACAATCCAGATGTCCCACAACCAAAGAATGGATAAAGAAACTGTGGTATATTTACACAATGGAATACTATTCAGATATTAAAAACAAGGAAATCATGAAATTCGCAGGCAAAATGGATGGAACTAGAAAAGATCATGCTGAGTGAGGTAACCCAGACCCAGAAAGACACACATGGTATGCACTCACTTATAAGTGGATATTCGCCACATAGTACAGGATAACCATACTACAATCCATAGATCCAAAGAAGATAAGTAACAAGGAGGAGCCAAGAGCGGATGCTTAAATCTCACTCAGAAAGGAAAACAGGATGGACACAGAAGGGGCTGAAGAGCAGGAAGAGTGTGAAGAGAAAGGAGGGTGGAGATCAAACATGGGGTGAGGGCACGGGAGGACAGAGAGCTTGAAGAGAAAACTTTGGGAATTTCAGCATCCAAGCAAATTGACTATGCTCTGTGAAATAATAGCCCCAATCTATTCTGACCAGAAGGCCCAAATTAGCAGCATGTGAGAAATTAGTTTTGGAACAGTTGACAGCACCTAAGTACTCTTGGCCTAAAGGGTGGGGAGGTGACAGAGGATGAAAACTGCCTTCCAGATCTTGGCCAGGGACCATGGACTCCTTAATTTCATCTGAGAGAATTGTGATCTGATGCACCAATAATGGAACAATAAGAAGATCCAAGGCCTAATTGCAATGCAAGAACTTCAGTAGTTAAGAACTTTCCTGGGACTGGGTCACAGTCAGCAAGCTTGCTTAATCAATGGTCTGGGCTCCATCCAGAGCTCATAAGGTGGAGTGAACTGACTCCTCCCATTTCTCTGGCTTACTGCACAAAATAAACAGATTTTCATCATGTAAGCAAAATTAGAAAAAAGAACATGGACTGGAATAGGTTTCTGAGAGGTTTTATGAGCTTGTTAATATCACTGTTCTGGTTTGTATGTTTATTATTGTTTTGTTTGTTTGTTTGTTTGTTTGTTTGTTTTTTTGAGACAGGGTTTCTTTTCTCTGTAGCTTTTGCTGTTCTGGAACTCACTCTTTAGACCAGGCTGGCCTCAAACTCATAGAGACCCTCCTGCCTCTGCCTCTGCCTCCCAAGTGCTACAATTAAAGGCATGCCCCCCAACTCCCAACCTCTGCTTTGTATTTTTAAAGTGCCACATAATAAAGTTACTTCAAAATTCATTTTAAAAAGTATCTTTTTCTGCTACTTAATTTAGTATTCATAACCTAAAAAGAAACAAAACATCTTTTTGATTCCTTGTGAATTTTTAAAACATTTATTCACTTTACATCCTGATTGAAGTCCCTTCTCTCCTTTCCTCCCGGCCCCACCCTCCATCTTTCCCCTTCCCCTATTCCTCAGAAAAGGAAATCACCCCCCTGCCCCCCATCCCAGCTCATCAAGTTGCATCAGGACTGAGTTTGTCCTCTTCCTCTGTGGCCTGGCAAGGCAGTTGTGCTAGGGGAAATGACCAAAAAGCAGGCAACAGAGTCCATATCAGAGACAACCTCAACGCCCCTTACTAGGGGACCCATATAAGACCTGAGCTTCCCTTCAGCTACATCTGTGTAGGCGGCTTAGGTCCAATCCATGCACTGTCCTTGGTTGGTGCTTCGTCTCTGCAAGCCCTTCTGGGCCCTGATTAGTTGGTTCTGTTGGTCTCATGGAGACCTACAGGTGCTACTATATATCCCCCCACTTTTCCACAGTTTTCTTTACGCTTTGCTAGTAGTAGGCTTCATGGAGACTGAAGAGGACCCCCCTCTAACTAGATAGGACTCCTAGTTGGGGGAGGGGAACACCAACCCATGCACAAAAACTTCAATCCAAAACTTACCCTGCATACAATATGTGCAGGGATAAAGATGGAGCAGAGATGGAGGGAATGTCCAACCAATGCCTGATCCAAACTGAGACCCACCCCATAGGGCCAATTCAATTGTGTGCAGACTCACTCAGGGTGAAATGTAAAATTAGCATGTTCCAGGGCTTCCACAAATGCTATGGGAAGACAGTGACCTAACAGTCGCTGTCACGGCATCTCTAACAAATAAGCAAGGAGCTCCATTTGAAGCCTTCCCTTCTGATGTGGGAGTAGTTGCGGGTGTAGAGGGCACCTTGCATGTTTGGCAGGATTCCATTGCTTAAGATCAGAGTAACAAGGATGAGATGATTGAGATCCACAGCAATGCTTTGTTCAGTCACAGGTGAGGTGTGCATGTTCCAACAGTAAATCATTGGGAAATGAAATTTGCAACATTTTTAGAATTTAAATTCCGAGTTTACAGTAATGATTGACTTGAGCATCATTATGAGTAAATGTTGCACTTCTGAAACAAAGGATGCCAGGACTAATGGCACAAAGATCCCCACTACTTAGCAACAGGAGAGTGGCCAAGTAAAGCCTGCTGACAAGTGGCATGTAGTCATTCAGCCTATATCACAATGCCCTTATGTGATTTTTTTTTTTTTAAATGAAACGTTGAAATCACTGTTAGGTAAAGCAGTCAGAACAAACAGGCCTCAGCATACTTCCAAGTATATGAAATATCCTCAACAGGCAAACCCGGAAAGAGAACTGACTAGTGGTTGTCAGGGAATATGGGTAGTCCAGTGTTGTTGGGAGGGATAGAGTTTCTTCTGGGGGCTGTCCTAGATTGCTTTCTACTGTTGAGATAAATACTATGACCTAAAGTAACCCAGGGAGCAAAGGGTTTACTTCATCTTAACAGTTTACAGTCCATCATGAAGGGCAGGGATTCATGGCAAGGATCTGGAGACAGGAACTGCAGTGAAGACCAGAGAGGAACACTGCTTACAGACTTGCTCTCCACAACTCACATAGACTGTTCTTTTATACAATGTAGGAGCATCTGCCCAGGCAGGGCAGCACCAGGGTGGCCCTCCAAGGCCCCCCCCACATCAATCACCAAGGAAACACCCCAGGTTTGCCTCTAGAAAATTTGGTGGAGGCATTTTCTCAGTTGAGGTTCTCTTCCCAGGAGGACTCTAGATTGTGTTGAGGTGATTCTCAGGTGATGGATGTGCATCAGGCACTTCTACTAACCACCCTGCACCCCAGCTCCCTCTGCTGTCTTCATGCACCTGCCATCCTGTGGCACCCACTCACCTGTCTTGAAGATTGTTCCTTTCAAAAATGCACATCAGGGAAATATGTATTTAGATTTTGTTAGTATATTTTAAGGCTTATGTAAGCCCAAACAGCTTATCATTGTGTCTTTTAAAATGCTGTATTGAAGTGCTAATGTTTATATGATGGTAGAGCTGGAAAATGAAATACATATTCCCATATTGAATTTTAAGACATAGTAAAATAACTTTTTAGCCACTAATGGTCTAAAGTAAGAAGACTATCAAGTCTTTAATCCTATCAAGGACCATAAAACTGAAAACTACAAATACATCATTACATTTGCCAGACATTTTCAGAACAGCATTTTAACTTTGAAAAGTATTAACGTTGTTTTCTCTACTTTTAGGAGAACCAGAATATTTCAACTAGAGAAAAAGGAAAAATTATAGGCACCTAAAATATTTTCTGCAAATACTTCATTTTCTCGTTTCTTTATTCTGTATGCCACAAGTCTGAAAAGACTTTGACACATAATTTTTTACTCAGCAAGCTTTCTGCAGATTCAGTGTGAGTTTCAGAAATGGAGTAAATTTATTTATGCAAGGTAAGCCTAATTAGTTATGCTCAAAAAAAAAAAATGAAATACCTGATTTTTAGAACCTAATGTGCTCAAGAAAGTGTGCTTTTAAATTAGGAGAACAGCTCTGTGTTTAATTAGTCCTCATTTGAGTAAGTAATTATTTTAATGTATTTGCACAAACATAGGACATTGTGCTCCATCAGCAGATGATGTTCTCACTAATTGGATGGGGTCTTTATGCATAGGCCAGGAGAATTATCTCTACCTGTGATGCAAGAGCCGCCGGAGCCCATGCTTCAGGGACTTTTTGGTACCATTCAGAGACACTTGTTAATTATACTTTTGATCCAGGACTCTGCCAACCCTTAGAAATCAATAATTTAATAAGTAAAATTTCAATCTCCCCATTGCCTAATTCTAAGCGTAGTATTAGTGAGTAAAGCCTAAATCCCAAGCAAGAGAAAAGCAGTTCAATTCTAACTTCTGTATCTGGCTTGGTGCTGAAGAATAAGAAGAATCCTTCATGGACAGTAGAAAGGAAGTAACTGCCTAGACCAGAGGTGTGAGATTAGGCCTTATCTAGGCTTCTTGAAAACGAACAGGACAGGTTGAATGTGGAGCTTTGCTCTAGTAGATCTGCTGGCTGTCTTTGTTGGCAAGAGAAATCTCCAAATAAGGTCTCAATCTTTGACACTTTGTTGTTGGCTCAGTATTTATGCAAATATTTAACTTCTACAATTCCTCTTTTGCTCAAAGGTCTAATTTTTAAAAATCTGTATAGGGGAAGATGATGTAATTTCAGAACTATAAGTGTCCTTTTGAGTAGGCACTATATTGTAAACATAATGGAATAATTTTAAAGGTAATGGACTGGGGTGGCTTAACTGAGAATGGCCACCAGTCTCATATGTTTGAACACTTGGCCCCCAGTGGTGGAACTCTTGAGGAAGGATTAGCAAATGTAGCCTTGCAGAGATGTGTCACTGGAGTTGAGCTTTGAGGTTCCAAAGCTCATACCATTCCCAGTTTTGCTGTGTCTCCTACTTATGATTAAGCCCTCAGTTACTGCTCCAATACCATGCCTACCTGCTGGATGCCATATTCCCTGCTGTGATGGTCATAGACTCTAACTTGTCTTGGTTCTGGCACTTTGTCAAGACAATAGACTAGTAAGACACTGACTTTACTTGGCTTTGGAGCATATTTCAGTACAACTATGAGTTCTAAGAATACATGTGTAGGAAATACCAATTATATAGTATTATTTTCAGTCTACTCAAATGCTTGTCATTAGAAACAATCTTCAAAAATCTACTATATTTCAGTATCCAATGACAGTCTCCTAAGATTTATGAATTTTTAACCAGATGGCGCAGGCCTGTAATCCTCTGTAAGATCCAGTCAAAAAAGAGAAAAAAAGAAACAAACTTCAAAGGTCTTTCCTATTCATTGCCATTGTAACACCTAGCTGTTTATAATCTTTCCCAGCGGTCTCTTTGTTCCCTACAAGTGTCCCTCTACACTCTTTTCTTCAACCTAAAACATCTGTTTTTTTCCTTCTGAGTATTGCTTATTTCATCTAACATGATGATTTCCGGTTCTCTCTATTTACCTACAAATGAGACAAAATTCCTTGAATAAGTGTACAAAAATGTTATTATGAAACCCATCATTTTATAGATACTCTGATTTCAAAAGATGAGCAGAGCTTTATGTCTGCACATGAACAATGTCTACAAACCTAGTATGCCTCTTGAAAACAGTAAGCAACACAGAACTATAGCACTGATGTAAAATATGCAATTAGACCATAGGCACAGTTAACCACCCACATGTAAAATACAAGCTTGGCATGCACACAGAGCACTCAGCAGTGCACACAGACTGACTAGCTCACTCACAGATTACAGTACCAAGAGTGAGGCATGAAATGTATCCTCTGTCACCCTCAGAGTGGCTTTTAATCATTCAGTAGGTGAACTTTAAGCTGAGTGTTCAACAGAAAGACTACCACACAACACTTTTGAGACATGCTCTATCAGACTGTACATATAAACATGGGCACATTATGTTGATTTTTACTTATAGAGTAGCCAAGCATATTTTAAAACTAAACTCCATATCAATGCAATTATACTATGTAGCCATTTTTACAGAAAAATAAATATTAAATTGTTTCATATGTTGGTAACTATTTTGTTGAGTGAGCATGGTAATAAACTATGCCAGCAGCATATAAATATTTACATAAAACATAGTCAACACCACTACCATAAAACCATACAGTGACTTAAATACAAAACTGTGATGAGGGGAAGCAACAAATAATAAAATTAGATTTATCTGGGGCATTGGGTAACAATGGGTTAACTATACCCAAATATGTGATCATTTGTCAAGCACCATCTTCCCTATTCACAAAGTGTGGTGCATTATCAGGTGGCATTCACAAAGTTGCCTCAATAAGAACAACATAAACTGAAAATGAGTGTTAGGTATTCAGAGCCAGCCTGGGTTGGCTACATGACATCTTACCTCAACCACTCACTCTCTAAAATCAAACAAACAAACCAGAGAAGGGGGGAAGGTACTAGCAAAAACTAGAGACATGCTTCATAAGCAATTTGTTAAGTGTGAAAGTGTAGCCTGAAACTTACCACCAGTGTGTAAACCCAGAATACCAAGAATAAAGGAAGAAAACCATGGGTATGATGCTCCTTTTCTCCTTGAAAATGTACTCTAAAAGAAATGGCATTAACATATTAGTTTGGCATTTTTCTTTTGGCTGCTGGTCTCATCTCATAGAAAGGTCAGGCTTTATTTTCCATCCCATACATGCTCATAGCTATTACTGAGTATTGTCCTGAGTCTGAGAGGAGGCCACACACAAGATATATGGCATTTTCCTCAGGATGCTTTCACCAGATGGCACAATGATACAAACCAAGTGAATGTAAAGTCAGGAAGGAACACTGGACTGTTACTCAATACATTTTTTTCACTTCATTTTTGCCTGATTCTACACGAGATTACTTCTATTTTTAAGACTGAATTTAAATCAGGAGTCAAAATCAAACCCAAATGAAAACAAGACAGAGAACAGTAATTTAGAGAAAGTAAACTCAACAGCACAGTTAATTGGGAAAATTTTAATAAGCATCGAATGCACTATACATTGATAACTGGAATACTGAAATTGTGAAATTTTAAATATTTTTTCCTCAAAAAAAGTTAGTGATTTCTTGCTCCCGGGACATGTGGAGACAGAACTAAGCATTCACGTGGCCAGATCAGATCAGATCGAGCTGACGCTAACGTCTGAACAGCTGTCACATTTCATCTCTACCATGAGGTAGATCGTGAGCTGCTTCTATCTCTGAATTTCAGCACAGATTTCATAAGACAATTTATAGGAATGTCTAATATTTGAAGTCCAAACTCAAAAAGCTCTGTGTTGGGATTTTGTTTTGTTCAGCTTTACTTCAGTGCACTTAACCTGAGGATACAGCAAGTATTTTCTTTCCTAATTCCTTCAAAGTATTTCTGCAGTAAGACGTGTTTCTTCTTTACTATAACTGGACTGTGTTTGAGAAAGATTATGAGCTTTGTTTTTGGTTTCCCAGTAGGTAAAAATCTATCAAAAACATTCTAATATCGTTTGTAAGGAAAAGAGTTGCCTGTCAAAGGCTGCAGGATGAGGAAAGCCATCATAATTCTTAGCTGTATAAGCACAATCAGTCAGAGCGAGTCGACTCAGGTGACTCCACATCGTTTTCAACTGTCCCGTACAAATGAACAAAGAGTCGTCTACTTCTGTTGCTTCCAGGCTACTGGGAAGCGACATGAGCTGCATTGTAGTAGTTTGCTGGTCCAATTTGAAGAGTCCAAGGTCCTTTTTGTGAATTCAGCCCACGGATATCCACATCCCAGACAAGATCAGTTCAAAAGACGGAGATGAGGGCAAAGACGCCATACAACAAAGCACAAGGATATGCCACTAACAGTTGTTGTCCATCCATGGCTAATGCAGAAATAAAAATTTTGGAAGCAGAAAAACTACACCATCCAATGATCGTGGCAGTGAGAAGAATTCCTACCATTCCTCTGCAGCAGGATAAAAAAGGGAAAGATAAGAAAGATTAGATATTAAAAACCAAAGTAAACCAAAACTATACACCACTCTAAGTCAACGAATTGTTAACCCGTTGCTTTGCGTAAGAGGTTAACAAATACAGTACCACACTACCACAGATTATGCATTTGTGCCAACTGCAGGGCTTAGCACAGTTGGAGAGCAACAGATAAGCCCCAAGACATTTAAAAACCCACATAAAGAAAGAAATAAGACTATTTTGTCAAATGCAGCAAGGTACTTGCATAGTGACTTCAAGAATGCTCAATCATTTAATGTAAACAGTGTAATTATCTTGCTTCTTTACGCTGTTGCCAGCTTCGGCAACTGGCACTGGAGCAGGACACCTTACTGAAGGGCTGTGCTTTGCATAGTTAGGATGCTTAATAGCTTTCAGGGCCTCTCTCCCCTTATATTAGCATTCTGTTCCCCACAACTACACTTGTGTTCTCCAATCCTGTTTTCAACAAGCCCAACTGCTTCAAGAGTGATATAACCAGACTATCAAGGAGGCAAAACATAATTCTAACATGAATGAACTGAACTTTCCCATGTATTGTTTAATGATCACAACTATTCCCTGCATACTGCTAAGGTATTAGTAAACACAAAACTAATAAAACTCTCAATCAAAGGTGAAACCAAGATTGTATAGAAGATTTCAAATCTCATTTTCATTGTTCATCACCCAAAATGTACACAGCACAGTTCAAATCTACATGAGGCACAACAGAAATGTTTGCTAGATCCAAAATTTATCTCAAACTGGAGGTGAAGTGAATCTGACTACACAGAACTGGCCAGCTAAATCTGAGCTTAAGATCAGTACTTACTGTAAAGAAAATACAACTGCAAAGCTGGACAGCAGGATCATGGGAAGAAGACAGTACCCCAGGACACTTGCCACACAACCAAATGAGACACCTGTCATACTCATTAAATTTAACAAACAAAACATTCCTAAGCACCCAATTGCACTGATGCCATATACATAGCCAAATTGAATTTTGCCAGCCTGTGGGAAAAGAGAAGAAAATAGATTAAAGAAGAGGCAGTATTATTTGGGCCTTATTCACACTAAATGACGCACGCATGAAATACTCAATTCATAAGCATCAAGATCTACAGAGGTACATTGGAAGGGGACAAAGCAGGCAGGTTTCACATTCTTCTTTTTAATTAAAAAAAAAATTGCTATCTTGGAAAATATTCTGATCATACTTTTTCCTCTTTCCCAATCCTCCAAGATCCTCCCCATCTCCCTATCAATGCAACTCCATGTCCTTTAAAATCTCTTATCAAACAAACACACAACACACATACATATAAGTCCATAAAACAACTACTCCTGAGCATGGGGCGTACCCTAAGTGTGTTAATATACCCACTGAGATTCCATTGGGAAAGGCTAAGTTCTCCCTTTGTAAAGTGGTAGCAACTGCAGACAGCTTCTTTGTTAGGAGGGGAAGCCATGTGCATTTCTCCCTCAGTGCTGGGACCCTGTCTTGCCTCAATCTGTGGATACTCTGAATTTAAAATCTTAACTTTGATAGACCACTTCCCAACAGAGAGATTCTATTTTACTTCTTGGTAGCATTTGAGCTTGACATACAACTGAAAAAGGGAGAAACCATCCAGGAAAAGTGGGAATCCAGGGCCCAGGGAAGACGGTGAGAAAACCAGGTAAATACAATGGAAAGGAACGTTTTTCTTTTCATTGACTTTCCAAATTCAGTGTTGGCTTCTGAAGTCTTCTGATTAAAAACAAAAGCATACACTTTGAAAGTGCTGCTCTTATAAACGATATTAGCAAGACATGGCAGCAAAAACCTTTAAGCACTCTGGAGACAGAGTCAGACAAGCAGAACTCGGAGTTCAAGGTCAACCTGATCTACATAGTGAGTTCCAGAGCCAGGCAGAACTACACAAGTGAGACCTTGTCTTTTGAAAATAAAATGAAACAAAATAAAAATCACTGAATGGTTTTCAGACAGCAACCATGGCTAAATTACCATCTTCCCAGTCAACCCACATGAAAAACACTCTCATGAAAACAAATCTGCAGAGAAATCCCAAAAGGGGATTGAGAAAGGTGAGACTTTTGTTACATAAGACTAAATCTAGAAACTGCTTCTACCGATTGTGTAAGTGAAAAAAATCCTTGAGACATTTGCTGGACTCATATCTACTTGAAGATATTCGACACAAGTTGTGTAGCCCAAGGAAGCTGAGCTCACTGAGGAGTGAATTAACAGAGTGCTAAGTAATAAAGTCTACTTTGTACCGCACTCTTAGTTTTGCACAGTATTATTACACAGCCTGTCAAGGGCTTCACAGTAACCCAGACTAGTCTCAAAAGTGGGTGTAATCCTCCTGCCCCAGCCTCCACAATGCTGAGATTATAGGTCTAAGACTCCATGTTCAGCCGAGTGTCTGCTTCTTCTTCCAAACAAGCTGGGTGCAGCAGTTCATGAGACCTGATAGGCTGGATCATATGGTGGGCAAGGAGGTCCCCTTCTGTCACAGGTCTAAGGGGCCATGTTTGTGGGGGACTGTCTAGATGAGGCTACCCTGTGGCCATGTTTGTGGGGGACTGTCTTGAATATGCTGATGTGAAAGAAGACTGTCCCTCAAGGAGGATTACAGCATCCTCTGGGTTTGTGATCTCAACTGAGTAGGAAAGGTGAGCTGGGCAGCAGGCACAACTGCACCCATTTCTGTCTGCTCTTGACTGTGTGTGTAAAAGACGGTTTGATGTTTCTGACATCTTGACACCCAAACAGTAATGGGTGGACTGTAACTCGGAAGTGCACTAAAATAACAATTTCTCCTTTCGGATAACTTAACCCCATATCTTCTAGGTATTTTAATCACAGCAGGATAAACAAAACTAAGACAAAATTAAATAAAGAAAACCACTATTTCTTTTATTTTTTAAGTACAACACAGTAAAAAAAAATAGTCAATTTCTTAAAATTAAGAAATTCTAAAACAACAAAAATAAGATTTTGTTCATATTTTCTTATTTTTCCCTAATAATTGGACTACAGTGTTTCAATATGCAGCCCAGACTGGCCTACAATTCAGTCTTTCCAAGACCCTGATTACAGCAGTGCTTTGTCTGCTACACCTGGCTCAAGAAATAAGTTTTTATATATGTTGCGCAACACTTTTGATAGAAAAACAAGGAATAAGTATAAATTCAAGAAACTCAATACACCCTAAACCTATCAAAGAGTTGAGACTCCAAATGTCTTCTGGTAGAATATTTGAAATCTTCCTTCATCTTACCCGACAGCTGACAATCTTACCAGTAACAGCGTAGCCCCAAAGGCGAGGCAGAATACCACTGGCCCTGCCAAGTCAGTCTCGTTCATGATGCTGCCATCAGCCGCCCTCAGAGGATGTAGCACCGTTAGGGTTTTTTGCCAGATGTGGTCAAAATTGATGCCCAACTCTAAGATAGTAAGAATACAAGGAAACCTGTTAAAACTTGGGATATTCCTTTAGTAGTTTATGTAAATTTACTATAAGTTTACATTTGAATGCCCATTGCTCCATAGATTGAAACATATAGCCATTCCTTCCATTTCAAAATAGTCTTCTTACAAATTTTAGGATGTGATGTTTTCCAGAATCAATGCCTGAACCAGACACAAAACTAAACACACAGAACATTAGCAACGGTCCATGATAACTTACTGAGCCCTTGGTACCATTCTACAGGCTGGGCTTATATTGACGTCTAACCTCTGCTTTGGAAAGTATATGAGGAAGATGAAACAGTCCCACCTCTGCCTCCTACAGTAAAGGAACATGTGAACAAGGCTGAACAAAGGGATTCTTTACCCGGGGCTTCAGGAATACCATGTATCCATGAAATTATATGTAATTATGGCTCTATGCATTTGTGTTCAGATTTCTGGAATGTAATTTGAGAACCACCACATTTTTATGCAATCAAGAGTTCTATTAGTTTATTTCCACATAGAAATATAAATACAATGTTATTTGCTTTCATAACATCCAAAGGCAGAATTTAATTAATGATCTGAAATAAAAGTAGATGCTCACATTACCCTATTTATGTATTATTTACTCAAAGAAATGGTCCCCCTTGACCCAATATAAACTCTCTTCTAAATAAGTTACTGTATGAAGGCTCCCCACTGCTCTTCATAAGAAAGGACATCATCTCCAATTTAGGATTTGTTTCCACTGATCGGCTAGAGATCAGAGAATATACTGAATACGTCTAGTCTAAAAATCCAAAATCTAAAATGCTCTGAAATTCAAAGCTTTTAAGACATATATAATATTCAAAGTGTTTTAAGCTAAGTATGATGACTTCACACCTATAATCTTAGCATTTGTAAGGCTGAGGCAGGAGGATTGCTACAAGTTTGAGGCCAGCCTGGGTTTCACAGCGAGATCCTGTCTTGAGGAAAAACAAAGGGGGTGGGTAGCATTTCAGACTTTCCAACTAAGGATGCTAAGCAGGTGGAGTCTAGGAAGATATTGGAAAAGTCAAACTACTTTAAAAAGGGAAGCATTTCTGGCCTCATGCTTTTCAGAAGGGGTATTCAACCTCTACCATCCCATCCTACCTTCTAACAAAGGTGGCTCCTCCTCAAAGCTGTCTCCATAGAATGACTGAGGTGTAGCTGAAGGGGGATAGGCCTGCGTTGGCTGGTAAATCTGCCCAGTGTATGTCTGCTGTGGCTGCATCATGTCTGGAGGGACAAATCGGCCTTGCTGCGAGTAGTCATAGCCAGCATACTGCCTGTAAAGCAAAGAATGGTAAAGTTGTATTCTCAGTATTTTAACCAACTGACCATTGGTATTCCTAGATTCCTTTTTGTTGTTTTCCTTGATAACTTAAGAATGCTCAGTCATTTCCAAACCTCTTTCCAGGGTACCCGTAAAGACATGGTGCTGACGCCATGAGTGACAGCTGACCATCTCTGCTGGGAAGGGTGTTCTTAGAGTCCTGTTGCCACCACATTTACATGTCAGCACACAAGCACACTAACGGCCACATTGTTAAAGGCCAGGAGGCCTGCAAATAACTTATGTCAGGATGGTTTTCTTCCCTTAGTGACACAGAAAGTGTGTTACAATATATTCTGAAATAAACGTATCCTGCATGAAGGTTTGGAGTGACAGACATGACTATATTTTGCATAATCTGGATACCCATGGAATCACTATTCTGTATACACCATAGTATGGTAGAGTTTGCATATGAGAAGGCCTCAGTAAGAAACATCAATTTCAAACTGGGAGAAAAAAAAAGACAAAACAAAAAACCAAGCTTGTTCTTTGTGAAATACAAAACAGTCTTTCTGAATACAAAACACTCTTAGACCATCTTGTACTGAAATTGTGTTTTAAAGTTTTCAAAGTGATTGTACACTTACTGCCTCATTGGATTCACACCAAGTCCCGAGTCTTCAAGCAGAACACTTCACTGTAGTCATTTAAGTGACTGAGAGGGAAGAGGACTGCACTGACACTGTCATAAATACCTGTCTCGCCATTATGTTTAGTGTTTCAGTGGACTAGTATTATGCAGTGAGTAGTATGAAATTAAAATACCTATTTTAAAGATCTTTAAAATGAGAGCCTACTTATTTTTTATTACTTCTGGTCTGTTTAAGAAACGCAAAAATGTAATGACAGCCATTAAAATTGAGATTTTAAAAATAAACCTAACTGTAAATTAATTACCTAAATTAAAAATATTAAAGCAATAGTAAATGTTTAGTTATCCAAAGTCCTTTCAGAGATTTTAATAGTACTAGTCAAAGTGCCAAGTGCAAGTAACCCTGAGCACTCAGCTGTGGATGGACCATCTCTATCCATCTCCCAGCATTCAAAGCTCAGAGGACTGCACGGAAGTGGGGACAGAAAGAATGTAAGAGCCAGAGAATGGGACTAGAGCTGTGAAATGCTGGCTTCTGGATGTGACCTGGCTGTTGCAAACATAAGCCGACAGTAGCTGTGGCTATCTAAACAAGCCTGCACAGGATCAAGGCAGTAAAAAATTCTAGTACGGCTGAGGGAGGGGCCTCTAAGGCCTCATCCTTACAGGAAAGCAGCTGTCTGCTCCCACCCCAGGAGAGGAAACCCATGTGCATAAGGCAGTGCTAATGAGGCTCAGGGTGCTATTAATAACCATTAAAAAGAGGACAGGAAGCTGGGAGGGAGATGACGAGGAGGCAGAAGAAGCTGGAGAGAGGTAGTGGTAAATAAATATGATCAATACACATTGTATAACTGTAACAAAACTTTCATTAAAAAATGTTAAAATTTAAAAATCAGTGGGCTAACCTATTTCAATACAGAAGTGAATCTCAACTACTGCAAAGTCCTAAACATGCCCTTTCAATGTTGTATGTGAAAAGCACTGTTATGCAAGTGTTTAATGTGAACTGTGTATTTCTAACTACAACCCATGAAATGGGTCTACTATTGCCCTCACTATAAAGATATGCAAACTGAAATATGGATTAAAATGATTTGATACTGCGGTGCTAGGTTAGTTAACTCTAGTGGTCCTCAACTTGTGACAGGGTTCATTGTGTAGCCTTTTGCTGTTGGCCATCAACTCATCAACTCTTTTTTCTTTCTTTCTTTCTTTCTTTCTTTCTTTCTTTCTTTCTTTCTTTCTTTCTTTCTTTCTTTCTTTCTTTCTCTTTCTTAAGCTTATCGAGACAGCGTTTCTCTGTGTAGCCTTGGCTGTCCTGGACTCACTTTATAGACCAGGTTGTCCTCGAACTCACAGAGATCTGCCTCCCAAGTGCTGGGATTAAAGCCATGCGCCACCACGTCCAGCTGTCCATCCACTCTTACTGACTAAAAAGCACCACTTCAAAATCCATCTTTACACAGACTGCTTCAAAATTATGTTCTATACCTGCAGTTTCCCAGCTTTTCTAAATAAACGACTGATTTCTTCTTACGTGCACACCCACTTACACAAAAACAACCTTTATCAGGGTTGGCTAGTTGAGCAAAGATAGCAATTCTCTTTTCCTGACTAAGGATTCTATGCTGCTGTGTTGATCTGGTAGCATTTATCAAGTCCATGGCATCACAAGCATCACTCCAAAAGGTTTCTATAAGCTGACTAAATAAAATTTATTCTTGAAAGGAAAGAAGGGAAAGGGAGGAAAGGGGGAATACAAAAGAAAACCAGAGAGCATAGTATAGCTGGCAGTTCTAAAATGCTTTCATCTTAGAGCCCCTTTATAGTCTTAAAATCTACTGGAAATCCAAAGTATTTTATGAGTTATTAACTATCAATATTTACTACAAGGAAACTAGATATTTAAAATATTAATTCATTTACAGTAACATGAAACATATTGCACTTTATGACAAAACTAGTTATAACAGAATTACTAAGAAAAGTTAAATTGTATAGGTTGAGTCTTTAATCTAACTTTGCATTCAGTGTGCTATGATTTACTGTTTCAGTTAAAGTAGAAGAAAATCTAGTGTTGCAGACTAAATATGGCTGGAAAACTGAGAATTATAGTATTCTTTCAGTCTTGTATTAAAAAAAATACACACACATATATGTATGGTGTGGTGTGTGTGTGGGGGGGTGTATGAATGAAAAGATCCCTTTGTATCTCTGGCTGGCTTTGAACTATGAGAACCACCTGCCTCTTGAGTGCTGGGCTATAGGTGTGAACCAAAACATGTGGCCAAGAATATGTTTAATGCTACACACTCAAAACAAAACGGTAGCTTTTTATGATTCAACATAAACTCCAGACAGCAGCAATGAACTTTTTATGCTCTAGTTACTAAAGCATATTGAAGTGTCTTTCACTTTAAATGGGTCCACTTCTCACATATAATTTTGTAACATTACTTGCCACTTAAAATGTTTCATACGTATCCTTCAAATATTGATATATCCTATTCTAAACATTAAACAATTATATTTGTTAAAATTGCCCCTAATTTCATCAGGGGAAAAAACGTTTGATTGGTAGGAAGCTAGTGATGATGAACACAAGTTTTCTGAAAAGTGTCAATTTTGTCTAAAAATTTGAAACTGACCACTAGTGACAAATACTGCAGCTGCTTTCCTTGAAATAAAAGGTTCACTCATTTTTGATACATTGTCTGTGAAACAGTTGAATTCTGACTAACTACAGTGTGTCCATTGTTTCAAATAAATATGGTCTCCATGAAAGGCAAGTGGCTCAGCTACCAATGTGTGTAGTGTAATCTCAGTGTAGAGGAGAAGTGCTGTGAGCCACAGACTATTAAAGAGATGTATCTCAAAGTGTCAGGATTGAATTAACAGTCACAATTCTTCCTGCTTCACTGGAGGAATCCTTAAATGAAGCCACCTTACTCCACCTTCCAAGAATACAGCAAGAACAAATACATTGGTGCCTTAATTCTGACTAAGGTGCGAGAAGTCTTACAAACACTATTTTTGCAACATAACTGTAAAAGTTAACATACTTGAAAGATACAAATGCTTTAATGTTGCTATGGAAACTATTTCTGAATTTAGAAGATCTCTAAAAAATATCTCAATAATCCTGGAGAGTCTGGAGCTCACAGTGAATACCACTGGTTACACATAAGAGGTACAGCCAGGTGCTGTGGTGCACGCCTATAATCCCAGCACTTGGGAGGCAGGGGCAGGTGGATCTCTGTGAGTTCCAGGCCAGCCTGGTCTACAAAGTGAGTCCAGGACAGCCAAGGCTACACAGAGAGACCCTGTCTGGAAAACAAAACAAAAAAATCAGCTAGAGGTACTATAAGCAACAACAATTCCAAAGACAGGACTGTCATCCCATCTTCCAAATGCAATGATTTTGCTATTTACCTGTCCTGTCCAGACCTGTTCTAAAAATCTGAGTCACAGATTAAACTGTGTTGTGGCATGCAAGATTTTCACAGCAACACTTTCATAGCAGGCAAGCTAAATCACGACTTTTGTAAGCTCTGTGTATCAACAGCAAAGATAAACCTCAACACTGGTTGTCTATTTATGGTCATAAAAATGTCTCATAGAATATTATTAAACAAGTTAAAGGTAAAACCATAACAGCTTTCAGTTTCTTAAAGATAAGTGACTGGAATTAACATATATTTTAGGGGCATTCTAGAAAATGATATGGCATCCATGCAGATGACATAGTGAAATACAATGAACAAGAACCTATAAAATGTTACAGCTGACGTCATAAGGCAACTGTAGGACAATAAGGATTAAAGTCAAGACACTATGCTATATGAACGTCTATTTTCCCTAACTGGCAAAGGTATCACTGATTTTGCTAACAAGTTAGCAAAGCAAATGAAACGTGAGTTGGTAAGCTGAGATAATATTTAAAAGATAAGTAGGTGTCAGATCTACTTGCAGGTACATACAGAAGCAAAGGAATCTAAGTGTTTAATAAAGCTTTGGAAACTCACATGAATTGTTGCTACTGCATCAGACCTTTCATGTTCTCAAGCATAATTCATAAACCTGTATGTGCTAGCTGACAGCTATGGATGTGTAACATGTCTCTACTAGTGTCAAGCAATGCTTACTGGTGTGTGAGATGGTTAGCATGGAAGCAGGGGAGCATGCAGCAACAGGGTTTGTACATAACTGCCTTGTGGAAGAGTAACATCAGATCACTGTTGGTGTAACGAGAGGACAATCCACACAATTTAAGTTAAAAAAACATGGTCAGGATACAAAATTAAAAAGAGATTAAGCAAGGAAATTACATACTAAATGGAAACTGGTTAATTAGTCTAAGGACAGAAGATTATTTGGTCAAAAATTTTGTCAAGAGGCTGGCATATAGTGTCAGGCTCTTCAAAGTTCTCTTGTTTAGGGGTTTTCCAGATGGATTCTGATCAAACCTACATTGATTTGCTCTCAAGTACACGACACTCTAACTAAAAATGTATTTTTGATAAATGAAAAACATTTTTTTGCATTGATTTTTCTAATTCTGTCTGAATAACTGATTCAGAAGGAATAAACTGTCACTGGTTGAGAGCCTACCAGAAAACAAAATTCTAATTCATAGAGGGTATTTTTATATACTCCTTTCATTCAACAGGTTAAGTTGGAAGGTATATGTATACATTAAATATGTATACATATATATGTGTCTGTGTGTATGTATATGTCTCAAGTTAAGTATATTTAATAATCTATGGGTTATAGAAAAGTTAGCCTGAATTTCCTTCGTGTTTAAAAAAGCTTTAGCACAGTCAGTTACATACACTAACTAACGTAAACACATTACAGTAAGTGCTGGCATCGCACAGCCTGGTTGAATTTGTAGCTTTCCTTTAGTGTCATCTCAGAGCAGCCTTCATGGAATTTGAAGTCAAGATCTACAGATGTACACAGATGAAGCGTAAACTGTATGAAGCTATGTGCACAATTACATGAGTATGTATGAATGCATCCATGCATTGCTGGAAAACAGGCTCATCGTTTCTGTGAGGCTCTCAGAAAGATACGAGGCCATCTGGAAAGGGGAAAGCACAAGCAACTCCTCCATTCACGAGGGAGGCCGGGAAGATTTACCTCACCGCCCTACAAGACTAGAGACATGCTGCCTAAAAGAAAAAAAAAAAAAAAAAAAAAACTTTCAAAGTACTCCAAAGCCTGGATAATATAGATGATCTTATTTTTAACAGTTCAGAGCCTGAAGTCTTTGAGTTCTCCTCTTCAGCCTGAAACTAATAACTGCTCTAGTACTAACCACAGTACTTAAGTAGGCAGAGCCATAAAAATGACTATCAACAGCCATACAGAAGTCACCTGATGACTCAGAACGGGGAGCTTACTTTGTTAACCTGTGTCATTAAGCTCTTTAAGTATCTGCTGATAAAGTTTGAAAGTCAGACTGACTTACCTACCAAATAGGCTATTAAAAAAACAAACAAACAAACAAACAAACAAACAAAAACAACTTTAATTTTTAGTGAATAAACAGCCTTATGTTCTAGCTTCCTGAGGCACCCATCCAGACCGTTTGTAAATACTATTTCAACAAAGGTACTTATGCCTTTTTGGCCCACTAAAGTTTGTTTTGTTTTGTTTTGTTTTGTTTTCGGAAGATAAATCAGAAATAGGGTAACCCCTTCAAACAACCCAAATGTCACATCTCTCCAAGCCAAGAAAAATGACAATAAGCCACATATCTGAATGGGAACAAGTTCACATATTCATTTTTTTAAAGGCAGAAGTGGGCATGCTAAACACATTCGTCCATGAATAACAGACTAAGTAGATTGCCAAAGTTGAAAAGTTACTTGCTGTAGGGTCCTCCACTTCCTGCATAGTCATAGGACGGCTGAGATTGCTCGTCGATGCTGTAACTTGTCTGGTAGAAACCGCTGTTCAAGTTATCAAAGCCTGACATGGCAAACGATCTGCAACAGAAGGGAGAGATGGCAAACAGCGTTTACACCCCCAAGGTCCTTCCTATTGGGCTTGTCTGTGGTCCTTGGCGTAAGGAAACACCCAAAGAAGACAAAACACCCATCTGTAACTGGGCTCAGCATCTGGAAGTGGTCTTGGGGTGGGGGTGGGGGTGGGGGGAGAGTTGAGGTCCGAGAAGACCCCTGAACACCGGGGAACTGACAGACCTTAGGGGTTGACGTCTCGTGGAGGCGCCGCTTCACCTATATATAAAATAGGGGCCGCGCAGCACAGGGTCTTTGGTGGGGGGGGGGGGAGTTGAGGGAAAGAGCACAGCCCGCGCAGACAGACCAGGCAGCCGGCCCGCACAGCGGTTTCCAGAAGCCGAAAAAGGAACACGGGCCCGGAGCACTCACCAAACGCTCCAGCGGCGGCGGCTGCAGCTCCGGAGGCCCCTAGTAACCACCCCCCAAACTCAGTTCCAGAACCCGCAGTAGCCCTGTTGCTACGTGTCACAGGCCAATGAACTGCTTCCGGGGTACGCCCGGTCGCGCAGGCGTATTAGCAGGCTTTTTGCGCAGCCGGGTTTGGTTGAACTCCCTCGGGGTGGTGTGTGTGTGTGTGTGTGTGGCCGGTGGGGGCGGGACTTAGCGCTAGGCAGTATTGACTGATTCGTCCGGTTACGGACCAATAGGGAACTGGGAAAGTGCTTCCGTCTGTGGAGGCACCAGTGCGCAAGCGGGTTAGCTGGGTAGGAGGAGGGAGCAGTTCTCCCAGGTATTAGTGAGGAGGAAGCGCAGGAATGTTGGGGGAATGAGGCCGTGCCTCAGAGTCTCTGGGCTCCTTGATTCAGGCGCTGCACTGAGGATTTTACATTTATTAATATTTAGTCGCTTCAGCCTAATGGCTTTGCTTTTATAGTTTAGTCATAGTTCATTCTGTGTCAGCGGCTGGAAATTTAGTGTCTGTCACCCGTAAATACTAAATGATACGCATTAGCAACTGTTACTGTGAGTATATTTAATGAGAAAAATGGAAGAGGACGGTCCTATGCCAAGTTCATACTGTGTGAACTGTCTAAGGCTTGCTACTCACACTGTCTCGTTTGATGCCAATATCATTCTCTTGCATTACACAAAATTTCTAATATTTAATCTAAAAAACGTGGCAGTCTCGCTTTTCGCCTAGGAGGTAATATTTATTGTTTGATCAGTGAGTGCGTTGGTTTACAATATTGAATTAGCTAAGATATTATAGCATATGTATATATACATATGTGCGTATGTATACGTACATATTGTTTCAATATATTTGTTAAAGTCTACCTCAGATGTCATATCTCTGTTACATAAAACTATTCCCCAAGTCCTCAGAAAGAAATGTTTTTTAAAAAAGGGCACACGAAGAGCAATTTTAAAGAACAGTATCATAGTTGCTCTGGCTCATGTACTGTCACAGCCATGCTTTGTTGTGATTTGTATAGGCTATATTGGTAAGCAGAAACACTTCATGAAATATTCCATTTCTTGGAATTTGATGAAAGGAAATAAGAGTAGACTGACAGTTTGAAGTAAAAGTGTTCAGCCTGTATTACTTTCCTAGTCTGCTCCCTAACAGAGTACCACAAATTGAGTAGCTTGGCCAAAAACTATTTTTTCATCTTAAGTTTAAATGAAGGCTTACAGGGTGGCTTCCCTTTAGAGGGATCTGCACATACCTGTCTCTCGGGTTCTAGTGGATCCCAGAGGTCTCAGTGTTACTTGGTTTATATCCCTCTCTTCATCTTACAAGGATCCTACATGTTTGTTCCCACAGATCTCCTTCATTGCAGGTCTGGGTTTGTCCGGATTTGCTTTTATAATGCCAACTGTTCATATTGTGTGAAGGCATTAACGACAGTGTTTTAACTTGATTGCTTCTTCAAAGTTACATTCTTATCCTGGGAATAGGGGCATTAACATGCCGCTTTGTGAGGACAAACATGAATCCACAACACAGCCTAATAGTCTCACATATAGGCCAAGCCTTGTCATATACACATTGTCAGATGAGCAATAACGTCTCTTGCTTTTGTTTATGTTTTTTCTTTTGACTGGATATCCATGCCCCTGTCTGTTGTCAGGATTGCCAAGAGTTATCTTCTTGAGGAAATTCCACACAAGTGGAGTCTCCAGGCTGTACTTCGGCAGTCTTGTCTGCTATTTGGTATTGAGTAAATTCCTCAATTGGGTTTGAAGGAGGTCCAATGCATGCTGAAGGCAAATGCTAAAATAAGAGTTTGTTAGTTTCTGAAACAAAAATAAGAGGTAGTTGAACTGTAAATGAGCATAGGCTTGCTGAAAGAAAATGCTAGTGGATAAACTCTAGCCAGATGTGGTGTCACGCTTCTGTAATCGCAGCACTGGGGAAGGCAGAGGCAGGCGGATCGCTGTGAATTCTAGCCCAACCTGGTCTACAAAGTGAGTCTGGCACAGCCTGGTACAGCCAAGGCTATACAGAGAAACCCTGTCTCAAAACAACAAACAACAACAAAATACAAGCTCTTAAGCACAAATAATCTATGTATTTTTTTACACTTAGCTGACTTTTAAGATTCAAACTTAGAAAAAAAAAGAGGCATGTTTTCCCTTTTTATTTTCTCCCTTGGAGGGACAAGTTATGGTCACCTAGTGTGGGAGATGTGTTGAGGTAAGCCTTATGAAGTCCCACAGAGAATGGTGACTGAAGCATCAGCGCCTCCTAAGGCACCTCAAAGGATCTTGCTCCGCTGCACACAGTGTTGATCCACTGGGGACTCCTAGCACACTAGTGATGTCTCAAAATGGATCCAAGGCTAGGGTGGTGACTGCTTCCCCCCTCTCTATGGAAGTCTTCTGAGGTGACCTTGCCCCCTAACATTTCCTCAGAGTTGCATCAACCTTAGTGCTTGGGGCTATCATGGAGTGGTCTGATTATCCCTTCAGTCTTTTAAAGGCTTATACACTGTACAATGAAGTTAGAGCTGCACCTTGAGTCTGGTGTCCGGTGCCTGGTTCCTGGCATTCTGTTTGGGCTCCGGCACCATCCACACCCTTTCCTTGGTTCCTAATTCCCGCAACCTAACCCACACTGCTTTCCATTTGTGTGGATTCTTACATTATTAAGATCACTTATTATAAAGCTAGCTGAAGTCTTCCTTATATGAAAATTATTTCACTTTAAAACAATCAGAGCCTTGTGAAGTTAAACTTAGGAACTTAGGATTTTCATTAAAGTGCACATTTGGTTCTGGGAGTAACAGGCAAACACATTTTAGCATTTTTGTTTTACATTAAGCAGTAAGGGTGCTTTGTACTCTTCTGTATTCCTATTTTGCACAATCTAATGAAGACCATAAATCCCTTACTGTCTAAGATGCTGATTTTTCCCCTCACAGGAGAGGAGTATAAATAGTTCTTGAACCTTGCTGAAATTTGAGCTTAGAAATATTTAATTTTAAAAAGTATTTTCTTTAAGGTTTATAAGTAGCATTTCTTAGCTTGTGAGGTGACTCAGTAGAGTAAGGCACTTGCTGCCAGGTCAGATGACCTGAGTTCTATATCTAGCATCTGTGTGGTGGAAGGAAAGAGCAGATTCTAAAAGCTGTCCTCTGGTCTCTACACATACCTTGACCATCCCTCCTCCTGTATGTAAAAAATAGCCTTAATTTCCTTGTATCTCTCTCTAAATATTCTTCCCGTTAATTCCCAGTTGATAGCTGCACTAAATTAACAACTCCTTTTATTGCTGCCTAAAATTAAATGTTTCAATATCATGTTCAAATTTTGAGAGGCTCCCCGGAGATTAGCCCTAATGCTGAGCTATCTCCAACATTTTTTTCTTTTAAAAAATAAAAAGACCTCTCTTTACAGAAAATCAGGACAGTAAGTATCTCTGAAAGTGACCAAATGCTCCTAATTTGTCTGTCTTCACATATGAGAATTAAAGTGGTCAGGAAGAACATCTATGTCCACTCTGATTTTACAGGGGAGTGTCTAAACTAAAAAGAAGTGAAGGGATGTATTATAAAGACCCAAGAGTTCAAGTGTAGCCTTGGCTCTTTTGATCCTCTCAGAGCCTCAGGATTCTAGCTATCTGTTCCCCTGTTCCTGCCATATATACCCACCATTCAAAGGAAAAGTTCCCCTCTGGCTTGCTTCCTCTGCTCATGTGACAAACAGTTGTGCCCAGTCCAGTCTTCAGCCTAAGGAGTTTGCCGTCTATATAACAGTGATATTAGAATAGGCAGTTTCACCCGCCCATGGGCACTGGAGATCAGCTCAGCCTCTAGATTCTAAAAGCTTATTCCTAAGAGCCACTTCAATGTGACCCACTTGGCATACGATGTTGTTAATAAGCTATACATGGTGACAGTTCTTACACAATCTCATATACAGTGTCATGAATAGCTTGTGTTCTGTCATCTGGTTTTATTTAGGAAGTTGCCTCTAATTTCAGCAAGAAGATGAATAGAGGATGATCTAAATAGATACTGTCAACCATGGCCAGACTGGCTGATGTCAAGTTTATCCAGTATCATTTCTGTCCCTTTCAAATAGTAGGTGACAAAGAGTAGATGCTAAGTGTCGGGAACAATCTGATTATAGAACTCACTCCATTGGGATGCCTAGTTTATATCCATACTTGGGTACATAGACCATTGCTCTGTTACAATATCTTTTATTTAGCAAATATTTATTGAGATATGTGAGTTGAGCATACAACAGTCCCCTTGATAGTCTAAGCTTGAAGGATCTCAAGTCTCCCATCCCCCTGCAGGCTGGCTGCAACCCAGCCACCTTCTGTTTGCCTGGAGAGAACTCTTCCTCAAGACATATAGCTGGGAAAGGTCACTATGTAGTTTCCATTGAGCCAGATTCAGCACATTGTGAGACATACAAGACTCAGATCTGCAGACTTGCTGCCCTTGAGAATGTGTATAAATATGTCAGTGGATTTAACAGCACCAGTAGATAAGAAGCCTTCATCTGCTTCCAAGGCATGGCCTTAAGCACTGGTGTTCATGGTACATAGGGTTAGGAACTGGGGGAAGTATAGCTTGAAAATCCTTTGATCAGGGTTAGGACAGGGCTAGTGGATCTGTGCCTAGAGAAATCGTCAGAAGCATTAATTTAACTGCCACATCATTTTTCTCTAAACTCCCCTGCCATGTCCCTGCAACTACCCTATGTTTGAGGTATATATTATTTATAAAAGAAAATAAAAGTAAAAACCAAAACATCAAAACCTTATGGCTTAAAACACCTATCAACACATTTGGTTTCTCACAAACCCATAGTCTGGCAGGGGCTTGACAGGAACATCTGCCCTTGGCTTGAAGGCAGGGTGTCAGTATCTGAAAGTCCACTCGTATCTAGACTGAGATGGGAGGGGATTATCTAGAGCTGTCAATCAGAACATCCATGTGTGGCTTCTTTGTGTGACTTGAGCCATGTCCAAATGCAGTGGCAAGATTCCTAGGACATCTTGTGGGTCAGTAAAAATGCTGCACTTCCATTTCTACATCAGCCTTTAAATAAAGTCACACTTCATAGCCACCCATTGACAGGAACATGCCTTTAATACCTAGCCCTGACTCAAGAAAAGTGGAATTAGACCTTACCTTTTGATAGGTAGACTGTCAAAGATTTTTCTTTTATACATGTTTTAAAACTACCACCTTCCAACAGGGAAAGAACAGCATATATTTCATAATCAGAGAGGCTGTCATTCATTAGTAGAATGACATATTAGAATGAAAATATTTCTGAACACTTGCAGAGACATTTACTGAAGTACTTATTCTCAATAGCCTAGAAATAGAAACAATTTAAATCTACATCACTGAATAACACACACACACACACACACACACACACACACACACACACACACACA
>OU015744.1:45126988-45141895 GCA_907169655.1 Acomys percivali | reverse complement strand
ACACACACACACACACACACACACACACACACACACACACACACACATGCACACACGGGTGCATATGCACAACAGCCAGAGTGATATGTTATTCAGGTTACTTAAGCTCTATTTGTAACAAAATGGACGAAACTGAAGGCCAAACACAGAGAAGACCCCTGCACAGTCTCCTTTACATGTACAGTGTAAAAGCCCAAACAACTTGACTATCTAGAAATAGATAGGTGGTTACAAAGAGGCAGGAGAAGAAGGATAGAGGCAGGAGAAGAAGGATATTGGAATATGTAAATCATCAGATATGCAGACTGAGTCGGATTATGGTTGTGTGTCCTCTTGGAGTTATAGGCAGATTGATTTTTGAGAATTTCATATATGACTGCATTATTTACATCATTTATTTCCCATTTCTTCACTCCAACATTTCCCGTGTTCCTCCTCTACTCCCTCTCAAATTCATGACTTCTGCCTAATTATTATTGTGTATTTGGCCACTGGGACTGGGTAACCTATCAGGGTTCATCCCTGGAGGACACCGATTCTCCCTCTCTTAGCAGTTTCCCTCATTCACATGGGCACTTCAACTAACTCGTGGTGTCATTTTTCACTATGAGTAGATTTTTAAGGTACTGTCATTACAAAAGAACGATGACTGACATGATAGACATTTTCCATTGCTTAGCTGTAGATATTACGTCATCACATATGTGATATAAAGCTTCATATTACATGACTTACATTTGTACAATGAGCAGAGGGAATTCTGAGAACAAATAAAAGGGGTGCAAGGCACAGCACACGCTTAAGTGAGAACATTCTGAGTTTTTCCTCGTCCCTGATCTGTGAAGGATGACTTCAGGCTTGCCTGGGTTGACAGTTCTGTTGCTGTTCTGGAGCCACAGCCAGACAGCTGTTATGTGCATGTAGCGATGTCATTCCACTGCAGGGGAATTATTCTAAATACTGTACAGTTATTCCTTATGAAAACGTGGCCTCCACATCAAACACTTGCATTACAGAATCAAACACTCTGGACGACTAGTCTGCTTCTTGTGCCCCTGCGTCAAGTTACTATTTGGTGCTTACTTTGGTCTCCTTGATATATATATATATAGATGATGGTGTTTTCTAAACTTTCACATCAGCACAGTGTTTATCACATTCATCTTCTGCCCCCTTCTGGTCCTTAAGCCCTCTTTCCACCCTATTTGTATATAACTTTCAAATCTTTTGATTTGTTTTGTTCCTTCAACACATGTGCTTCATTATACAGATGAGGAAAAGATGACGCAGGAATTTTTGAGGCTTGTCTGATGTCACACATCCAGCTAGAACTATAAATTTTGTGCTACTGCTCCCTCACATGGATTTAAAATACATCCTAGAAACATGCAACAGTCTTGTTCACTGATGACCAGCAACTATTTCCAGAAGATGGTGGGCACTCCAAAAATATTTCCTGAATTATATATGAATGTGTATACCCGATTTTATTGATCTAACCATCAACTGATGGGCATTTGGGTTGCATCCACTGTTTAGCTCTTGTGAGTGATTCTGTTGTGAACAGGGGTGTACAAATATCTGACACATTGATTCCAATTCTGTTGTGTATGTAATCAGATGATCTTGGTGTATTGAAGAGTAGCATCGCTGTCGGTAATCAGAAGTGTTAGGACTTGAAGTAGTTCTATGTTTAAGCTGCTGAGAAACTACCGTATTATATTTTCTAATGGCTCTAGCATTATACACTGCAACAATGTACAAAGGTTTCAATTTCTGAGAATCCTGGTTGGTCCATGCTTGTTTATCAGCGTCTCTCCATAGCAGCCACCTCCAATGGGATGAAGTGATGCCTCATTGTAGCTTGATTTGCACTTTCTTAAATAACGATGATGTTAAGCATACCATATATCCTTGGAGAAATGTGTGTCCCAGTCATTTGATAAAAAAGAGATATTCAGGTTCATCAATTTTCTCCACATACCAAAAAATATGAGCATATGCCACCATTTAACTTGGATAAATAAGTCACTCTGAGAAAGTGATATGTTCAGAGTCTGGCTTTTATGCAGTAGAATCAGAATTGAGAGGCAGGCTTAGCTTAGAATCTATGTACTTAACTGGAGTGTGACGTTCTCTCTCTTCTACCCACTCAGTCTTTTCAAGGTATCCTCCATGTCTCTCTGTGCTGTGCTCCTAGTGGTCTCTTCTGCGTGAGATGACAGTACAGGTTACTGAATACCATATACAAGTTTCTCACATTTTAGCAAGGAGCTCATTATCTCAGTTGATTGCAATTGATTATGCCAGTGTCTGAGGTTCAATTTTTAGGAAAGACATTCAGAGTGCTCTTTGGCCAAGCTAGCAAGTAAGTAGGGATTATTTTAGTATGTACAACTATAGATTATAAAAGGAAAACATGAAGTCAGTTTTAACAATATTGTTTTAGACTTTTACAAAAGTGTGGCCGGGGATAACAGATTACAGTCCCCCATCCAGGCCTAGGGAACGTGAATGAAAACAAGCAGTAAATTATTCGTGCTAGCAGTCAGAACCATTCATCATCCTGAGCATCAGTCCCTTGCTGTGTGAAGCTCTTGAGTGATACTGCAGTTCTAAAAAATAGTTGTAATGTCTTGCTCATCTTTCTTTCACCTCTTAAACAAAGTAGGAGCTCTGGGCCAGATTGCTTAAGGAAAACACTATGCTCCCCTTGTTCCACCTTTAGCATACACTGCGTTAGCAAGCAGAGTGTCAAAGGCAGCTCACCCAATGTGTTTCACAGCTGCGAATCCTTGCAAAAATGATCGATGTAAGAATAATTGTCCGCCGTTTTCATTTAGGGAAGTCACACTTTATGGCAGCGATGGAAACTGTATGGATACATGGTTCTGAATAGGGAGTGTGGAGGAAACCAGAAGAGAAAACCATGTGTTCTAGCCACTTATATTGAAAATATTACCCATAAAGCCTTCCTTGGCCTCAGATTCGTCACCATAAAAAATGGTGTTCATGCACACACACATGCACACACATGTGCATGCAACCCCCCCCTGCCCCCCCCCCACACACAGAGAATGGGAATGTAATCATCCATGTATCCATTCACTGACTTCTCATTGAATAGCTGTTGGGGCAGGCAATGTGCCAGATGTTGGAGATAGATTATAACCATAAGGTTAAGCCTGATTTCCTCCATTGAAGAGGAATTTTACGACTTTTTCTAAGAAGATGGGAACAAACAAGTGTTCACCCCACGGGGGGCATGGTATGTTATCATTCTTTCTGCTGGTGAATCAGCTAATTCAAAACCCAATTAAAGTATATAAATCCAGGTTTATTGGGAGCAGTTTAGGGTAATTGGTCACAAAGAATGGAGCCAGAGAAGTCACCATGCAGGAGAGAAAGGAAAGTGTGCCAGTAGAGAGAGGGGAAAGAAAAAAGAAGAGGGAGGAAGGGGAAAGGGAAGGGAGGGAGGGTGGGAGAGAGGAGAGAAGGTGGAAAGAGGACTGGAGAAGGAGGAGGAGAGGGGAGGAGGAGGAGAGGGGAGGAGGGGGAAATGGAGAAAGGAAAGAGAAGAAAACCAAAATGTCTCGATTATATAGTGAAGGGGAGGGCAAGCCCCTTCCCCTGGGCTGGAAAGCTCAGGGTAGAGGGCAGGGTATGCCAGCCACACCCTGTAACAGGTAGGGATTAAGAGAGGCTGGGAGAACCCAGAGGTCAGGTCTGCTTAGGTTAAAGAGGCACCTCAGCTGCTTTTGGGGGTCTCAAGTCCAACAGGACACAGACAACAGACCCAAGAAATGGTTATACCCAAATGTGCCTGAGGGAATTGATGAGAGGTTACAGCAACATTGGAGACTCAAAAGCAGCTGCACTGCTGCGGAGCCCACCCCAGCGTAGGACACACAGCTTGGCCAACAGGGCAGTTCCCTGTCCCTAGCAATTGCAGGCTGATAGCCTTTGGGGAGAGGCCTTGGGGATATTACAAGTCATGGGGCTGATTGAGCAAACCAGGTAAGTTGCACAAGCTTCTCATCCCAGGAGCAAAGGCTTCAATTCAGAGGAAATAGCTATGCAGTGAGAGATTAGACTATCAGTGGTGGGTAGAGATGTGATTCAAATAAACATTTCTCGGTTAATCTTAACTCTCATTAGGATGTTTCCTAAATTCCACATAAACAGAAACTTGATACTATACAGAACACACATCTTATGTATGTGAGAGATATGAAAAAATATCACTTATTGGCTAAAGTAATTTTTAAGACTTTTTCCCAGCTATGGATTGTAGATCACTTATGAGAATTTTCTGTCAGTGATATAATGCCTTATTCTGGTTCATTATTGTTCTAATAATTATTATATTTCTTGAATACAGATTTTTAGGTAGTATTTTAATTTTCATTTTCCTCTTATTCCTTGAACTTTCTTTTTTTTTTTTTATTTAAATGTGGAAGGGCTGAAAAGTAACAGAGTTTTACCTTAAAGTCAAGAATATCAATCATGTTATTAGTATCTTCTTAAACTTAGACTTATAGAATGATGATAAGAAAGAGAAAGGGCTTCTTTTTGTCATCTCAAGTGTAAATTTTATTGACTGAGCATATATGAAGATGTGGAAAAACAGTATTAATGACTCAAGGTTAGCAAAAATGGACTTTTAATTGCTTCTTTATTAAATAAGTTCAGGTGTCTCTAAGCTGTGTGAGAGGACCGGACATTGCAAAAAGGTTAATACTTACAGTCATGGAGGCTTTTTCAGACCCTTACAGTGTTTAGGAGGAGGCTACTTACTGAGAGTCAGCTAGGAGCTTGCTAAAGTATTACCATCAGCAATGGTCTGTCCAGGTAGATCTCTCTCTCTCTCTCTCTCTCTCTCTCTCTCTCTCTCTCTCTCTCTCTCTCTCTCTCTCTCCTTCTCTCTCCCTGTCTCCCTACCCCCTCTTTCATTTTTTGTTTTTTATTTTTATTTATTATAACTTATTCACATTACATCCTGGTTGTTATCCCCTCCCTTGCTCTGGTCTTCCCTTTCCCACCCTCCCTCTTTTGCTCTATACTCCTCTTCTAGATCTCTGATGGGGGTGGGGGGAGGGGGAGTGATCAAATCACTGGTACCAGAGTTCGTGTCAGAGGCAGTCCCCACTGCCCCCTCCCTTCACCAACCGTAGAGAATGTGCTGTCCATTGGCGATACCTGAATAGGAGGTTGTCTAGGTTCTCTGCATGCATTGTCGTTGGTTGGTGTGTCAGTTTGTGCAGGACCCTCTGGGTCAAGATTCACAGGCCTTGATGGTCTCCCTGTGGGGCTCCTGACCCCTCTGGGTCCTTCTATCCCCACTCTGCTCAGAGTCCAGCATCTGACCTGATCCCCTGCTGGGTGAAGTCTCTCAGAAGACATCTATGTTGGGCTAATATCCACTGTTTCTAGTTACATCCATTTGCCTTCAAATTAAAAGATTTCCTTGTTTTTAAAAACTGAGTAGTATCCCATTTTGTAAGAAGAGATTTCACAAGAAGATATTTCTTTGCCTTCACCATTGCTTCCATAGCCACCTGTCTTTACTGGTTGACCCATCAGAAGAGGGTGTGGCTGTGTTAGTAGCTGGCACTCTTCTCAGGGTAGAGCTTACAATTTGGTCAACTGGAAAATTACATATCGGGAGCTGTCCACAAGGGTAGGAAAGAAGCTCTGGTGAGCTCCACTTTCTTGCTTCTGGGGACAACTGAAAGACTTCTTTGACATAGAAGCGACTAGGAAAATGTTTTCATTTGTAAGAAAGCTTTTCAAATCTTAGATTTCACTTATTTTGTTGTTGATATATGAGCCTTCTTTGCAACATATCCGTATTTACCACATACCACATACCACATATGCCAGAATTTCAGTTGTCCACAGGATGCAACCATCAAGGTCAAAATATGTTATAGCTTCTTTAGTCTTATATCTCTTAGTGGAAAGAAGAAAAAAGTATAGTTTCGGCAACTTGTTGCCCAGTGCAGTTTAGAGTTATACATGTGGATGTGGGATTTTTAAATCTAAACTCTTCTTTAAACCCCCTTAAGAGTATTTAGCTGAAAGTGGTCAGCCTGGTGGATAGGAGACAGAGCATCACAAACTCTGGCAAAAGCCATGGGCAGCTTCAATAAAGAATGAGAAGGTCTTCTAGTGCTCCCAATACCTCATTGTCTACAGAACGAATTTAGCAAGGCATTGATTAATCACATTGTTATTATGCCTAAAGGGACACAAGGAGAAAGTGCCAACATATGAAGGAGTGAATTGTCAATGATAATGGTGGGGGATAGGTAGAATCTGAAATTCCATCCAGATGATGTGACGTCACCCTTCCCAACCACGTGCCAGCACAGCAACTCACAAGAGCTGCCAACCAATACCAACCTTATTTCTTCCTTAAAGAGGCAGTCTTCCTATACAGAACTGTCAAGGAGAAGAGAGAAAGCTGCCTATGTACCTATTGAGGTAAGTCTCAATACCTTGCTGTGCTCATACATGGTGACCCAAGTATGTGCACCATTGATTTGCATATACTTTGATAAAAATGATGACTAAATATGGAATTATATTAAAGTACTCACCTAGAATTTTGGGCCCTCTAAATGATTCCAGATACCTTTCTGGAAGTACTAAGGAATAAATGGTCTATAATTCATTTACAGAACATGGCCCTATTTGAAATTTGGATGAACTTGTAAAGTCTAGGGAAAAATGCAAAACGTGCAAAGGATTTTTTCATACAATTCCCAGGAATCCATGAATTTATAATGTTTCCATGTGGGTCAGGGTTAAGAACTCAAAAGTTTAAAACAAACCATGCTAGGTATTGAGGATGTTTACGGAAGACAGCCTTCCTTTCCAAGTGACTGTGTGGTCAGCTGTGTTACTATGCACATGGATTTGAGGTCAGCATCTACTGGGATTGGGGTGGCTCTGCCAGCATCTTCCTTTATGGTACAGTAATCTCATTTTAAGTGACAGGGTTGCCATCTTCCTTGCCCATTTATGAGGGTGGAGGTGCTATCTTTTCCTTTCTTTCTTTCTTTCTTTCTTTCTTTCTTTCTTTCTTTCTTTCTTTCTTTCTTTCTTTCCTTCTTTCTTTCTTTCTTCTTTTCCTAAGTGGCTCTAAAGACTTCATGTAGCTCCTGTGTCTGGACTTCTGTGTGCAGGATGAGGCCCGCCGACCACAATTGGGGAAATGCACCAGGAAGGAGCCCCAGGAGCCACAGATTAGATGTGGAGAAGCAGACCCAGAGAGAGCAATGAATCACTTGACTAGAAATGAGCATGCCTGCTGTCTGAGCGCTCCTTACCCCTTAGTCACTGGTTCCTTCCTGTCTCCTTTATTATTACTTGAATTGCAGTTCCGATGACCACACTGAAATTATTTGTTTACAAGTTTGTCTGTCTTACTAAACTATGAACAATGACAAGGCAGAGTCCCTGACTTATTTATCTCTGAACCTAGATTCTGTGTGTGGGCTAAGAGTGCTGGTTTTGGAGTCTGACTGTCTACACTCAAACTGATCTCCCTATACACTTGCTCGAGCAGAAGCTTCTCTGAATCTCCATCTCCCCTCTCCTCTCTCTCTTTTGCCTTTTTCTCCATGTCTCTGTTTTCTTTTGTGGTGTGTGTGTGTGTGTGTGTGTGTGTGTGTTACATGTATGGGCATATGTGTATGTGGGGGTAGGTGCATGTCTACGCATGCATACATGGTGGCCAGAGGTGAACCTCTGTTGTCCTCCATTGCTCTCCACCTTATTTCTTGGAACAAGATCTGTTCTACTTTACTTTCTGTTTCTGTGATAAACACCATAACCAAAAGCATCTCTGGGGAGGAAACAGTTTATGGTGGTTACACTTCCAGGTCACAGTCTATCACTGAAGAAAGGCAGGACAGGTTCTCATTAAGCAAGGCATAAACTTGAAGCAGAAACCATGGCAGAATACTGCTTACTGGCTTGCTCCGAGGCTCACATTTAACTATGTTTCTTGTGTAGCCCAGAACTACTTACCCAATAGTGGCACCACCAACAATGGGCCAGGCCCTCCCACATCAATCATTAATCAAGCAAATGTCCCATAGGCATGCCCACAGGTCAGTTAGAGGGAGGAAATTCCTCAATTCTCTCTTCCCTGACATGTCAAGTCGGCAAGATTAGCTGTAGCAATGGGCTCTCCCCAAACCTGGAGCTAGGTTTCAGCTAGGCTGGCTGGTCAGCAAGCTCTAGCAGTGGACTTAGTGTCACCTCCTGGGTTACAAGAGGGTACTACCATGCTGGCTTTACAGAAGTGCTAGGAATTCAAACTCAGATCTTCATGCCTATGCATCAAGCCCTTTGCCCACTGTGCCATCTCCCCAACCCCTCTGTTTTCATACATAAAAAGTCACTTAATAGGGCTTATTGTTGAGTGGTATTAGTTCCCACAGTACTAACATGTTCTTTACCTGCTTGTGTGAGACCTTTCTGGGGTAAAAAGAGCACTTTTTTTTTTTTTTTTTTTTGCCGATCTCTGTCTTTGTTCCTTCTGCCCCCTTGCAGTTAATGCTCCTTCTTTTCAGCATGGTAAATGATTATCTCCCTCACCTGATTTTTTTTCTTACTAATACTTTTTCTTATCTGGCACTTAACATATTTCTTCATTTCTTATCTAGGATGCCAACTCCACAAGACAACTTTGGATATTGTTTTGTATTTGCATTTTCAAAACCACAGCAATGTCTAACAAACATTGATTGAATGAATGGATGGAAGTACTCACACATCATGATGAATATAAACATGAACCTTGCAAATTGTCATTTGTATTATACATTTAATGCATGGAATGCTCAATAGTCTTACACATTAAATTCATATAACTCTAACTAGTGTTATGCATTAAACACATATAACTTTCACTAGTGTTATGCATTAAATGCATGAGACCCTCTTAGTATTATTCATTAAGCACATGCACTCTCACTAATGTTCTTCATTAAATGCATATAATCATCTCTAGTGTTCTTCATTAAATGCATAAAATCCTCCCTAGTGTTCTGCATTAAATGCATATAATCCTCTCTAGTGTTCTGCATTAAATGCATATAATCCTCTCTAGTGTTGTATCATTATGAGCATTATGCATACAGCCCTCACTAGTGTTCTGCATTAAATGCATATAATCCTTTCTAGTGTTCTGCATTAAATGCATATAATCCTCTCTAGTGTTAACCATTATGAGCACTATGCATATAACCCATCACTGGTGTTATGCATTAAGAGTATATAGCTCCCACTAGTGTTATGCATTAAATGAATATAATCCTCTCTAGTGTTAACCATTAAGAGCATATAACCTTCACTATGCGTATAGCCCTCACTGGTGTTATGCATTAAGAGCATGTAGCCCTCACTAGTTTTATGCACTAAGAGAATATAGCCCTCCCTATTATTATGCATTAAGAGCGTATAGCCCTCACAAGTGTTATGCATTAAGAGCATGTAGCCCTCACTAGTTTTATGCACTAAGAGAATATAGCCCTCCCTATTATTATGCATTAAGAGCGTATAGCCCTCACAAGTGTTATGCATTAAGAGCATATAGCCCTCACTGGTGTTATGCATTAAGAGTATGTAACCATGGCTAGTGTTACACAGTAAATGCTTCTAACCCTCACTAGAGTTATACATTAAATACACATAACCGTCACTAGTGCTATTCATTAAGCACATGTAGCCCTCACTGGTATTGTACATTAAACACGTGTAATCCTCACTAGATTTACACGTTAAATGCATGCAAGCCTCACTAGTGTTATTCATTAAGCCCATGCAAGCCTCAGTAGTATTATTCACTGAACACATGTGACCCTCAGCTCGCCAAATGGACATAGAGCAACTTTTTAATCTTTCTTTTCCTTTCTTCTGCGGTTGTCTTATGTGTTAGGTTAAAACAAACAAAAAACCAAACAAATAGGGATAAATAGCGAACTGAGGTGCTGGTGTCCAGCAGGCTCTCAGTGAGTACCTGTTACGGAAGTGAGCCCTGGTTCCTCAGTTCTTGTAAACACTCTTTCTCCCACCACCACCCTAAACATCTCCAGCCTCTGAGCTGCCCTTCCCCCATATATAAGCACAGCCATTTTGGCTACATACTCTCTTGGCTCTTGGCCTCTTGGCTTCTGGTTTCTCTTTTGACCTCTTGTTTCTTCTCTCTTCCTCTCTCACACTACCTACCGCTCTCTCCTCTCATGGCCCAGTCTATTCTACTATCCTGGGCCTCAAGCTTTCTTATACCCTCGCCTCATTGTTGTTTTTGCTACCTTTGTTAAGCTTTAGCTATTTGGATAAACTGAGTCATACAAGAAGCTGTGATATTCTGTAATGGTGAACTATAAGAGGGTCAGAAAACTAAGGTTTCCATTCTCTAGAACTTTATGGTTTGGTAAAGGTCCCAGTTTCTCTATGGACTTCATTGTGGTTTAAAGTTTTTATTTTGATGCTAAATGATCTTCAATTAAATCTTCAACTCCAATTTTAAAGGCTCAAATGTAACAGGGATAAGACTGTAAAAATCCTAATCTTATGAAAGCTACTACCTTGTTGTAAACTGTGAAAGATAATTAAGACATGCTAATTGATGCTCAGTCACCTTGTAAATGATCAAATTCATTAATGTAAATTTAATATCACAACTGTGCTCATGTCATCTAAGAACAAGTGTAATTCATTTGGAGATAAGCTTTATTTACCCTCCTGTTTGTGTGTTTCAAGGTTAAGCCTAAAACA
The DNA here is from genome assembly GCA_907169655.1 of Acomys percivali. NCBI lineage: Eukaryota > Metazoa > Chordata > Mammalia > Rodentia > Muridae > Acomys > Acomys percivali. The sequence continues at coordinate 45,131,101 of OU015744.1, read as the reverse complement.
AGTAACTAAAAACAAGTAAAGTTTGTTTCAAATCACGTATACTTAATAAACAGTGGTCCTCAAACGCTTCAGATATCTGCTGAATAAGGTGTTTAAAGTATTTAATGAAAAAGCTTCCCATGGTAGACAGAAATGCCAGATTCTGGGAGTGACTCTAAGCTCTCCAAAGATGACAGGGCACAAATGACTCTACCTGGTGGTAATGCTAATCACATTGCAAAACTGCCCTATGCCTCTCCTGCTACCTGAGGCCTGCCCACACAGTGGACACAGTTGGCTTGACTGATGTACTCTGCCTTTTAAAAGTAGGTCAGTTTCTTCCAACTTCTTCCTCCATAGTAAGGTCGTTTGGACCTTCTGGGTCCAGCAGCTCAAGGACGACGCTGTCCTGTGTAGCAGCTGAGGATGTAATGCTATCTGGTGTGACAGCCAAAGGTCTGTGTCTCTGCCCCGAAACAAAGCCATCAGGACACCAGAGCCTAGGGTAACTGGCTGGAAGTATAGCCAAGAGAAGAAGAGAGGGCAGATATTTGTTGAAACTGTTTCATAAGCTGAAGTGTCTGAAACTTCAGTGCCACAGCCACTCTCCTCAGTGGACTGTTGACTCAAGCCTGTGGTGGAAGTCTGTGCTTTGAGCAGGAATGGTAGACTGAGGGAAAGAGTTTTGTATGATATCATGGAAGTGGCTTTATTGCTCAATAAAGCTTACTTCTGTCATTCTTGCCCATAAACCCATGTCTACTCATTCTTTACAGAATTAAACTAAAAATTCTTGGCACTTGATCCTCCAGGAACACTTTTACTCCAACAAGGTATCATTCACTGTTCTTTTCTGACACCTGTGAGTCCCCAGATGCCTCCTATGACACATGTAAACCTATTTGCTATTTGCTTTCCTGTACATAGAGCCTTTTCCTCCGTTCTTCGGATTCCACCTGCCTTTCAAGGTATAAGTGACCTTGCTGGCTGTGACCTTTCCCTTAGCCTTCACTACATTTACTCCTTACACCTTGAAACCAGCCAGCTTTCTTCCTACTGGGATTCTTTAAGGAGCATTTACCTTTCTTTGTTGAGGTATTACAAGCCTTCTCCCTCTGCAGATGGGCCTGTCTCTAGGCTTGTGCGTACAGTCATTCTGAGGACCTGGACTCATTTTTCTTTCTGCCATTTCATAGGATCAGACTGCCAGTTGCTGTTTCTGAGTAAATGCCTGGATTACACTTATGTATCTGCTTATAAGATTTATTAGCAGAGAGGAAATTTAAGGCCTGCCTATGATAGCGTGCTGAAAGTTATTGAGGATTTTAAAAAAATATGGTCAGTACGTGAGAATTTCCTTTTTCCTTCTTTTGTAAAAGGCCAAACAATGACTTAGCACATGTGTGGAATTGAGCTTGAATTAATATTTCTTGAGGCCACACTGAGAAGTGGTCAGTTTCATATAGGGTTTGGAAGGGTGTTTCAGGATGGTATGCCAATGGAGATTTCATTGCTCACTCTGTTTTGGGGGTGGCTTGAGACTTAGGATAACAGAGACACAAACAATTAGAACCAGTTTTCCTTCAGGATCCCGGTGGATGAGCTGTGATATTCAGGACAACTTCCTTGTGCCCAGTGCAAGAAACTGTTCTTACACTGCCCCCTTCTGTCACTTTGCATTGCTAATAGCAGTGATTTTCCAGGTCTGGCTTGGTGGAATTTTCAGTTTTAAGAAATGGTTGTTAGAGGCAGAGAGGGATGAACACACGTTCAACATAATGCGTGCTTTATTCTTTCAACTTCTCCCTACATATAACTGGATCATTAAATTTCATAGTGATGTATTACTTAAATTGCATTTTAACTGGACTTCATACACAGGATGAGAGATGAAGTCAAGGGTCATAGCAAGGCTAATTAGACACACTTATTTGTGTTCAGTGGGAGCTTCTTGTTTGTTTGTTTCCTTTCCTGAGTTTTGAGATTTCTTGCCTTGGAAGTCAGAGCAGAGACACTGAGTGGTGTACTATGTCTCTTCATTGATGACAGAAATTCTTCATTTTCAGAATAGAGTAAAAGCCGTGAATGCTGGTCCTTCATACATCCACAGCATCACCACTGCTGTGACTATCCCTGTCTGTGAAAGGGTCCTCTCAAGACTTTTATCTAGTTCTCTATCTCTTCTCCTTTCCCTGGGTGTTTATTTGACAATATGCCTGGAAGCAGTAAGGTCAGATAGCAGAAGGCGTCGAACCCATACTGAGGACTTTGGGCTACATCCTACAAGTACCCAGAGCAAACTAAGGTAAATGAACAATTAATATGAAGGCAACTGATGACATCTTTATAAAGATAGCAACGTCAGCTTGTGTTTAGTGAACTGGGATGATATAGCTTAGAAAGAGAGGAAAGCAGTGAAGTCATGAAGGACTATGGGTGTCTGTTCCTCCCCAGTACACCAGCCATCTTTCCTTCACCTCTTCTCTTTCACATACACTGAGCTACGTGTGCTGTATCACTGCAAGTTCATTTCATTCATTTCCCTCCAGCCAGCGTTGCCATTCTGACTACTTACCATCACCAGTGCGGCAGCCCAAGTCATCTTTTAAAAAGCAAGTGAACACAAGACCTCACTGCAGCTAACCAAGTGAGATCTGTACTTGTAGCATGTGGTAGATGAGAACCCATGTAGCTTAGCCTCATCTTCTTCTCAGGATCACCACCCCCTTTTTCTTTCTGTCTACAGCCATGGATTCTCCAGATGTCTCCGTTCCTTTAACAAACCCAGCTTAGCCTCACCTCAGACCTCGGAGCATCACTCCTTGGTTTTTTATCTCTGCCCAGAACACAGTTTCCGGAAAATTGCATGGTGGATGCCTTGTCTCACAGAGTCCCAGCCCGCAGTATTTAACCACTTTCCTCCACCTCACCGAACTCATCATGTCATGAGCTCACAGACAGTATAGCTTTTGGGGATTATCTTGATTATTTGTTTGTTGACTTGACTAGAATCGATGTTTGATGTCTATAAAGGGAGTTTCATAAAGGCAAAGACCTGTCTATCTTAATTATGTCTGCATTCCCAGACTGAGCAGGTAGTTTAGAGCTTCAACTGGCTCATGGTAAGTTATCAATAACTATTTGTTGAGTAAAGAAAGAAAGTTAAAATAAAAAAAGCACGAGATAAACAAATAGAAAAGAACAGATGGTTGAGAGATTTGAAGTGAGAACAAAGTGGCTTGATTTGATGACAGGAGACTGAGGACCAGTGGAACGATGCGTTGTGTGGACATCAAAGACCCTCTGAAGGCCCATGTGTTAACTGTTTCCCCAGTACTGAGACAGTGATAGTCTGAGAAGTAGGGTAACAGGGTTTCAGGTCATTGGTGATTGCCTCCTCTTCAGAGGCTTATGAGATGCTGACCTCTTCCTCTTTCTCTCATTGTTCTCTGACTTACAGTGTAAGGTGCTTTACCTTGAAAAATACTCTTGTTTTCTATTCCTAAAGCAATGAAGGCCAATTGATTACGGAGTAGAACCGTCAAAATTTTGAGCTAAGACAATCCTTTTTTTTTTTTTTTTACTATGTTATTTAAATTTCTCAGGTGTATAGTTATAGTGGTAGAAAGTGTTGGTTGTCAACTTGACTGCATCTGGAATAAACTAAAACCCAGATGCTGGGCACACCTGTGAGGAGTTTTCTTAATCAAAAGCAGAAAGACCACCCTATATGTGGTCCTCACCTCTGTGTGGCAGCCCAGGTAAAAGGGCAGGGATGAAAGCAGCGTTGCTTTTTGCCTCCTTGCCATCACCTTCTGTGGCAAGTTGGTTTATCCCATCACTGGGCCTGGTATTCAATGCTTCTTCAGCGTTCCAACACAGACTGAAGCCCAACAGCTCTCCAGAAATCCTTTAGGATGCCAGTACCAGCAGGGCACTGCTAAGACATCTGGTGGTGCAAACTGAGCAACTCTCCTCCAGGAGATATGGGCAAGCTGGACTGCCTGGAAACAGCAGAAGCCAGACCAGCTACCAGATTCTTGATCTCTTCTGTTGTGAGACAGCCGTCATTGGAGTATTGGACCACATCTATCTATCTATCTATCTATCTATCTATCTATCTATCTATCTATC
>OU015744.1:45090772-45111813 GCA_907169655.1 Acomys percivali | reverse complement strand
CACACACACACACACACACACACACACACACACACACACACACACACACCTTATATGAAAGGAATTAACTCTAAGCAACCACATTTTTAATCTCTCAGGAATCATGCAAAATCACATTGCCTGGATCCACATCACATTAAAAAACAAACTTAAGGAACTAATGCATTGCTCTTGGTGGCTGAGGGCCACAGGAAGTAAATACTCCCCCAAGCCCCCATGTGCCCATTTCCCTGTTTGCTTATTTTTCACTCAAGTCTTACAAGAGGAAAATTCCATCCATCAGCAGGTTAGATGAATTCCATTCTTGCCTCTGTTCACCTCTCATGTAGCTCAGAACTGAGGGTCAGTATCAGTTAATCCTGAGTGTTTGTCAGCATAATAAGTCACCTAATATCTGCAAGGGTAAAGATAAAGAGGGACAGAAGAAACTTGGCTGTCTCAGTCACTAAAGCCTGAGTATGACAGGGACATTTAAAAAAAAAAAAAAAAAAAAAAAAAAAGAAGAAGTGTCTGTGCTAGAGTTGACTCAGGAAATATTTTAGGCATGTTTCTTATTTAAAACTATGAAAAGGCATCTTTTCACCTCACCAGTCTTACCTCCTTGTTCTTCAAGTGTCCCACAACAGGCAGCACCATAAACGGCTGACAGTGCTCCCTAGATCACCTCTAAAGTGTCATTTCAGTAATTTGGAAACCACAGGCCCTAATCTAATAAAATCACAAGTGCACAGAAAAGAAGGAACACTGGCTTTGTAAGACTTTTTTAAAGAGAGGGTGGGAAGAACAACTGTCACACACATTTTCTAAGCCTCAAGAGTAACTTCCGATGAGTGTCTGAAAGCATGATGGTTGTAAAAAACATTTGCTTCTAGTAAAGCAACCTGACCACAAGTAGAGACTTTAGTTGACGGGGTAGCCCTTTACATATGTACGTATATATTTTGAGCTCTATGAATTGTGCATATGGTTACCAACAACCATCTCTTGCGTAAATGACTGCACATGGGTGGGCATGTTTTAATCTTTATTCTTTTCACTTTATTTCCTTAAATTTAAAGGGTTACATGCACAAAAGTCTCAAAATTTTAATATATATGTGCCTACCTACCTACCTACCTACATACATACATGCATACATTAATGCTTGTTGCTTAAGAAAAGAACTTATCAAAAAGTAGATCACACAGCCATTTTCCACTTAGAATGCAATTTAGACCTTGTCCTGAGAAGCAGTGCTTGTAGCCACTGTGAATACTTTCTGCAGTGTTGACGACAAAGCTTCAAATAAAGGCTGTGCTTGCACAGGAAAACAAGTGTATGTCTCCCTAAGTGATGGCAGTTCCTTTTCTCTTGATTATCTGGCAGATATCAGTGATAACTTGTTTTTATTCCTCATAGAGACACCGTGTTGGCATATTCAAATGAGCTAGACTGTAGCCCAAATTGTGAGGTAAAAAAGGCTTGCTCTCTGTTATCTCTTCTTCCTGTGACCATTTTTCCTGCCCTTTCAACTTAAGTGTTTTTTTGTCTTCTTGTTGAAGCTCCTCCAGGTGTCAAGGTCTGTCTCTTCATGCTAGAACTAACATTTGTTGTCAGGAAAACTTCAGTACCATCATTATATATAGAATGCTCTCAAGGTATGGAATTGCTTTTCCCAGAACTATCTGAACATGAGAGAACGTTCAGTAGTTGTGTATCAGGCATCATTTTACTCTGAAAGTAATGTTCTTAAGACTCCAAGTTTCCTAATTTCAAAATAAAAACAAACCAAAATTTATTCAGGTCTAAGGATTTATGATGAAATCAGCATAGATCTGGTCAATGCCAGGCAGCTAGTAGAGGGCAAAATACAGGAGGGATGACCTTGTTTTCTTCTTATTCCTTTACAATGTTGTGTGCTGACAAATTGGCTCCCTAGAACAGTGAAATAAGCATGCTAGTAATATGTATTTATACTGCTTTCACTTCTTTGGCAAATAATATCTACTACCTGACTCCAATCCCTTGTGTCAGGTGACAAAAATACATTATTCCCAGGAGTATGATTTTACTGAGTGAATTGGGCAGCAAGAAAAATGTCAGCGTGTGAGAAGAAAGGGAATAGGTCACGTCTGGAACATTGCTTCGAAGGGTCCTGAACAGTTAAGAATATGTGCACAATTGGAAAGAGAGGGTCAAATATTACTGACAGTCTAATGAGACTTAGGTCTTCTCAAATAAACTAGAAATGGAGAAAGATGAGAGCACAGTAAAATGAAAAATGCCTCCAACCATGTCTGAACAGAAAACATGGAGAGGAAGGACTGCATGGTCACCGTGGACCCAACTTCCTAAAAACCATTCTGCTAAAACTGATAGACAAGCTCTTCTTTGTTACTCACACTTGCTTTTCTTTTTTGGTCTTTGCTCTATAGCTTTTCTTAAATCACATAGTCTTGAGCAGTTTGTTAAATTTTTATTGTAGAAATATTTCAAATGTAAACCCATGGAGAAAGTGTATGAAACGCTTCAATTTAACCAACACCCATCTCTTGATGCTTGCAACTGTTGTCATGAGGTAGCAGCTTTGAGGGTAAATCCCAGACACTGGTCTTGTGGTTCATTGCCAGGTACTATAGCTAACATTTTGACAAGTAGATGAATTTTTAAAAAAATACACAATACAATTATTGTACAAAAAAATCAATATCTTTGCTATTACATGTCTAGCCAGTGTTCAAATTTTCCTAGTTCCCCCTCCCACATTATCTTAGCTGTTTTTTTGTGAATCAGTACCCATATGAACAAATCTACTATGCTGGGTTGATGCATTTCCTTATACTCTTTAATAATTTAATAACATGTCATGTAACTTCTGTGCAGTCCATTGGTTGGGAACTATTAACTTGTTAGATGTAGATGTTGGGGTTGGTCAGTTCAGTTTCAGTATTTCTGGCCAGTCTTCTTCATTGTTTATGTCAAGTGCAGTTTTAATTTGTATAGGTGGACTGAAAAGGTACATGTTATGGAGGCAAAGTAAGGGCATCTTGTTATCATTAGCCTTTATATTCCTTATATGAGTAGATAGCCCTGGGACCTATTTTCTCCGTTTTCCAAGTCATTACAAAGGGCAACATATGTTTCCTTCTGATCATTCAGGGGACATCTAGTCCTCCATGGTTTTTGTCATCTTTGGATCAGAATGCCTTTAGAGGTGCAGTGAGCTTTCCAAGATGTGCACTGGGTCTTGTTGACTGTGAGTAGGAATCATCTGAAGTGGAGAAGTCACCTTCTACCAACTCTTAATTTTACATTTGCGTGTCCATGGGTTCTTTCAGCGATAGAGATGCTCCACTGAATTCAGCATCTTTTTCCAAGCCTCTTCTTCCCATGTGTTTCTCAGTAAATGGCGTCTTAAGCCACCTAGTTCTTCAGGAACAATAACCCCAGACCGCATCTGAAGCCGGCATTCTCCTCAGTGAACCTCTCTAACAGTTGTTAAGTCCTCTGCCTTCTTTTTACCAAATCCCTTCCACAGAGGCTAAAAATCTTAAAGACACTACTCCTGTCCGTGTCACTGGTATTGCCTTTCTAGACAACTCCCAAGGAACTTGAATTATCCTCCCCACCTGATGGTCCCTTTTGGACGTAGTGTCTGTGTTGAAGACATGGTGAGGTTTTGAAAATGTGCATTTGACCACGCCACTTTTCCTCTTTAAATCTTCATCACCATGAAGTGCTCTTAGGATTGAGTGAGTCTTTACTATGCATCAGTACCCTGTACTTTTGGAATGACCTCTGCTTCCCTCTCTAGCCTCTGTTGTTCCATCTTGCCTGTGTATTTCGATATCACTGGACTGCATCTCATTTAGTTCCTGGGTGTTTTTTAACATCTGCTTCTTTAGTTTTGCACATGGTGTTCCCTCTGCCTCCACCTGCTTCATGTCCTAACTAGAACTCACATTTTTAGATTCCCTTCTTGGTCCATTGTTGGATAACGCAAGCCTTATGCTTGCCTCTCAGGGCCCTAGTTTCTTCTACCATAACTCGAATCCTAATATGTCATTCTTGCTTATTTGTCTGTCTCTCCACATCTCAACTTTGTGAAAATAGAAATAGTGTCTATTATGAACATGAATTTCATCATAATACCTGGCACTAACACTCATGTAGGAACTCTGTAAATATACTTTTAAAAAAATGGAAAAGTGCTGATTGCAACATTCTGTCATGGCTGTAAATGCTGCTGTCTGGGAATACTGTTAGATTAGCTATTAAAAGAAAAGCTGGGTCCTTCTATCTACCCATTCTCTCATACCTCTCTCACCTGGAGTGACAATAGCAAGTCCCAGCATCGATCCTGGAGCCCTACAAGAAGACCATCAAGGCTGGCAGATCTAGACCCAGGGGGTTCTGCACAAAGTACTGTACCAACCAAGGACAATACATGCAGTAAAACTAGATCCCCTATTCAGATCTAGACAATGGACAGCTCATTCTCCACAGTTGTGTGGAGAGCAGAGACTGACTCTGACATGAACTCTGGTGTCCCCTATTTGACCACTTTTCCTTGGTGGGGAGGCTTGGTGGCACTCAGAGGAAGGGTAAGCAGGCTACCAGCATGAGACCTGATAAGCGGTGATCATATGGTGGAGAAGAAGGTCCCCTTCTGTCACAGGACTAGGGGAGGGGAATAGGGTGAAAGAGGGAGGGAGGAACCAGAAGATACAAGTGAGGGGATAACAATCAGGGTATAATCTGAATAAATTATTTAAATAAATTAAAAAGAAAAGAAAAGCTGGAGGCTTGCGATGGCCTGATTAATGCTGTAATAGCAGGTAAGGGCACTTCCTGATGTCCATTGAGCACTCCTTTTACATACAAAGTGGAAGCTGAACAGAAAGGCTCTGCTTTTAGCACCTGCCTGATGATTCCAGCCCTAGAAATGTGGAGAACACTCACCAGAGGGAAGGTCTCCTGTGCTCCTTTTTGTTGTCCATCCAAGCAGGAGAAAATTGATGCTGGATGGGGCTGATGCTTATGGAAAAGCCCAGTGGGGAACCACAACTCAGAAAAGTGTGCAGAATTGATAAAATATTCCCAATGGGAAAAGAAATTGGCTAAATACAAAGTATGTTACAAAACCCACCTTCTTTATTTTTCTTCTGCCCAAATGTTCTGTTTCCTTCCTTTGATCCTCATCAGAGACCATATTCCTTAATGCTAGGGACAGCCTAACAGCGTGATTAAGAGCTTGGCTATTGGAGCACAGGAGAAAAGTATGTTGTTTGCCCTTAAAATAGTGCTCAAGTACAAATCCCTCCTTGTTCCCTTTCAGTGATGCTGTTTGTTTGTTAGAGATGCAACCATTAGGGAATCACCTTTCTTCTAAGCCTCAGTTTCCTTACCTAGAATGCGAAGTTAAGAGCAATAGTCATTGATTCACAGGGTTACTAGGCTCACAGGGTTACAAAGCACAAGAGAGGATGCCTGGTACCAGGTTGTGCTCAGGATCTAAATTCCCAGCCCTTGGTAATTCTGGCAGGCAGCAGGCATAGGGCTTCATCTGAGTAACTTGTCTGCTTACTTTTGGTAGCTCATTGCCCAGTTTATTGATCTAAGCATGTACAAATGAGACTTTGTAGAAGTGTACTCAACAGAAGGAAATTCTGCCTACTCATTTTGATTGAATAAGCATAAACATAAAGGTAAACCCTACAAAAGACTTCAAAATAAGTGGCACAGTGCTTCCTATGAATATGAAAGTTTCTAAGTGTTAATTAAATGTATATGTAATAAGATTATGTAAATATTAAAAAAGAGCGAGAGGAAAAGGGTCTGAAAATAAAGAAAGTTATATTTTCACATTCCACACTAGAAATTGTTAACAGTGGCCTTTCCTCAAACTTCATTTCAATCTTTGGCTTTCATAGCCTATGATTAAAATGCAATGGCTTAAACATTAAGAATATAACCTAAATTATCAATGTAGTCTCAACAGAATTAAAATTCACCCTTTCTGAATCTCAGCCTGAAACATATTCTTTGTGGTGACAGAAGCCATGTTTATTGAGTAGACCACTGACAATGGGATCATCTAAGTTGTTCCAGAAGCAAAGAAGACATTTTACTCCACACAGTATGCAGCTCTGTGTTCTGACAGGACAAGAAGACAAGACAGCTGATCAGGGTGTGCTACCATGTGACCTACTCAGACACTGCTCCATGTGAGGCAATCCATACTCTTCTATTTTTATTCAGCCCCTTTCTGAGGCAGAAACTTGTCATCACTTCCCTGCCTACTGCACAGCAACCTTTCATCCTGAGTGAATGTGATACAGTGTGATCATGAACCAGCTGCATTCAGGAAAATGGAAGATAGACCTAAGACTGGGAAGTACCAAGGTCAACACTGCTTGCCAGCTAAGCCAATTAAAGGGCAACTCAGTTGAAATAACAGTAATGATTAATCAAAAGGGACCCCGGAGAAACAGAGAAATCCCAGTGGTCAATATAATAGAATGGGTGTACCTGTATGCTGGAGTGTTGCAGAGGCTGAGGAAAATATTTGAAGAGCTCTGAAAATACCCCAAAGGTAACAAGGGCTAACCTGACATACAAAGTACTTGGAACACTAGACAGACATCATGGCTCACTTTCTTATAGATCAAACATCCATTGCATTCACTGAAGCTATTTTCCTATAGGTATGCTCCTGAACAGTTACATGTCGATGTGATTGAAACTAGGACTCAGTTTTCATTTACCTGATTTCTAGTTAACTAGTTGAAACAGCTTTTTCTTTAAGCAGGCAGTACTGTGTTGAGTTCAGCTCTGTCAGGCTGCAACAGAATGGGAGAACATTAATTTCAATTTTTTTCCAAGAAAAGCATCCTTTATCAGTAAGAAATGTTGTTTTGTTTTTCTGGATAAAGATTCATGTTGATTAGGGACATGGTGACTTTCTGTAGCACTTTCCAAAGCCTTAGGCCTGCTTTTGGAGTTTAAAGTGATAAAATACCTACTGTGTTTGTTTTTGAGGACCTTATCAATGCCTATGTTGTAAGGCTCTGTCTCATATAAAGTATCATTTCATATTGCTGTCCACTTGAGATGGGTAGAAAATGTGAAATCTGTATGCAGGGTGTCTAGATTCTGACTCGTGGATTCTTTATGCTAACGATTTTCTAGTACTTCTTCACGCTCTTCTGAGGGGGTGGTTAACAAGGCTCACTGACTCTGCTGGTTGGAGTCCTCAGGTTCCTCAAACTTTCCTTCATCTGTACCCGCGGCACGCACCAAAACAAACAAACAAAAATGTAGTGAAGTGTTTTCTAAAACATCTTGGCACACCTTTCCTGAAGTCTCACTTCAGTTGTTTGTGGGGAGGTCCATTCTTTTCCTTTTGGCCATATGAGTACCTGCTGATTGCTGGAGCTTTGCTCTGCCCATTGCTGGCTCAGACGTGTGCGCTATTCTGCTCGAATGCCGAGAGGTTTCATGAAGAGAATCGTGTATAGTCACATATAGTTACAGTTTATGGAGCGAGTAGATGAGGAAAGAGGAGAGTGCAGTTTTGTGTTATGGGGAAAGTACAAACACACAGGAGAATAGAGAGGGCACTGCTAACCTGACCCTAGGGTATCAGTACATTAGACTAGCCTTAATACTGCGGTTTCGAGAAGAGAAAATGCCTAAGTCTTTAATGCAATTGTTGATGTTAAGATACTAGCTGACTGATGAAGTCAGAGAAATTACATTCTAGCATGGCTTAGGAGAACCTTGATGTTGTTAATGGCCCTATCATTTCCTATTTAACTGAATTTTCCCAATGATAGCTGTGTAATGATTTTACACATGCTAGGAACCATTATTACCCCTTTTAACTCTTTGCTTCTCTCCTGCTAAAAAATTATACATGTAAAAGTATATGTGCAAAACCACAGTCTAAACGCTATACCACAGGACTACTAATTTGCTTTTAAATACTGTATTTTTATATCTCTCATCTTTATTTTAGGAAAGCTCTCAAAATGCTGTGTGGTATTATTATTATTATTATTATTATTATTATTATTATTATTATTATTATTATTATTAAAATTAAATTGATAATAATAATAATTTTAAGGACTAATGGCTTGCTTTCTTAGTCTGATTCAGAACTCACTTGTAAAGAGTACCACAATACTGAAGACATAGGAAGTGCTCAATAAACATGTGCTGAATGAATGAATACATCTGTAATGCTACATTTTAACGAAAGAGAATATGAAATGTAAAATAAATGAGATTTGCTGCCTATTTTACTGAGTAGTTACCTTTAGTCATGGGTGTATCCTACAAGTAATAGTGTCAGTATTATAGTTAAATCATGTTGGTCCCCTAGTGAGGGGAGCCTGGGCTGTCTCTGGCATGGATTCTGTTTCCTGCTTTTTGATTGCTCCCATTGGAGTGGCTGCCTTGCCAGGTCACAGGGGAAGAGGACTCTGTCACTTTTGATGCAACTTGATGATCTGGAGTCGGTTGGTAGAGAGGACACTCCCCTTTTCTGAGGAAATGGGGGGGGGAGACTGGGGAAGAGGGAGGGAGAGTGGGACTGGGAGGAGAGGAGGAAGGGTGCTACAATCAGGATGTAAAGTGAATAAAATTAATTAATTAAAAGAGATACTAGTTGCATCCAGGCTATGTAGAAGAAAACCTTAATTCTACCACTTCCTGCCAGGATGCACCTGAACAAATATCGGCTAAAGGGAGGAGAGGAAGCAACTCTCAAGGCAGAGCTGTGAGACTTGGGCGACACCCAAGCCACCAGCCTATCTATCTCCTAGCCCTGCACTTCCTTTCTAGGCTTTGCTGGCTTGAGTAGTAGACTCAGGAAGAGAATGGAAGATGAACAGAGGACCTTGCCATGATGGGCCAAGCTGCTAGCCACAGACTCTTACTCTGAACTAATTGCTATACACTTCATGCCTCAAGAAAGAACAAAATCATTCACATAGCGTGCTCCTCTTACTTCCTTGGCATGCTCACTGTGCCCATCTCTTCTAAGAGTGTTTGTCCATCTGCGCTGTCCCCCGCCCTGGGCTTTCCGCAGTTCTTATATCTGGTCAGCTTCCTTTGTGCTTCCAGATATTGCACTTGCGTGTCTTGTTCCCCAAACACTCTCTTCCACCTCCTACCACTGTGAACCTTACTCCTGTCAGTGGTAACTGAACCTTCGTGGGGTTTTCTTGGAAAGGCCTCCTGTTCCTACCACAGCTGACACAGACAGGCTCTTCCCAGTTGTTATCTGTGCGCCATCTTTTTATCGTTACCATGATTGTGCTGCTTAGACATGTGACATCTCTCTGATTCTCCTCTCTGTCTTTCTGTCATCTTTCTGTGTGTGTGTGTGTCTCTCTCTCCTGAAAGCTTTATTAAGACAGCAGTTTAATTTGTCCCTCTCTTCTCTATCCTTAGTGCCTAGTGTAATGCCTCATGCATAGCTGATAGTTAGTTCTTCTCCGTCCTTCACATTCCAGTATGTAAAATGATAATAGAATTCTGTTTCATGTAAAGGCCACTGATGATCATACACACACACACACACACACACACACACACACACACACACACACACACACACATCTGGCTAGTATAATACAAATGAATGAGAAAAAGAAAAAGAAAGTAAAGAAAATGTAACTTGACCCCAGAAAATGGGAGGACTTAGAAGGTGGACAGGAGTGGGGATAGTTACTTTGGAAGGTTACTTAAACTCTCCAGTCTTCAGAGACCATAAATGGATGACATGAACAGTTGACCACTTTAGGTGTCTCACAAAAAGTTAGCAGTAACATGGCAAGTGTTAAATGATTATGTTGCTTGGTTAGATGTTTGTCATGAAGGCAGACTTTTACCATAGCTTGATAAGATACTCAGAAGATATCTCGAGGACAAGCAACTACAATCAAGGAGAAATCAAATCTGTTACTTTTGAAAGTGAAGAAGCAGTTAAACATCAATCAGAAATAGGCAAACAGACTTTGATAGGACACTAGCATTTTAATTATATAAGCTGGAGTAGCATACAGTCAGAATGGACTGAGCACCCCTGTTCCTTCCATTTGTGTAACGATCATACATATATACAGCAGATACCGGCCAAATGTACTAAAATGGCCTCTTATCAAATCCCATAAGCCATAATGTTAGGTGGGAACTTGAAGTTTATCTGTCATATTTGGGGAATGTGCTGCTTAATTTTTGTCAACTTGACACAAGATAGAGTCACCTGGAAGCAGAAGCCTCAGCTGTGAAATACTTCTATCCCATCAGTGTCTAGGCAAGTCTCTGGGACATTTTCTTGATTTATGATGCACGTAGAAGGCTAGGACCACTGTGGGTGGGCAAGAGAGCCAGGCCTATGTGCCCCATGAAGTCTACTTTAATTTCTGCTTCCAGGTTTCTGCCTTGAGTCCCTGCTCTGGCTTCCCCTCATGATGGACTACAACCTACAAGCCAAGTAAACCTTTTTTTCTCAAGTTGCTTCTGACCAGTGTTCTATCACAACAACAAAAAAGCAAACTAGGACAGCAGGGAACCAGCGGGATTGACAGAATCAGCACATCCTGGCTGGGTAGAGGCGGGTACCGTGCTTTTATGACTCAGTTTCCTCTGAGTCATTGGACTTTAAATGAAGTCCTGGGTTAAAGCCAGCATGAGCAGTCCTCTTAGTGGCTGTTTTGATTGAAGTGAGAAGAGAGTGTAAGTTATTACTCCAATTGCTGCTTACTTTGTTTCTCTGCCATTGGGGTGTTTCCAGGAAACCTAGAAATAACAGTATTTGGTTTGAAGAAACATGACCCGATACTCCAAACAAATGATGGATTTTCCTCTTTTGAAAAGTTTTCATTTTGCATTTTTACTAGCTTCATCTTCATTTTGTGTTCATTTGATGCAGGTTTAGTTGTTAGAATCTATAGGAAATCAATGGAAAAAGCTGAGGAATTAAAAACAAAGTTAATTTGTTTTTTGTCTTTGACATTTTTCAAAGAAAGCTTATTTATTCACTTTAAACTTATATTTACAACATCATAGGTAATAGCAATTATTTTTATTCAAGGGAAGACATGGAGATGGTTCCGAGGGCTGACTTTATATGCTTCTAATTTGGAATTCTTTTCTGTATTATAAATAAAACCAAAATTAGTATATTATTCTATAAGACTAACATACTATGTATTTCCTGCAAAAAGGTTAAGGAATTATGGTAAAATCTCTGGTTAAAATGGTCCTGCTTTCTTTTGATTTTTATTTTTTAATTTGTTCACTTTACATCCCAATTGTAGCTCCCTCCCTTATTGCCTCCCAGTCTCACCCTCGCTCCCTCATCTCCTTTCTCCCCTCCCTAGTCCTCAGAAAGGAGGAGCCCTCCTCCACTATCATCTGACCTCAGCCTACCAGGTATCATCTGGACTGCCCGCATCCTCTTCCTCTGTGGCCTAGCAAGGCTGCCCCACCTGGGGAAACTGATCAATGGATGGGTGCCAGAGTCCATGTCAGAGGTAGCCCCTACTCCCCCCCATATTGCTTTCTATCTTTCTATTCAGAATTGACTACAAGCAGACAAAAAGTCTGTTGTGAGGTAGTTGAACATAACCCCTGTTACGAGCCATATATGCTCAAACATAAAGTCTGGCTTTATGTTTGAGCCAAGTTCATTAGGTTATATCACCAGTGAGTTGAGGGTAGACTAGGAGATCCGGGGCGGGACTGGAACATCACTACAAGTGCAGATCATTGTCATGCTGTCTGATAACTGGTATTAGCATGACTCACATTTCAATCGCCATGACCACCGCTGTTCTGGTATTCTTAAATTATGCCATGAACACCATAGAAACTCCAGATGGAGTGTTTCATTTTTGGAGCTATCAACTAGCTATTCAAGGGAACCACCTTGTGAGTTTCAGTGAGAATGCCACATAAAGCTTGCAGTGGGGTGTGTGGATGGTAGAAGGTGTTCAACACAGATGATTTTCTTCGCTCTTCCCTTTCAGATTTCAAGTCTATGAACATAACTTTCCCATGCTATAGCTTCAGAGAAGCTAAGCCAAATTGAGCCCGAGTCTGCAACTATGTCCTCAGTTGCCCACACAGAGCTTCTGGGATACAGTCTCTTCTTCCAGAGACTCCCACATAGCATTATTTGTATGGATTTGGTTTTCTAGGTGCCGCAGATGTGAAAAGGCACCAGATTTCATAGTACAAAAATGATGTCAGAAAACATTTGAAATGGAGCATGGAGAATTTATCTTATTTTCCTCCTTTCCATCAGATTCTAAGTAAAAATAGCAGACACGCACAGAAGCACAATCACATTAGGCAAAAACATTTTAGGAGGTTTCTTCTGTCTTGGTATAAACACACACAGACACATCAAAAGGGCATATCAGCAGCTCTAGTTGTAGAGCCAGTATCAAGAGAGAGACCAGATGGACTCAGATGAGGGGCATGAGAAGCACTAATGACTCCTGAAGAAAGGGACCATTTAACTCGACTATCTTGAAACTGGAAGGCAGAGACTAGACTGAAAAATGAACATTTTATTTAGTAACTTGCCTGCTTTGTGCCTGGGGAGTTACAAGGGAGCTTATTTTTCTGTATTTTATGTTCATAACAGTGCTCCAATACTTAAGAGACTAGGGCATTACTGTAGCCATGCTGGAATCAAATACTAAAGAGAAAACTTGATTCTTGAGTTTAACCATTTCTTAGACCATTTCATTTCCAAATCTTGGTGAACCTCCTAAAACCACAGAGAAAGAGAAGTGTAATCTTGCTTGTCTTCATTTCTTGTGGTTTTTGCATTTCTACATCCAACTGTTTGCCTTTTCCTAGTGAGTTATGGATGTCATTGAATGCGTGCAACCCGAAAGTGCTTGTGGACATGATAATGTCCTTCCTCTCTTTAGAATGCCAGTGTTCATCATAACAAAAGTTTGGTCTTTCTCATTTTTCAGACAAGGAAGCTGAAACTTAGGATGATTCTTACTCAAGTTCACAGAGACCAACTAATAAAATCATCATTCAGACTCTTTGTCAAGTGTGCTTGACTTCAAAACTATAACTGATTTGTAGCTTCTAACTTACAGTGAGCTGCAGGTCTTTCCTACCCATAGGCTGCCATTTTAAAATCACCTACAGCAATTACTAGAATGTAAGGCTTCATGATAAAATGAGTCTTTTTTTGTCCAACAGGACACTGAGTCCAGAATGATTATGAAGTTGACTCTGAGGAAACAGAATCTTTGTTAATAATAACTAGTTAATAATAACTAGTATTTATAATGGGTAGTTTGTTTCTACAAGGCTTTGTAAAAAGGGTTTTATGCAAAAGTCATTTATGCAACATATTATTTAAACAGCTCTTCTATACCAAACAGAATTCAGTGTTGAATCAAATAAATGTGATTTTCTGCCTTTAAGGAACTTATGTTTTGGGGTGTGTGTGTGTGTGTGTGTGTGTGTGTGTGTGTGTGTGTGTGTCTCATTTGTCTCTCTGTCATATGAGATATGTATTAAGCAGAATAAATAAGGAAAATATGATATATACAATGAAAACGGTGACATACTAATATAAAAATGAGAATGAAGTATAGTGTGGTTGGTGGTTGCCATAGTTAGTTTTAGATGCCCACAAGATACGAGCCTGTAGTCACCTGTGAGGAGGGAACCTAAACTGAGGAATTGAATCCCCTTCCTTAGACTAGATTTCGTGTGTGTCTGTGGAAGATTATTTTGTTTGGTTTTTAGTTGATGGAAGAGGGCCTAGACCAAGCAGGGGCGTTGGTCCTGCTGGGCAGGTAATCCTAGGTTATATAAGAAGAGTAGCTGGACAGGAGCCTGGAAGTGAGCCAGTGCGCAACAGTCCTCCATGCTCTGTGCTTTAGTTCTTGCCTCCACATTTATGCTTGATATTCCCTCAGTGATGGATGGATTATGACGTGGAAGCGTAAGTCACATTGGTTTTGGTCAGTGTTTTATCCCAGCAACAGAAAAGCAAACTAGAACAGTGGTGTACATTGATTTCAGAGAGAGAAGAGTGACAGGTCACCACTGTGTGGTGGTGACAGTTAAGCAAGGTGTATAAGAGATGCATCTTCAAGTTGTGGGATATTTAATAGCCCAAAGATAATGCATACATATATGGAGTTCCAGAGATGAGAAAGCACTGGTTCTATTAGGGAAAGAGCTTCCGGTGGTAGAGCAGGTAAGGGAGACATACACAAGAAGAAAACAAGAGCAAAGAGGTTCCTGGGGTCTAGACTGTGGACCCCTCTGGTAGAACTTGGGCTCTAATGGCTGGGTGACATAGGTAGCTACTGTGGCACGGTGAGCTAAAAGAACCGTGTGGCCTACTTTACAGCGCTATCTTCTGTGTCACATGGGAATTTTGGCTTACATTTTCTCCACTTGGGCTGCAACTTTCAAGATGATGGAGCCACAGGAAGAAGGATGCTTAAGACAATGCCTACGAGAATGGAGAACACTCCCGTTCCGGGTTGGTAGTGGCTTCATGTGGTTAAGGGGGTTGCAGAGGATGAGATCACCTGGACTCTGGATTCATGGTCTGGCTGTGCTGTGTGGCAAAAGGATGACTACAGGCATTTTGGCTCAAGCCACCTGACTGACTGGGCTTGCTACCAATGGAGAAGAGGAAGACCGAGGGCTGAGCAGGGATTGAAGGTCATAATAGGAACTCAGACTCTGGGCTTTATTAGATTCATGCGGATATATCAACTAGTTGGATATATATGGCTGGGAATGGTAAGGCTGGGCTTGACATACCAATGTGGTAGTCCTTTACACCAACTTGAAGAAGCTGGGTGAGAATAGCAAGTGTGTAAGACAGGAAACAAGAGAGGAAGTCCGTAAACTAAGATCTGAGCCTTTGAAGGTTAAGATAAGAGAATTGAAGAGAAACTGCAGAGCAGGCTCAGAAAGCATACTCAGCAAGATGGAAGGAGGAAAGCCAAATATCCCAAGAAAAAACCACAGCGCTTTAAGGAGAAGGGAATGATTAACTGGGGAGCCATTGATTAATTAGCTAACATACCAATGACAGTGACTTTTGTGGGGAGTTTGATAGTCTTTAGATATGCCAATACAGAAGTTGCTGGTGACTTTGACTACAGTCACTCTGGTCAGTTGGTGAGAGTGAAGGTTCTTTAGAATGTTTAAAAGAGAGAAAAGGAATAGTGGAACCTGGGGAAATGAGTGAATACAGTACTATGAAGTAAGATATAGAACTTAGGTGGGATGAGAAATTATTTAAGATGATAGATGAAACAGTATGGATGCTGAAGGTAATGAGGGCATAGTTGGGGAAAAATAGTACAAATGCAAGAGAGGAAATGTAGCTATAGTGATATCCTTGGAGAAATAGGTAAGGGAATGGAAGGCATTCAGAGTTTATTGTTCATTTAGGAGACTCATCTGTTCATCCACAGGAATAACACACACACACACACACACACACACACACACACACACACACAAATATGGAGTTGTGATTGTACATATAATAATAGTATCAGTGTAGTGTGTGTGTGTGTATGTGTGTGTATGTGTGTGTGTGTGTGTGTGTGTGAAGAAGTATATGTAGTCTGAAGATTATAAAAATACCAATCTTGTGCCAAAGGAATTATTGAACTAGAGAAATTTATTATTTTTATTAATTAATTTATGTATTCATTTTACATCTCTGTCATAGACCCATCCCTCTTCTCCTCCTAGTCCACCTTCCCCTCCCTTCTCTCCTCAGGGAACTCCCTACCCACCCACTGCAACTCATGAAGTCACATCAGGATTGAATTTATCCTCTTCCTGTGTAGCCTGGCAACGAAGTCCCAATAGGGGGAAGTGATCAAAAAGCAGGCAACAGAGCCCATGTCAGAGACAACCTCTACTCCCCTCACTAGTATACCTACATGAAACCTGAGCTGTCCGTTGGCAACATCTATGTAAAGGACCTAGATCCAGTTCATGCATGGTCCTTGGTTGGTGCTTCAGATTCCTCAGGCCCCTCTGGGCCATGGTTAGTTGGCTCTGTTGGTCTTCTTGTAGAGATTTTGTCATCCTTAGGTCCTTTTATTCTTCCCCCCACTTTTCCACTAGACACCCTATGCTTCACCCAATGTTTGGCTGTGAGTCTCAGCATCTATTTTGAATGGCTTCTGGGTGGAGCTCTCACAGGACAACTCTGATAGCCTCCTTTCTGCAAGCATTGCAGAGTATTGTTACTGGTGTCAGGGGTTGGCTCTCTCTCATAAGAAGGGTCTTGGGTTGATCCAAGCATTGGTTGGACATTCCCTCAGTCTCTGCTCTATCTTTATCCCTGCAGGTCTTGAAGGCAGAGTAAATTTTGGATCCATGTTTTTGTGGGTGTGTTGGTGTTTTCCTCCCTCCACTAGGAGTCTTGTGTAGTTAGAGGGTATCTTCTTCCGTCTCCGTGACCCCTACTACTAGGAGTCTCAGCCATACTAATCCTGGAACACACCAAAAAGATGCTCCACCACACAAGGACATTTGCTTAACCATGTTCATAGCAGACCAACCAGAATCTGTAAACAACCCAGATGCCTCTCAATAGAAGAATGGATAAAGAAACTGTGGTACATGAACACAATGGAATACTCTCAGCCATTAAAAATAAGGAAATCATTAAATTTGCAGGCAAATGGATGGAACTGTAAAAGATCATCCTAAGTGAGGTAACCAGACCCAGAAAGACACACATAATATGTACTCACTTATTAGTTGGTTTTAGGCATTTAGTACAGGATAAACATACTATAGTACATAGGCCCAAAGAAGATAAATAACAAGGAGGATGCAAGGGAGGATGCTTAAATCCCACTCAGAATGGGAAATAGAATACACAGCAACATGATAGAAGAGAGGGAACAAAGTAGGAGAGGAAACACAGAGAGATTTGAGGGTGTACATCAGACCTGGGGGAACCGCAGGGGTTGGGAAGACAAAAGGCTTGCAGAGAAAAGAGAAACTTTGGGTGGGACATTTCTGTGACAAGCTGGAGACCTAAGTCAAAATAGGCCTCTGAAAGGATATGAAGGGGACACTGGCTGAGAAGTTTACTATTGACTACTGTCTTTAAGGACTCACTTGAAGCAAATAACTTTCAAGTTAAGCCATATTTTATTTATTTATTCATTTATTTATTTTTAATTGAAAATAGATTCTTCTCTCATAAAATACACCCAGACCTCAGTTTCCCCTCTTTCTGACTCTCCCAACTACTCCCACTTCCATCCTCCCCTAGATCTACTCTCCCTCCCTTTCCTAGTCAAAAAAGAGCAGGCTCTTAGAGATGGCAACCAAATAGGACAAAACAAGATACAGTAAGATAAGGCAAAAGTCCTCCTATTGAAGATGGTCAAGGCAACTCAATAGGAGGAACAGTCTCAAGTGATGGCAAAAGAATCAGAGATATACCAGCTCCCACTGTTAGGAGTTCTGCAAAATACCAAACTAACAGCCCTACAACATACACAGAGGACCTTGTGCAGACCCATGTAGGCCCCATGCTTGCCTCTTCAAGTCTCTGTGAGCCCTTGGGAGTCCTGCTTAGTTGATTCAGTGGGGCCATGTTCTTCTGGAGTCCTCTATCCCCTCTGATTCCTACAATCTTTCCTCACCTCGTTCCATGGGGTTTCCAAGCTTGGAAGGAAAGGACCTGATGGATACCTCCAATTTAGTTTCTCTCTCTGCCTAATATCTGGCTCCGGGTCTTTGCACCCCGCTCCCACCTTTGCCAGAGGAAGCAGCTACTGGACAAGACCCAGATCTATAAGTATAGCAGAGTATCATTGTAAACTTCATTGGTTCTGCTTAGGTCTCTGGGCTATCCAGTTTCTGCTTCCTGGTCATCCAGGCAGTGTTGGGTATGGGTTCCCTCTCCTGATGTGGCACTCAAGTTAAACCGAACATTGGTTGGCCCCTCCACAACTGCACCACAGTTGTCCCAGCGTATCTTGCAGGCTGTTCAGGTTTCTCTTTCTGTAACCTAAGGAGTGTATCTTCTCAAAGCAAAGAGACAAGAATGGAGGGCTGAAGGCTCCGTGCAGGCACCAGCTTGACCTCTACATATGTGGATGTTGGCCTAGGTAATGGAGCCCTAATGTCCTAGCATTAGTCTGGGTTGTTTAGAGATCTCCATCGGACCCCCTGAACTGAATGCAACCCAATTCCACTACTAGAAACCTTTTCTGGCTACAAAATATGGCCAGTTCAGACTCTGTATCCTCCAATTCTAGGAGTACTTACTAGGGTCACCCCTATAGGTCCCAATAGTTCCTACCACATTAACCCCACCCCCAGTGCTTCCTAATTCTAGCTGGCTCTCCCTGAGCTCTCACCCTTCATCCCCTACCTTATTCCTCTCACTCCTGTCCCCACCCAACCCCAGTCCACCCACAAAATGTATTTTATTTCTCCACCCAGGGAGTTCCATACCTCCCACCTAGAGCCCTCCTTTTTACCTAACCTCTCGGGGTCAGTGGACTGAAGCTTGGTTATCAATTACTTAATAACTAATATCTGATTATAAGTGAATACATGCTGTACTTGCTTTTCTTGGCTAAGCCATATTTGAAAGTGATCCCATTAAGTATCGTGGTCCATTTTCTTTCAAGTTCTCCATATACATGCGTACAGGTAATATATGGATTCTGATAAGCCCATGACCACTGCCTAGGGTCATCACAAAACTGAGGAGAAGAGTTGATGCTATACTTGAGGCTCATTAGAATACCTGACAGTGGAATTTAAGCTGTGTAAGAAAGGAAGTACATGAAAGAAATGAGAGGCAGTGAAAAGTTGTAAGATCAATAGACTAGAGGCTTTCGTGGGGTCAAAGAGCCCTTTAGCATGGAGTGCTGTAGGAAATGAACTAGGAACATGGCAGGAGGGGACAAGCGTTTGTTTGTGCTTGTGCTTAGCAGAGTCAAGGCCTTAATGGCTCGGTGTAGGTATGGCTATGAAAGTGACTGATTAAAGGACCAGATTTGGAGCAGGAATTGGGTCATCATATGTAAGCACCAAAGATTATCTCTTCTCCATAACAACTCTGTTCCTCATTTTAGAGATTAAAACAGAAGTGAAGAGTGTTTTGTACAGGCACACCAGGAGATTGCAGCATTGGTATTTGAATCTGCCCTTTTAAGGGTGCATCTTTAGCCTACTGTACACTGTAGCTCTAGCATACTGATATGCTTTGTTGCCCCTATGCTATGGACAATGAAAGGACTTGGGAGATTTGAAAAAAAATATTTTGTTTCATTTGTATACTCAATTTGTTATTTACCAACAGAGTTTTATTTATAGGTTATGAATTTATTGTTTATTTGTTTAGATCCTAGGTGTTGACACCGGCCACTCACACATTCTATCCACATCCTCAATTCCTAAGTTGTAGAACTAGCACCTCCCAAAAGTTGACTTCCTTAAGCACCTTCTAAAGAGAATTTCTATACACTGGCCGGTGCTTCCAGATCAGAAAGATACACATTCTGCATAGAATTTAGTTATAGCCATCATTACCTGGGGCAGCATAGACGCGTTTAAATAATTATTGCAATGCTTTATGGCATTTTTCCTTATTATGTGATGAAAAATGAGTAGAGAGTTAAGGATGAAAGTGCAGATATTGGTGATAAGAGCCTAATATCTCATGAACTTAATATAATTGAGACAAAGATGGAATCTTTGTGTAAGCTGAAAAATGAAGATCCTTAGCTTTAAGTGGCTATCATTGGATTTTTGCCAGTTGAGTAAATTTTCAATTAGGAAGAAAAGAAAATCATAGTTTAAAAATGTACAAATTGTGGGAAGTATATTTCAAAGATGCAATCTAGGAAAGGAACTATAATTGGGCATGGTATTGTTTGTTCGTCATTAGGTAATGCCAGTTATAAAAGGTATTATTCTATAGTTAGATATATATAGCTACATCTTTTGCATGATTTCAGGAATTTATTATGAATGAACTGTATAGAACATATTTAAAACATAGCAATGGTGCAGACTTAAAGAAAAAAATGAGCCGGGCATGGTGGCGCATGCCTTTAATCCCAGCACTCAGAAGGCAGAGGCAGGTAGATCACTGTGAGTTCGAGGCCAGCCTGGTCTACAAAGTGACTCTAGGACAGCCATGACAGAGAAACCCTGTCTCAAAAACAAAACAAAAAAGAATATATTTACTTTTTATGTACAATGATCAGAAAAGTCTTTTCTAAGTAGCAAGTGTTTAGCAAAGTCACATAGGATAGAGTGAGCCTGCCAAAGAAACAAGGAGCAGTGATGGGGGCAGCTGATAAGCACAGCCTGCTCTCTGCCCCTCATAGGTGGTGTGGAAGCACAGGGAACAGGTCAGGAGCAATGGTGAAGACTCTGTCCAGCACCTTGAGCTGCCGGCCTGCATTCTAGATGGGGGAGGCCCATGGAGGGACCTTTAGCCTCACAACATTTCCATCTGTGCTCTCGGCTACCTGAGTGTCAGCTTTTCTTTTTTAATTTGACGTCAGTATTGTTTTATAACAAATTAAAATGTTTAACTATATGGTTATTTCTTTCTTTTTAACTACAAGCCTTACTGAGTCCTTGTCTTTGTCCATTTATTTGATAAATACTTTTTGAGCACCTATTCTCTATCTCAGCATGAGCAAAGTGTCTCTGTCTCATGTAGCTTACATTAATGAGATATACAGTCCTACAGAGAAGCTAATACAGAAATATGATGTTATTTTAAATGGATTTTTTCATACCATTTTTCAGTGTTTTTACTTATCCTTTGAGAATTTTATACAATATGATTTGATTGTATTTTCTTATCTCCTAAGTCCTGTAAGATCCTCCCCCAGCTTTGTAATGACTTCAAGTTCATACAATGTTGTTATTCTCTGTCTGTGGCTTGTCTTTCCTACAAGGCTTTGATCTAGTGATTGAGTGCATGTGTGTGTGTGTGTGTGTGTGTGTGTGTGTGTGTGTGTGTGTGT
>OU015744.1:45074512-45090762 GCA_907169655.1 Acomys percivali | reverse complement strand
TGTGTGTGTGTGTGTGTGTGTGTGTGTGTGTGTGTGTGTGTGTGTGTGTAATGAGCCAAGAATGTTAGTTTAAATCATTGCCGATGGATGTATGAATAGCATTTGCATTTTGTTTAAACATGAAGATGATAACCGTCCCCCATTATCTGCTGTGTCTTTAATCCTGTCTGGTGTTGAGTTTCCAGATATTGAAACACCATATAGAGTTGTTGTTTCCTAATACTATGAGTAGGTCTCTAACTAAAAGACAGTTTAATAAGTTTGCCAAACGATAGGGTATGTTTTGCATGAATTGATGAATGAGTCAAGATTTTTTTGTAAACATGTTTTTAATATTTTGCATATGCTGTTAACAATGTTAAAATGACATATTCTAAAGACAATAAAAAAGACAACAGCCCATGTCTTTGGGCCCTTACCTACTGGCTATCTTAGGTCTTCCACCAGATCAAGAAAAGTCATGGACTCAGAGCTACAAACCAGATTGTCCAGTGTTGCACAACTAGTGGATTGCAGAGCTAGGATTTAGATTATGTCAATCCAGAGCCTGACCTCTAAATCTCCATGTGCTGCCAGAAGGCCAGGCCACAAAACAGTAGTCTTTTTCGTTCTGGAGTACAAGTAGCTTTTGATAACATCTATTGTTAATTCTCACTCAAAGATACATTCTGTATCCTTTGAAGAAGTCATTGGAAGCCTGCAGTAAACTGTACATGTAATTTTATATTTTATAGTAACTCACAAGAAAAGAAGTAAAATGAATACTAAAATTAAATGGAATAAAATAATTTAACTCAATAAAAAAATCACACCAACATAGTTTTAATATTAAATTGCTTCAATTTTAAGTTAAAGTTATTGTAAATAAACAAAACATAAGCATCACATACTTAAAACAGCTTTCCTTATTTCTTGTGCTTAATCGCTATGTGTGGCCAATGACTATGGCCTTGAAAATAATGGCTTCGCGTGGTCTCATTTCAAGGTGACCTTAAGTGCCCATACCCATGTAACAAGCAGATCTATCAACAGACCTGAGGTTTTAGCATTGTTGTGATAGAAGGTGGAAAATATAGAGAATTTTTGCTTCAGTCAGGGCAATTGTCTTGTACTCATTGTCCCTCAGTCATGTAACTGTCTACTAGAGTTTGGTAAGTATTTGGCAGATACTTAGCTTGAATGGGCTCCCATAAATGGACTTACCTAAAGGATACATATAAGCTGTTAAATAGTGACATTAAATAGTGATGTCAACCACAACTACACATTTCTTTGTCCTTGTAGGCATAGGGTAAGATGTAAGTTGCCATCCTTGACTTTTTCCTTTAATCAGAATGTAAATTCTGATTCTATTATTTTCAAATCATCGTTCTATTATGTTGAAATCAACATCCTGAGCCCTTGGGCCCACCACAGTCAGCTCCTTGCATCTGAGCTTTGCAGTCACCAAGAACTCTTACTTACCAGAGCTTTCTCACTAAGCTTGAGCAAAATAAAAAATAAAATAAAATAATAAAGAGATGCCTGATGCTTGTCACCTCTCCTAACAGTTCCTCCTTTCTCCATTCCTCTCTTAATTTCACTGTAGAAGACAAAGAATTTTGTAATAATGACTCCAACTTTCATTCGTCAGAGTTTGGTCCCTAAAAGGGACCATTATTTGTGCCTAAAATGGAATCCATTGTACACTAGGCTTTTTCTTGTTTTAGACTCTTTAGGTCTTGTATAAACAGGAGAGATTATGAACACAAAAGGACCCAGCTTACCTAGGAAGATAAGGCAGAATTGCCCAGGTGTTTGAATTGTGCTGACTGGTTTTTTTCTAGTTAAGATAAACCCCTTCTTTCCTTAGCAGTCAGCTCAGGAAGGGGAGAAATAAAAAAAGCACAAATTAGTACTCACCATTTATTTAGTACAATATCTGCCTTGGACCTAGGAAACCATATTATTTACCAGACAAAAGTCTCCCAGGATTAAGACACAATGGCAATATTTTGGGCTTAGGGAAGAAATAACAGCAGCAGCGAAGGATCCATCATGAAGAATAGAGTCTTCAGTTACTGTAGTTTGCTTTGGACAGCAGCATTTGTGTCCCAGTCATCCACTGCCGAACAGGTGCTGCATTAGCAGCCAAGTCTCTGTGACAGACAGAGAATGCGCTGTTTCTACTTTTGATGTGGCCTTTGGAGGCCTCAGCATCTAAGTCAAGATAGATTGCTCAAACCTTCTTACTCAGAAGAGGCTCAGGTTATCAGCCTCAGTTCCCTGGCTTCATTCCATAAGGGACGTTCATATTCTAGTGGGTTCGGTTTTGTTTTGTTTTATAAGATGTGTGGTATAGAAAAGCTTCATTTTTCATAGGGTATCAAGTCTCTTCTTGGTAGCCTGCTATCCTTCCTCTGAGTGCCACCAGGTCTCCCCCTCCAGGGGACATGGTCAAATATGAGACACCAGAGTACATGTGAAAGTCATATCCCACTCTCCAAGCAACTGTGGAGAATGTCCTGTCCATTGTGAGCATATAAAGGGAGAGGAAGTCCCCCTCAGGCACAGTCATAGGGGAGGAGAGTAAGGGGAAAATGGGAGGGAGGGAAGAATGGGAGGATACAAGGGATGGGATAACCATTGGGATGTAACAAGAATAAAATAATTAAAAAATTACAAAGCAAAAACAAAAAAAAAAAGAAAAGCTTCATTTTTTAAAAAAATGTCATTTGGTTTTGTTAAATCATACCATATTTACTACCCATAACAACCCTATCCCAGCTATAACAAGTTATTTAGATAACAGTACATCTATTGTGCTAATGAAAGTGATTTATAAGCATGCTCACCTTAATTCTGAAGATAAATGAGTATAATGGTTTAGCGAGAGGGGATCAGAAGATTAAATAATTCACAGGTTAGTTGTGCCTTCTATGTGTTAGATCTTAGAGGGAGAGATAAAGAGAAAGGGGGGATGGAGGGATAGAAGGAGAGGAGGAAAAAGAGGAGATGGGAAGAGAAGAGGAGAGACAGAATAGACACACGCAGAGAGAGATAGAGATAGAAACAGAAACAGAGAAGAATTCCAGGAACACTCCCCCTCCCTTGCTGAGTTGTATATATTGCAGAAGATGCCGTTTATAAGAAAATATTTGGAATACTATAAAGCACTATGTGGAGACATTGTACAGGTGAGTGTGAGCATACACATTGCAATCTCCATTTTTACATATAAAAATTATCATGGTTTGAAAATGAATTGCTGTGATAGAAGAGAAACCAATCTATACCCAAAGGGTTGGCCTTTTCCTATCTCTCTCACTTTGCTGAAAAAGAAATAGACCACTAACTCTGTCTCACAGATGAAAGATAAAAGCCTTCCAGTAAGCAATAAATAAACAAATGCCAGGAAATACACATACTAGCTCACTAAGGCTGAACCCAATTTCTAGTCTACATGCACACCCAGCTGATGGAATAAAATGCTCTCCGCTTCTGCTTTTAGGGATAATCACTTTGCATGGATGACAATCTTCTCCTTATTTATGAAGCAGGATCTACTGGGTTTTGTCATTTCCACCTTTTAGCAATGCATCCCTCATGAGTGGGGCTCACTAAGGCCTCAGACTTCTTTCTTCTTTAAGGGCTCTATGTGCCTCTCCCAAAGGTGTGACACCATCGCCATCCATGGTGAGAGGGGGGAGTTGCTGCACTCTCTCAGGTAACTTACCATCCCTGAAACTGTTTGGACTTTTACTTTCACAGATTAGCTTGAGCAGGGACTTGAACTGGGTGCAGTTCCTCATTCTCATACACACTTTGTGCCTGTCCTTGTGTATGGAAGTTACCTGAGCTTGTGATGATTCAGTTTCTTCATCTATAGATAATCATGACAGTACTCATGTGAGGGAGTGAATGAGACTATTAAGTGAAATGATGATTGGGAAAAAGCAAACTAAGCTCTCCATAAATGCTAGCTTCTGTCACATTATACTTTCACGTCATGGACATATGGACCCTAAGGTGTAGACATAGGAAATGCCTACATATTCATTATCATGATATAAATGAGATTTTCAAAAAGCTCCTGAGATAGGAAGTTACATTAAAATGTTCTCTATAGTTTATCAACCGTCCATTGTGTCTTTTGAGATTCCTCATTGAAAATCTATTCCTATAGGAATAAGGCTCCTTCCCTCTGAAGGCATTTGAAATACCCAATTCCCTTTCTAAAGGGAAAATGTCCACCATAAGAATTTAAATAACAGGAGAATATGAATGTCTTTCTCCCTTCTCGTCTGTTGGCTGTGTGATCACCGCGTGCTTGATCCAATGTCCACTATGATGGATTTTACAGTGGATTTACTGTCAGTGTGTGAAATCTAGGATTACAGGAGAAGGTGCAGACCTTGGCAATGCTTTCGCTATGCGTTTGACATCATTAGCCAGCGAAGCCTTTCCTAAGGCCTCTTGCATGCCAGGCACTGTTAGATGCTGAAGATACACAGAAGCCTGTGTAGGTTGGCGGCCCTCTGGAGGAAAGAATCCCAAATACAAATAATTATCAGATATTGATTAGTGATATATATGAGTACAAAATTAAAATTCAGAAAATAAAATCCATTGTGATTGGTGTGCAGAGTCAGGAAAAGCCCTGGAGTAGAGGCAGAATGTAGCCAGGCCTTGAAGGTGAATAGCAGTTGGCCCGATGAATGGGGCTCTGGACTTGAGTGGGAATTATCCTAATAGAAGGAATGGTGTATACAGAGGCATGGAACCTTGAAGATGCCTTCATAAAATGTTGAGGAACTGGTGGATAATCTGACAATATCTGGAACAGAGTGGCCACGGTCATGTCTTTAATGACACTTAAACATTGTGGACACATATCTTCCGTAGTGAAGAAATGGGGAATGTGTACAGCTCATACCTTATGACAGAGGCTAAGACTATGGCAGGTACTATCTGAAATGAGTTTTATGGAAAATTGAGTGGACTGGATAATTTAGCAAAAGGCGTTATTAGAGTGTGGGAATGGAAAGCATGTGACCATATTTCTTAGGAGAGGCCAGTCTTGGCAGATGCATTTAACTTTGGTGTGGGAAACATGATGAGAAAAACTTTGGTCTTGGAGGAAGGCAGTTTCTACTAATTGGATACGTTAATTAAGAAATATTGATTAGCCTTGTGGGCCTCAGTTTCTCTATTTGTCAAGTAAGACTTTTAGACTAGATGATATTGAAAATCTCAAAATGTAAGGATTCATCACATTGGCATTAGATGTCTCAGCACTGGACTGCGATTTTCTCTGTGGGATGTTTGTGTATGTGTGTGTATGTATATGTACAGGTGTATAAAGGTATATTTGTATGTGTGCAAAGATGTGGGGTGTTAATGTGCATGTGTGTGCATATGTATGGTATGTATGTCTATACATGTATGGAGATATGTTTGTATGCGCATGTTTGTGACAGCAAGTATGTATGTGTGGAGTGTTTGTGTATATGTATGTGGGCATAGGTGTGTGTGTGTGTGTGTGTGTGTGTGTGTGTGTGTGTGTGTGTGTGTTGGTATGAGGTCAACTTCAGGTACTATCTACCTTGCTCTTTGAGGCAGGGTCTTTAACTGGTCTGGAACTTACCAACTAGGCTAGGCTGGCCAGCTAGTGAGCAAAAGATTCACTTATTTTCACCTCCCAGTGCTGAGGTTCCAAGTGCATGCCACAGCACTCAGGTTTTGTATATGGGGTCTGAGGATCATACTCATATCCTCAAGTATCACAGACAAATTCTTTATTGACTATCTATTTCCATATCTTCTTGAGCATGCATTTCAATGGCTCACTGAAGAGTCCCATAACAGGCCAATTAGGTACCAGTGATTATCCCTAGATGTGAAACACAAAATCTATTTTTGATGTGCCACCTTCATTTCATGTCCCATCTATCCTAGGTTCTTTGGTATTCTACTCTTTGCCCCTTTCTTGAGTCCAAAATCTGGTTGCTTGTAGATCCTCCAATTGCAGGCTTCTGTATTATTTTAATGGTCTGAACATTGGCTTCTGCAATAATTCCTGATCAAGATGGTTTGACTCTTGTTGGTTTCTCATCCCAATAAAGAATGATGACTGCCTAGATCCTGAGCCATGGCCTGCTGTCCCTACTACTTTAATTGTGATTTGGCATTGATACAGTATTAAATTCCAGTTGAGCAGATGGTGCCAGGATTTAAACTTGCGCTCATGGGATGCAGATGGTCCAAACAGCAACTTATTGGTTGTTTTTATCTAAGCAGGTTAAACATTAGTGACTTTGTAACCTTGTTCCTTTGAGACGGTTCCTTTCATTGATTATGAATGATCCCCCTAACTGTCCTCCTTTGTAGGCAACCTCTTATTTTAGTTAATGTATATTTCCCCTCTTTTTTGACCCAGATTGTTACTCCTAAGCAAGTTGTGTTTGATTGCCAGACTTTTGTTTGTTTGTTAATAATAAAGAAAACTGAGTCCATGTTGCTGATTATTTTGAAAGCAAAATGTTTGTTTGTGATTGTCTAGGGTTCCTTTGCCCCCATTCCCACCTCAGTGCAAATTGCCAAATTCACAGCACAGTGTAGAACCTGCAAGGCCTATGCTCACTTTGGAGAAGAGGGAAGACAGCACTACATACACCAAATGGTTTGTCCAAGGTTGCACTGAGGAGTGTGGAGGAGTCACGCATAATGCTCTGTGTTCAGGTTGCTGTCTGCCGCTCTAGGCGCAATTGTGGTTGCTTCACACCGGGCACTATTGCATAAGCCTGGCATTTTTACCATTGGAGAAATTGATGGACTCACCATGGAGAACAAACCCTGTGCCTGCTTTCTGAAAAACCTTCAATGCTGTCCACATTTCACAGTTCATAGTTTGAAGATAATGTTTGTGCACCAAGATGGACATAGACCAAGAGAAGGAGATGCTGCTGTAGTCAAAGAGGCAGGAACAAACAACAGGATGTTAGTTTTCAACCCAGGGTTATCAGATAATTGTATCATAGCTAGAAGAAAGGGAACTATTTCACATTGGGGTTCTACTGTCTTCCTGAAGATTTCCAGGGATGTAGCAACCAATAGGCCTTTATTCAGTATGTCATCACCCTGCGTATCATGACACTTTTGAGGAGGAGGTGAGTGTTGTTATCTAGTGAGTGAGATAGAGTTGAGCTGGAAAATGGTCCATGTACAGAGGCTGAAGCTTGGCCTGCTGCTCCTTTCTGATCTATTAGCTCATGTAGTCATTGTGGAGCTAAGCCTGGCCCCTTCCCTTGGGTAATGTTATGTCAGACTCCTCCACATCCCTTTGGAAGGAATAATTTTCATTTATCCAAGAAAATTGATTTGCATTCTTCTGGACCATACTTCGGTATCAATTTTCTGACATCTCCCCATACCTCTATTCCAAAAGTGGTCCTTGAGTGCATTTCTGACACCAGTCACATAGGGACACAACCAGGGTAAAGCAGAGTCCTTCCTGTAAGGATCTTGAAGTCCATGGAGGAGGCAGACTGATGGATGATCTCAGTTGTTCATGATAATCTCAGAGCTATGATAGTAACAGGTACACGAGGCTGAAAGGGCACACTGACAAAACCCCTGGGAAAAACCTCAGTTCTCTTACCTGAAAACTGCGGGAAATCGTACTTTGCAGATAGTGTTTCTGAGTTTTTTTGAGAATCAATTGAAACAATACACTTAACAGCACTTAAGAAACCAAAATTCTAAGGGAATCATTAAGTAATGTATTCTTCCTGGTCTTGTGTGTACCCATGGTACATTTATTAAAGTTTAGAATTTATTACAAGTTCTGAGTTATGTTTCCTGGGAGAGTGGATTTCAGCCAAAGAAGAATGTCTATAGAAATCCTGAAAAACTCTGTTTTAAATTATCTTCCTTACAAGACAGAAACATATAACATAGGCCCCAGAGACAGTGGCAATGAATCGAATTTAGTTTGTGTTTAGAGTAAAGAGGATTCTGAAAGACTTTTATTTTTTCTTTAAAGGGCTTTTAATTATATATTTATCTCTTTAAGTCCTGTTTTGAAAAGTCTATGTGTTTCCTGAAAATACCATAATCCTAAACAACCAGACTTTTTGAATACCTGTGATACACATTGCGTTGAATAAAATATGAGAGGAAATAAGGCTGTCCCCAACATCAAAGATTTTATAGTGTGCTTGATGAAATGGCACTGTTCACAATAATAGTTAATGAGAGCAGTGTGATATTGAACCATATTCAAAATGTGGGACTAGAAAACTTAGCATTGGTCCATGGGAACAGGGAGAGCCCATTGGCATTTGAAGGGAGGATAGTATTTGGATGGGGCTGAATGTAATGGAAAATTGTTAATTTGTTCTAGTGAAAGGGAGGAAAAAAACATTTAAAACCAGCAGTATGGATGCCAGTTTCTGGGATAATAGTAATTGGTTCCATGTATTCATGCTGTTACATAGCAAATGTATGCTAAGATTGCATGGATTGCCTCATTTGGTTGTAACAACCTTAAGATGTTGGCTCTGTTAGCATTCTCATTTTATGCACTAGAAAATGTAGGTTCAGAGAGATCAAGAAAGAGACATTAGATGCACAGCTAGTAAACACTAAAATCAGGTTTCAAACCCAGCTGTGGAGACTCTGAGTCTAAAGTTCACTTTAGTAACTACACTGTGCAATGGTCTCACCCTGTTTGCATCACAAACACTCCAGAGAGGATATCAGATCTACTGAAGATAGCACTTAAGAAACTTGCTCATCTCTTAAAATTCAAATCCTCCTTGCTCCTTCTTTCTTATATCATACTCTGTGGAGATTTTGGCTCTGTATTAGTAAATTCTGAAGTTTAGATTCAATGATAGTCTAATACAAGAGTCTGAACAAACAGCAGAGATCCTGCGAATTCTTTTGTATGCCTCTCCTTATGTTCACATTAGAGATAACTGTAGTATAGATGCCAAAAATCAGAAGCTAACCTTAATATAATATTATATCTAACTAAAGTACAGAACTTAGAGGAGTTTTACCATTTTTTTCCACTAACATTCTTTCTTATGTTAGAAGCTAGAGCTCTTTTTCCCACATCCACTTAACTGTTGAATGTTGGTAGTCTTTAACAGGATCCTGAAACTTGTTAAATCTATCGGTCAGTTCCTGATTTTCTTTTCCCAAGGAGGCGTGCATGGTCTTTATTATGATTAGCTTGGGGGTTGTGTATCATTGGGAAGGATGCCAGGGCAGTGATGTGTTTCCTGTACATGCCGGGTTGTACTTGATAACAGTGCCTAGTTTGAAGAGGCATCTGAACACTTTTAGGTTGTTAAGGGTTTTGAATAAATAAGAGAAGAGACATATATTCACTGAGCATATGAGTGGGGTTGGGATAGTGGGATGGGAAGAAGTAGCAAGCTCTTTCCACTGTATCTTACCTTCGTACTTCTAACCTGCTACAGCACTGAGCAAGACCAACCCTTCCCATCCAATGATCTGTCCTGTCTGAGGTCTTCGTACCCCTGAAATTCACTCCACAGGGTCTTGAGCTTTTGTTTGAATCTGATTTTCTGCTTTGATAGCCTGGGGGTTGTGATGCAGGAAAGAGGGCAGGCACTAAATGAGTAAAAAGCATTCCAAATAATGGCAGTTCCTCTCTGCCCTCACTCATGCTTTCAAAGCAGGTTTTGGGAGCAGTGAAGGACAAGGTTGGAAACCTGCTGTGCAGCTTTCATTATGTCTGAGGTGGGACGTTTATATAGGAGTCACTCATCATTCTGGGAAATAACAGGATGTTACAGGAGACGCGTTCTTCACAGAAGACTGTTGCTTATTCTAGAGACAGGGAATTGCAGTCAGCTCAATTAAAGGTAGAGTCGTTTCACACAAATCCTTTAGTGACCAATTTTAGTGAAAATCTTAGTTTTATTAAAGGAGTCAAATAAGACTTGTGTGAATAAAAAGGAAGATTGTTTTTTATTGCCATCATGCCTCTTCTGGATACAGTGACTTTTTGGTTTCATCATTTGAAATGAATCATGCCAGTGACTGAAGAGAGCACAGTATAATAACCCAAAGTCCCATGTTTTGCCTATGAAGTATCAATGCTCTACCATTCTCCCTGTCATTTTTCAATGAGTGGATGAAGCAGCTATCAAGAATTACCTCATGTTCTTTCAGGTACGAGCTCACAATTACAATGCAGCCCTCAGCCCTCGCCCCAGGAAAACTCCATAAATCCTCATGTTCTGTGAAATGTGCAAAGAATCTAATTCCAATGTCTTGCTTCATTTAACTGGTGCCACATCTGTGACATCTGTGATACGATATGGCAGCCATGGCGTAGCTAAGAAATAAACAACACTATTCTCTTCTTTGGAGGAACAGTGCACAAGAGGGCCTTGTTCTACCCTCTTTCTGTGATAGTCCTTTGTAACTTAACATTTATGAACTTAGGAGGAAAGCTGACAACCTAAAGAGACTTTCAAAAACGACCTGTCTTAGCGAT
Organism: Acomys percivali; assembly: GCA_907169655.1. NCBI lineage: Eukaryota > Metazoa > Chordata > Mammalia > Rodentia > Muridae > Acomys > Acomys percivali. The sequence continues at coordinate 45,080,246 of OU015744.1, read as the reverse complement.
GAGCATAATCTTTTGCAAGCTTGTTATTTCACAGCTGAAGCTATGTTAAAACAAGGTACGCTGCTTGCGCTTATCTACGTCCTCAGTTATCTAGGCACCATGTCTCAACACCTTGGTTTACAGAGAGGGGTCATGTTAGTTTAGTTCATAAAAATACACTGCTTCTTAGTTGATGGCTTTTTTGGTAGAAAAGTATAAGTATTTCAGCATATAAATTATTATTAAATAATTAGTACAAACTACAGGCTATTATATATAATTGTTCACCTTAATAACCTTTGCCAACTTCCCAACTAATGATACTGTTGTTACATATTTTAGTTTCATATGTCTCACTGACCATCATAAATATTTTGTGCAACTGATATCCATTGAAGAAGTGTTATTGATGCGTTATTTGCTGAAATTCAAAATCTACCCCGAGTTCTTCACTGTTTACCCATTATCCTTATTTCTGTGTAGGCTCCTGTCTAAAGTTCCTTTGGTACATTTGTCTTGTGTCCTTAGTTTCCTCTTTATTGGCAGTGTTTAGTGATTAGATGGAGGATGGGCTTTGGGGGAAAAGCTACAGAAGCAGAATGCAATGTCATTGCATTGTGTCAAGGATGCACATTATCGGCATGGCAGACCTCAGTCATTTGGCTGAGGTAGTTGCAGTTGTTGCCCAGTTTCTGCAGCGTTGTTATTTCTTCTTTTCCTACCTTGTTATTTGTGGTCTCTAGTCACTCCGTCTACACCACACTTCAGCAGCGAGGAATACCTCTTCTCAAAGGCTGATTGTCCACACACAGTATTTGGATTTTATTCTTGTATGAAATAATTCAGTATCTTCTTCACTACTTATTTATTTACTCAGTAATTTATTCATTTATTGTGAGCATTTGCCTTATACTTTGATAAATAATGAAGTAGCATTTAATTTTGTAATTCAGGTTGCTCCAACTTTGGCCATCAGTAGCTCTTTTTGTTTGTGTTTTTGTTCCTTTCACATATAATTATCCTTGTTTTCTGTTGCTTGGTATTTCAGAAGAACACGCTTAATTTTTATCTACAAAGCTTTGCATGTATATTTTTTATTATGCTTATAACAGATGTGCAGTCAGCCATTGCCTAGAGTAGCCCTGATTTCCGTTACTAGGTAACAGTATAAGTCAAGACTGGGTGCTAAGGATATTCACTACTACTATGGTGATGTTGTTTCTAAATTTTCTTAGCTGTTAAGTAATTGTATAAACTAACTCATGCATATATATGCATATTTACAAATAGTATGCGGTTCATGAATTAAAAGTATGCAGCAAAGCAGTAATTTATACCTCTGTTAAGCAAAATATAAGTTGGTACTGATATCTCCAACTCATGATTCATTAACTTGTCTAGCATTTTGCCATTGGTTTTCTGTAAGGGATCTGCTTCTATTTTGTGACATTCATGTGCTTGCATTTTCATCTCTAACATTCGCAAATAGCAAATTTAGTGCGACATGGTTTAATCGACCAGAATGCCCTTTTGTGTCGTTTCTTTAGCTTTTAGTCTTGGATCCCTGTTCTTTTCCAGTATTACTCATTTCAGCATTTCTTTTTTCTACCCTCTTTAGTGAGTTTTTAAAATATATATTTTTCAATCCATTTAGAATGTGTTTGTCCTATCCCATAATACTCTATTATGACTAAATTGTTCTTTTTTCCCTCTATTTTTAAAGCCCTTTGTTCATTCATGTGCTAAGCTGGTTATTTTCTTCTAACCTGTATGTTTCAGTTCACTAACTGTTTCTTCAACCATGTTTATTACATACTTAAAATCACCCCTTTGCTTGCTATAGTTTATTGATTTATACTTTGTATTCAGTTGTTTCTAAAAGTTTCCAGTTCTCTGTAAAGATTTAGTAACACTTTTGAATATTTTAAAAATAATTTGTGTAATGACTTTAATATTTTGGTTTTATGTGGGGTTTTTAATGTAGTCTTTCAAAAACTCTTCCTATCTGCTTTTTTTTTCTTTTCTTTTGGGTGATTTATTTCTTATTGAATCACACACTGGCTTGATGAAAATGTCACAGTAAAGTGATATCTCGGGTGATTTTTTCCCCCAGAGATGGTTTATTTTCGTTCTTAGCACAGAGCCAAGGGCACTAAACTGTCCCAGGTAACCTTAACCCAAAATTCAAGTGTTGTCTTAGCCCAAATTCAAGATGAAGAGGAATTCAGTTATGAAGATGGACCCCGAGGTCCTCCAACCAAAGCACAGAAAGTTTCCCACGATTCTTTGATGGATTCAGGATTCCAGTCCTGGTACATAAAATCTTCCAACCCATCATTAATTTCTTTGTGGGAATGATTGACACCCAAAGGCTTTAGTTAAAGGAGAGCATGGGGGACAAATGATTTATAAGATTCTTAAGTGTGGTTTACAGTTCAGGGGTGAGGCATAGTTGCTGCAGAGATGTTTCCATGGTGAGAAGAGAGATATCCAACGGACACGGTGCAGATTTGAACATGCATGATGATGCACACCTTGAACCTCACCTTCCAGGAAGAAGATGCAGGTATCTGTGAGTTCAAGATCATCCAGATCTACAGAATGAGGCCTGTTGGAACTTGCACAATAGAAAGAATAAGCACAGAACAGGAATTTGTGAAGACTGTGGAGTCGATTGTATAGAACTAGACTACTTTTCTTTGCCAATTTTACATTTTTACATTTCTCTTCTTTTGTTTTGTATATGTGTAGTGTGTGTGTGTATGTGTGTGTGTGTGTGTGTGTATCCATGCCTCATATAGAGGCCAGATGTTAAAGTCAGGTATCTGCCTTTTCTGTTGTCCACCTTATTTTCTGACACAGATTCTGTCACTGAACTTGAAATTTGCTCTCTGGTTGTCTAGACAGGATGGTAGATGACCAGGGATCCAGGAATCTGCCCTCCACCCAGCACCAAGTTATTCTCAACTTTTATGTATTTGTTGGGGATCTGAACTCATTGTTTTGCTTGAGTAGCAAACACTTTACCCGTTGCATGACATCACTCCATCTCATGTTACATTGCTTTATTTAATACTTTTTGGGCAGATTGATATGTGATTATATATATATATATATATATATATATATATATTTTTTTTTTAAACAAAATTAGTTCTTTAAATACATTCAATATATGTTTTTACTTGAGTCTGGAAAGGTATATTTGTTTTTACATATATTTACATATATTTACATATTTATATATATGTGCCTTCAGTCAGTGATGTAGTTTCCAGTTGTTTATCTTTCCTAGTCAGAGCTACCTGGAGCTCTTGGGTGGCGGGAAAACGCCCCTTAAGTGTCTATCATTCTGAGTGTAGGTTCTTTACTAGGAAAGATGAAACTAGCAGCAATTTTCCTTGTAGGGTCGGTTTTGAGTATCAAACATACTGTAGCAGTGCATGTGAAGCTTCTCAAAGGCTGAAAATTACATATGCTTTTGTTAAATTATTAATATTAATTTGTCTTATTATCAGAATATACCTTGAATATAATTAAGATGACAAGGCTTTGGATATGAACAGAAAATGATAAATATCCTATAACAAGCTGATTAAGATACTCATAAATCTGAACCATGGATTTAAAATTCATTTTCACATTCATGTACTCATTTGTTATTTAATAAGTAGCTGAATGTGGGGTTGTCACTGTGATGGGTGCTGAGGTTGCAAAAAAAATATGTACAGTCTTTGTCCTCAAGAAACATCATCCAGCAGAAAGATTAAAGACTCTTGACATTTCTAATAAATGTGTATAATGAGGGGATGGAGAATCTGTGATTACTACGGGATTAAAGAAATTAGTAACATGCAAACAAGATGTCCACATATTGTAGAAAAGGCCTAATGCCTGTATAGGTATTGGGGTAAAGGAAGTATAACATACTCAATACCAGACTGCTACACACCTAGAATTAGGACATTTGAGAGGCTGCGGCAGGAAGCTTATGAGTCTTATATAGCATATCTGAGCTGCATAGTGTGACCTAGGATTCCTGGCTTCAAGGCAGGAGCACTAGGTGGCAGGAGCACTAAGTGGCAGGAGCACTAAGTGGCAGGAGCTCTAAGTGGCAAGAACACTAAGTGGCAGGAGCACTAAGTGGCAGGAGCACTAAGTGGCAGGAGCACTAAGTGGCAGGAGCTCTAAGTGGCAAGAACACTAAGTGGCAGGAGCACTAAGTGGCAGGAACACTAAGTGGCAGGAGCACTAAGTGGCAGGAGCACTAAGAAGGGATTGAGAACTTCTAAGGGCTCCGTGGGCCATGACAGGATTCTGATCTTCAACTCAAGGACAATGTCATCCTTTCTCATGTACAGGGTGACTTTGTCCTGAGTGCTGCTGCTGTATCACAGGGTCAGGTCATGTCCACTTGCTCTTCATCAAGCTTCATCTCCACGTATCCAGTTGTTCATTTTCTACCATTATATTCAGAGGTGTGACATAATGTGAGTTCTTCCAGACAGGGTAGGCTCTGTGAGTTTTGGCCTATGAGTGGATTACTAAAGTGCATTGAATATAATCCCAGGGATTATTTTAAATAACAAAACTATTCCAGATTCTGAATCAATAAATGGTGGCTACCTAGGACAAAAAAAAAAAAAGATAAAGGGATAAAAGGGATAAAATTTAAAGGGATAAAATAGGGAATATTCAAATAATTGGATTTCTCCTTTCAAAACCTTACAATACAATGTACAATAAATAAATAAAATTATGTTTACTTTTTATTTTTAAAAAATACTTGTTTTGTGTTGACATAGGAGGGATGACATATGTGATGCTGCCTATAGTCTCCTCACCCTCTCAGGTGACCCAGATCTCACTGGTACCCAGACACTGGCAGGAGCTATTACGATACCTACTTCCTTCCTTTATATTATTTCTAGCTTCTTACTCACTCCTCCCTTTAAGGCTGTGTAGTTGCTGGAATATTCTGTCACTTCCACATCATGTTTATTGAGCTTGCTTAGTATTTTGTCCTTGGGCTCTGGGGACAATTTATTCTGAAGAGCATGCCCCCTGGAGTCAGTTCTATGTTCATCTGGCTCTCAGCAACAGTAAATGTCAACAGTGTGATCTTGAGAAATCATTTAATCCCCTGAAGTTCATTTTCTTCTCATTCCAAGTATGAGATTATTCCTTCTTATAGGGATACTGTGGGAGTTGAATTGTGTTTTTAATGATTATCCTGCTTCCGCTGATGTTATAATTTTTTAAAAGTCCATGAAGCACTGTTTTCCCGATCTCAAGGTTCTCCTGCAGTGAGGGCAGCTGCTCTGATATTGAGTTGGGTGTATCTCTCGTCTATGACTTGCCACTTCTTTGGCCACAGAGTGTGTAAACCGACACATGACTACCAACACCAGGTCTAAAAGGCACTGTAGCTTCCACTTTGTTTCCTGGATGCTTCTATTTGGAATCCCGGACTTCCATGCCCAAGCCCAGCCATTCTGAGAAAGCTTAGTCAACTGACAGAGCCTGTGCAGATCTCAGATCACAGTCAATATTGTCTGTCAGTCATACAGGTGAGCTGACCTCTGAATGATTTTAGTTCCCAGGCATCAAGTCTTTCCAGCAGAGGCTCTAGATCCCACAGAGCTCTGAAAACTATTCCTATCACGTCACTTGCACTTTTAAACATATATTGTGCGAATATCGTCGTGTGTGTGTGTGTGTGTGTGTGTGTGTGTGTGTGTGTGTGTGTGTGTGT
>OU015744.1:45042901-45074502 GCA_907169655.1 Acomys percivali | reverse complement strand
TGTGTGTGTGTGTGTGTGTGTGTGTGTGTGTGTGTGTGTGTGTGTGTAAGATGGTGGTGAAGTGGTTAGAATCAAATTTGAATACTCTCCAATAAATTCTATTCATTTGTCCTCATTTGCTTTCTGTTTGAAAGCAACCTGGAGAGGAAGGGATTTGCTTTATTTTGCAGATTATAGTCCATCACGTGAGAAGTCAGGCCAGGAGCTCAAGGCTGGAACCTGAGGTAGGATCTGATGCAGAAGCCGTGGAGGAGTGCTGCACACTGGCTTGCTCTCTGTGACAGTGTCAGCCTGCTCTCTTACTCAATCCAAGGCCAGCTGCCCATGGGGTGTCACCACCCACAGTGGCCTGGGCACTCCCATGTCGTTCATTAAGCAAGAAAATTCTCCATAAACTTGCTTACAGGACAGTCTGATGGATGCATTTCTCAATGAAGTTTCCCTCTTTCCAGGTGACTCTAGATTATATAAAATTGACAGAAAGCTAATTAACACACTTTGCCCCTTCACAATTTGACAAACAGAGGATACTCGTTACTAAACTCTAATCTTTAATTCCTTGTTTATCCTCATGTTAACATAACCATCACAATATAAAATATAATGTAGCTTTTAAAGTGGTATAGCCTTCAAAAATTTCAAACACTTACTTTTAGTCCTTTAAAAAATGTTCAATGTCTCTTTTTGAAATCCAAAGTCTCCCAACTGTGGGCTCCTGTGTGGGGGGAAGGTATACCATTATTACAACAATTACTATGACTTACCCTCTAAGGCGTTAGTTCTTAACCTGTGGGCCACAACCCCTTTGAAAAACCTCTATCTTCAAAATGATTTACATTATGATTCATAACACTAGTAAAATTATAGTTATGAAGTAGAACAAAAATGGTTTTATGGCTGGGGGGGTCACCACAACACAAGGAACTGTATTAAAGGGTCACAGCATTAAAAAGATTGGGAACCACTGCTTTTAAGGTAACTTTTATATAGTTCATTATTGGAGACATAAAAAAGTAATAAGATCATGTAGGAATTCGTTATTATTTGCTTTATTTTTCTACTTAGTGAATGTTGCTTTCAGTGAACCCCCTAGTGTATTTTTCCCTTAAAGTATCCTTCTAATTCTCACTTTAATTTTCCTGCCGTCCTTCAGTCACTGTTTCTCCACACAGTCCATACTCCACAATCCACATCTCATCAGCAAGCTTGAACTATTTCCGTATTCAGTAGCATGGCACTTAGGAGCTGTGTGTGAAGTTCAGCTTCCTTGTTTGTGCCCTAAGTAATTTTATGGCCCTGGTTTTGCAGCAGTGAATGAAACAGGCAACCATGCCCTCAGGGAACTTACGCTCTAGGTTGGGGAATTAATAACCTGGTAGATAGAAATGAATGGGGTGACGAAGCCTCAAGGAGAAACTATTTCAGAGGGAGACTGTTGGGAGGGAGCTACTGCCATGGTACCAAGGGTGACCAAGGAGGGATGAAACGTCATAAACTTTTGAAAGAGGCACGAGAGAGGGTCATATGACATCTAAATAATGTGTTTTGTATAGAAGAATCAGGAAAAGCAAAGCCAGAGATATATGAGTGGCTAAGACTGTTTAAGGAGCAGCAGGAACTGCAGGAGGCTGAGAAGGATAAGTGAGTGACTGTGGCCTGAGAGGGAACAGGCTAGATGGTGTCAACCTTGCAGGCCACTGCAAGGCATTTGATGCTAACTTTGAGATGGGAGAACAACGGAGGATTTGGGACCTAAGAGTAACACCGCCTGATTTTCATTTGAAGGGCTCCACAGGCGCTGTACCAAAACCAGACTGAAGAGGGATGATGTTGAAAAGCAGAGAGAACAGTTAGGGGCCTTTTCAATTCATCTATGAAGGAGTGAGTAGGATTTGGGCCGTTGCCATGGCAGCAGACAGAGGTGCTGACCAAAGGCTCTCAGGCTCCGCTGGTGATTTGGACAAGGCAGGTGTGCCTTCGGAGTGTGTGTCTAATGCCATCTGTGCAAGAGCAAAAGTGATGGCTGGAGTAGAGCAGAAAGTACTCTCAGTTTGAGACTGCTGAGGTCTACCGTAGGATGAGCTTTGTTTCTCTTTTTACTTTTTGTGTGTATGAGTGTGTTTCTGTGAGTATATGCCACGTGTGTGCATAAACCTGCGGAGGCCAGAAGAAGGCACTGCGCCCCCCTGGAACTGGAGTGACACGTAGCTGTGAACCACCTGACATGGGTGCTAGGAACCAATTTCAAAGCCTCTGCAAGAGCAGTAGATGCTCTCTTAACAGAAAAGCCAACCAAGTAAATGAAGAAGAAATAAGACCTGGCATCACAGTACTGGACGCTCTGCTCTCCTCCGCGTTAGCCAGGATCCTCATCTGGAGCAGTATGCGTTGAGTCACCATTTTGAGAACTACTGAACAGCTCTTTACTTGTTAGGTTACCATATCCTCAAGATTCCCCATGCCTCTCGTGCATCCAACCGGAACAATAGGATGAAGCCTTCTTCTCCTTCACTGTGACTCTGTCCTGGGTGCATTGTCTCTTGCTCTTGGATCCACCAAAATCAGTTTGGTCCAAGGATTTGCAGTTAATGTTTTTTCCCTGGAATATTTCCTTTTTTTATTATTATTTCTTCTAGACTAAAGACTTTTCATGAGTATGATAATGCTACCTTGTGTGTTCTATCTCAAACTTTTTTTTTAATGAACTGTTTCAGTGCATAAAACAGTGGGTTTCATAATGACGTGTGTGTGTGTGTGTGTGTGTGTGTGTGTGTGTATCACTGTTCTTTGCTCAGAAATCTCTTTTGTGCTCATCACCTCAATTGCACTTCTCAGTCTTTGACACAATGCATTTATTACTTACACATCCATTAACTGCTTCTACCTCAACCATCCCCTTTTCAGATGTCTTACTTAATTTGTTTGCTACTATATGCATGACAGTCTTCAGCAGAGTTAGATACTCATTACATGTTTGTCAAATAAATGAAGTGGAACTGAAATAAAAAGCAAGTAGAAAAAAAGCCATTCCTGCTTTATAATAATAGTTTTAAAATCAAATATTGTCTTAATATTGGCTATAATTTTGCTCTGACACAAGTTAATACATTTCATGGTTCAGATTTTACAAACAATGTCAGTATTTCAAGTGTGCTTATATCAATAGTATGAAATCAGTAGGCCTATCTGTCCTTGCTGTATGTCTGAAAACAAACCTCATATGGACCAGTTAACCTCCCCAGGCTCATTCTGACCTTGAATTTAAGTCTTTGACCTTGAACCCCTATTCTTTGCATTCTCCCTGGACTCTGTGCTAGGTATTTTTAATACTACAAGCACAGACGCTGTCAGGCACAGAAGCATATAACCAAATGGGTCAGATAAAATTAGAAGTGATCTCAAATTTTGCTGACTTCAGTCTTTGCCCATTTTTAGAACCAAAATCAGATTTACTAATGTTTCTGGCTCTCTTGTGTCTGAATGACTCTCTTTAATTTAGGTACACATTTCTCAGACCGGCTACAAGCTTTGTAAAAGGGAATCTAAGAAGTCTCCCAGGAACATTCTTCTTTCCAAACATTTGCCATATTTCACAATTTCCAGGTGCATTGTAATCTCCAAGGACACTATACTAATGGCTGGATTTAATATGTTCCACAAACCGCAGCAGTTTCCACAGTCCTTACTACATGGTGAGGGGATCAAGGTATTTCCCTGTTGGGTTATTTTGGGGAGCTGCGCAGCTGTGAAAGAGATGGTTTTCTCTGGCAACATTTGATTCTGTGTTAACACACCTATTGGCAGGAATAATGTGTGCTTTAGTAGAGCAGTGCTTGCAGAGGGCACAAGGAGGGAGCAGGGAGCTCCTGGCGGAATCTGTAGTTGTAAGTCCAAAAACTGACCCTGATTTTGGAACTCCTTGCCTTTATTTGTTGGCTGTTTCTTAACAATTAAACTTTATTATACAACCCAACTGGCTTACACAAGAAGGAAAAAAGGTTAAAGGGGCAAAAGAGTGAACCTTCCGGTATCCATTCCACAGGACAGGTCCTTAGTTGTCTCTCTGGCCCGTGTGCTGGTCCAGCCTGTCTGCTGCTCCACGTGCGCTCAAGCCCGGGCTCAACCTGTTGTTCTCTCCTCCCCACCTGCCTGAGTCAGGTGGGAAGGGCGGTCTCCTTCTCCCGTTGTGGGTCGAAAAACAATAGTCCAGGTGGGGTTCCCAGGTCTGCATCCTGAATTCCAGGCCCAGAATGGCTCCACTCAGTCTGTCTCAAGGTATTCATGGGGTGCCCCAAGGGTAAAGCCTACCAAGACTGCTTCCACCTGTGACAAAGCTTAATCTTTCCCACATTTATTAACACACTTCCACAAATAAATGCAGCCTGAAGTCTGTAGTTCACTGACTTGTGCTTGGAGTAAGGAGTCAGATTCGGATATAAGGCTGTTTGTTTTGCTTAACACATCCAAGATCTTGCTTCCTTGGTTTCATGGGGGTCAATTATTCTTGTCTGTAGTAATACATACAGTTGTACTCATGACAGCCATAGAGCTAGAGAAACACAGTCAACACATACTTATGCTTTGAAATGGTATCCAACCCCCCAATATGTGACTGTACTTTTACATTGAGGAGATGTCATTTGTAGGATCTTAAAGGGTCAGAATGTGGCGTGGGAGGGATGGCTCAGTGGGCAAAGTGCTTTCCATGAAAGCACATCTTTGAAACCTTAGAATTCATGTGTCTGCAATCCTAGTGCTTCTCCAGAGAGGTGGAAGGCTAAAGTGTGAGAATCCCTGGAAACTCTCACAGAGCTGGCCTTCATTATCTGGTAGACACCCCATCACCACCACCACCTCGCTACCATCATCTCACCACCATACCACAACCACCACCTTCACACATCACCATCACAGCACCAGCACCAGACCAGCACCATAAGCACCAACACTATCATACCATCAGCATGACACTATCACCATCACCACCACCACCACCACCACCACCACCACTAACACTAACACCAACACCAACACCATACAACCACCACCAATATCAGCACCACCACCAGGACCAACATACTACCACCATCACCATACCACCAACACATTACCACCACTACAACCCTACCACCACCTCTGGCAGCATCAGCACCAACACCAATATCATCTCTATACTAGCACCAACACCACCAGCATGTCCAGCAAACTATCACTACAAGAACCACCACCACCAGCAGGACCAGCACACCACCAGCAATACCAGCAGAATCACCAAACAACAAAAGAGCCCTTCTTTAGGTAGTAGAAAAAACCCTATGCTTAATGTTATCTTCATCCTTTTGCCCATATTTGCGTTCATAAATGTGCAATATGTATGCACATAGACAGATAATATAATTGATGATGATTCTGATGATATTAGGATGTATGAGAAGTAGTCAGGATCAGTTTGATCAGAATTTGGGTTCTTCTAATATAATCCGGAAGTCACTTTAGATGAATCTTGTAATTTAAGTGTTGAGTTGAGCTTTGTGAGCAGGTGATGAACAAACCATCTGTTTCACTTTCTCATTCCATTGTTTACTACCACACAGCCTTGGGCAAGTATGTAATCTCCGCCTCCTTTTCTTCTGCTGTAATGTCATTATTAACATTAAAGACTTACACTGAGTGTCATGATATAGTACATCCTCATTATTAGCTGAAGGCCTGACAAAAATTCCATAACTGGTACCCACTATTATCATTTGAATACAGCTGAGTAATTGGTTTACAAGTGTAGAAACAGGATATCCATTTCAGTGCTTTTTTATAATTAGGATGGGAACACCATGAAAAGCTTTGAGTAAGTCAAACAACATGTGACATTTAAAGCTCTCTAGTAGTCCCCAGAACGTGGTTATTCTCTACATTTCCTGGCATTTACAGTCCTTTTCCCTTTCCCTCTCTTCTTTCTTTCTTTCTTTCTTTCTTTCTTTCTTTCTTTCTTTCTTTCTTCCCTTTCTTTCCTCTCCCTCCTTCCCTTCCTGGACCACCTCCCTCCCTTCCTCCTGCCCCTCTTCCCTTCCTTTTTTCTTTATTTTCTCTTTCTTGGATGGTTCTCGCTATGTTTAGTATTTACTCTTACATGGGAGTCGGGAAGTGATGCCATGTGTCTGTGATCCCAGTACTTGGGAAACTAAGGCAAAAGGATGTCCAAAAATTCAAGACTAGCCTAGTCTATGTTTAAAAAAAGGAAATGGTGTTTAATTACCAATGTTTCCAGTATGTTGGCTTCCTAAATCTCCAGAATTCATTCACCCTTCATAGCCCCCTACTCTGGCCAACAATAAAATCCAACTGCTCATTTAGTTTAGTTGGCCCAGGCCTCATAAATAATACCTACAAAGTGACCCTTTGGGTAGGGCTACCTAATGTGCCATCAGAGTTCAGTGTGATGTTTTTCCTTCCTTTCTGTTTCAGCAATGTTATAAATAGTCCACACTGACATCATTAACTTTCCATGCACCAGTCTTCTTCAGATGTAAACCTTTGACAAATGGCTCTAGCACTTTTCACGAGAACTTACAAATAGGAATCTCACTTCCCTAGAAAAACTCAAGGAGCCCATTTGTTTCACCTGAGATTAATGACCCAGCAAGGACAGTTGACTTATCTTTGAGAATTTCATACATTGCTAATAATGGGTTTTTGATCAAACTACACCCCAGTCCCTCCCCTCCAACTCCTCCCCTGTTCCCCTGCTGCTTTGCACTTTGGTTTCCCCTGTGCTTTGGTTTAACCCATGGAGTCCACTTAGTGCTGCGTGTATGGGCATGAGTGTGGAAGCGCCTGCTGGGACACGTTCTGCTTCTCCAGGAAGACATCTCTGAAGACAGTTCTCCAGCAGCTACCAGTTGCCAACAGCTCAGCTGACACGCCTCGGCTAGGAGTGTCCCTTCAACAGCCCTTTTCCCTTAAGGCTGCGATTTTGGCTGGTGAGCCCATGTGTAGGTTTGAGCATGCAGTCACCACCCCATGGGTGCATGTGCCCTGTAATGCCAACACATGCTGCTTCACTGTCGGCCTCTCCAGTTTTAAAAGTCATTTTACCCCCACAGTGAGATTTAACCAGATTACAACCATTCCTTTAAATTTTCAGAATTGCAGGAAATTGTAAAGATTGTCAGAAAACCACGATGAGACAGTTTACTGGGAGTGTGTTTAAGGAGACCACACGGAGCAAGGAAGTCTCCTGGAGGAGGCCTGGTCAGTGACATTTCGTCCTTCCTTACAGTCTGCAGCTCAGTGATTAGAGACTGTCTTCCTCGCCATAGCCAATCATATTACATGCCAGAGCAGATTCTTTTCCTATTTATTTTCTTAATCTTCCTCTTAATTTTCTTCCCAGTCACCTCTTTCTTTTCTTATTATCAGCTGATGTCTCTAAATCAGGAACCCCATTTGAACATCTATGTGCTAAATTTTAAAAGCCAGACCTGCTTTTAATTATCTTAATAAAGTAAATGGTATTGAAAGTACTATAATTTATTTGAGAAAGGAATAGTAGGTACATCCAGGATATTTTATGCTAGCCCTAAATTGACCCCCTCTTCTTCCCAAGCCAACATGTTCTTTCCTCCCACACCACCACTTCTGAGTAGATTCTGACCGACCTCTGTCACATTTACATAGTACATAATTATAACGTGGTTTGGTAACAGCAACCACTTTTTTCTTATCATGAAATGTTGGAACCTGGGCCTCACTAATTGTTTTGTCTTATGAACAATTTTGAACACATAGCAATAGCATTGAGCACAAACTTCATAATTTATCAGGTACTGTGCTGTGTGTCTGCTCCTGAGTCTTCATGAGCGTAGTATGGTGATGCGGGAAAAGCAGGCACCCATTTGCTTATCAAGCTGATTGCTTGTTTATCAAACATGTTCCGTTTTTAAAAGCAGGATCGATCTCCTGTAATTTAACTAGCTGGATCCTCCTCTCCTTTTTTTGATTCATAAATAAGCTTGTTGCAAATATATGGCTTCAGATTATAACGTAATTATTTCTGGAAAGGAGAGTAATGGAAGGGGGAAATTATGTAATTATATTTTAATTAAAAATTAAAAGGATAGGTGAGTATTTTTAAAGATGTTGTGCTTGTTTAGTGAAAAGAAAGTTATAAAGGGATTGTTCATTCTAATGAAATGTATCTCTTTTTTGTGGTGTTGAGGGTCTTATGCATGCCTTGTAAATACTTACCATCACTCTTTGCCCTCATCTGAACTGTACCATTTATCCACAGGCAGAGACTATGGTTGTTAGGTAGGTTCCCGATCCACTAGGCTGGGGATGTAACCCTGCATCTAAATCCTGCCTTTATGTGCCAGACCCTAGGTTCAACTCCCAGGACTACAATCAGTGAATCAAAGAAAGAATGAATAAGTAAGTGCTTCTAAGAATAAAGCATATTAAATGCTAGTGAAATTTGGAGTTTGGAAGCATTTTACATAAAAACTTTAGAAGATAGTTTCCTTTTCATTTAAAAGCATTGGAGCTTTTCTTTGTTTCTTTTCTTTCTTTTCTTTTTCTTTGTCTTTTTTGGCTCACAGAAAAAGAAGGTTGTTGTCGGTTATGCTTTAGCAAACCACACTGACTCTCAGAGGATCTGAGGAAGGAGTCAGCAACTGAAGATCCGCCTCTCTAGGGTAACAACTGTCGTCTACTGACCTGTGTTTCCAGGGCCTGAGAAGCCTCCAGAGAACGTCCTTGTAATTAGGAAATGAATATGCTAACACTCACTGCCATAACTGGGAAATAGCCTCCTTGTATTTGAGAGTAAGTGGCAACCCAGGCAGAAGTTCTTCTAATCCATTAAGAATGTGTTGTATTATACGTACTTTCTCTAATGCTTTATGGCCATCAGTCAGTAATTCCTCAATCATTTTTCCTCCAGCCCCTGGCAACTGCCATTCTAGTCTCTCTTCTACAACTTTGACTATTTTAAATATCTCACATGAGTAGACACATGAAGTATTTGTTCTTCTGTGATGTGCTTATTTCACTTAGCATGGTGTCTCTAAGGTTTATGTGTTAAATGTCATTGCATATAGAGACTTTCTTTTGAAAAGAAGAACATATGGTACCCGTGTATATGCCATACTTTCTTTACTTGTTTATGTGTAATTGGCCATTTACATTAGTTACACATCTTGGCTATTTTAAATTGTATGTCAACAAATTGAAGAGTGCAAATATTTGTTTGAGATTATAGAATTGGACTGACTTTGATTTTGATAAAAGTTCAGAACTAGGCTTGGTGGTTAATCTTTTTATTTCCCTATGAACCTTCTCTTTTTAAAAATTTTATTAATTTATTCATATTACATCTCAATGGCTATCCTCTCCCTTGTATCCTCCCATTCCTCCCTCCCTCCCATTTTCCCCTTACTCCCCTCCCCTATGACTGTGACTGAGGGGGACTTCCTCCCCCTGTATATGCCCTATGAACCTTCTTTTGTTTGCCATAGCAGTGGCACTGCATTGCTTTTTTTCCAACAGTGTGGCAAGATTTTTTTTTGTTGTTGTCATTAATTTTGTCTCTTTTGAAAATCGTGTGTGTGTGTGTATGTACATGTTCATGTGTTTGAGTATAGGCCACGGTGCATATGGAGAGATTAGCGGACAATTTCAGGTGTCATTCTTTGCCTTCCATCTCTCACCCTCCAAACTAACAGGCCTTCCAGCTTCTTGGAATTCCCCGGCCTCACCTCCCATCTCCCCATAGTCTGGGGACTTCAGATTGTTCCACTGAATCTGGGCTTTTAGGTGGGTTCTAGGGAATAAAGCTTAACTCTTCTAGCTTTTGCAAGCACTTTTCCCACTGCGCCATCTCCTCTTCCCAATTTTGTCTTTTCTATAATATTTGTATGGACAAGTGTAAAGTGGAATACATTTGATTTCAGTTCATATTTTCCAATGCAACACTGAGAGCATTTTTGTCATTTAGCTACCAGCCATTTGTATGTTTTATTTGGTGAACTTTCTGTTGAAGACCCTAACCCATTTGCCTTCAGGATTCCTGATAGTGAGAAAAGAGCCCAGCATACCTTTGACTGAAAATTGAAAAGTTAGAAATAAGCTTTGTTCTAAAGTAATTTTTCTTCAGACACTATAAGAGATATGCTAGAAAACTATCCACATTTGGCAAAGAAGAAATTCCAAAACAACTGTATTCTGTAATATATAATAAAACCCTTTGAGAATACCTAGTCCTTTTATGAAAAATAGTAGGAACTGTGAAGAGAATGAGTTGGGTGAGGCCATCCAACCACTTATTAGTGGAAGTAGATAGTGGACTAGCTAGATGTTACTTACTAAATCCTACACAGAGATAATTGATTCTGTAACTACCAGGTCAGCACTGTGTCTGCTTTTTCGTTCTCACTTTATACCAGGGTGTTTTTGTGTTTTTATCTTCTATTGATAAAGATTAAATGGAATTGTGGTTGTTATGATGCTATTAGCAAACTGGAATTCAGGAATTGGGTTCTAGATGCCTCTAAGTTAAACTACTAACTGGACATTGCCTATGGTAACAGGCAGAGAATCATTTAGATG
Source organism: Acomys percivali (assembly GCA_907169655.1). Taxonomy (NCBI): domain Eukaryota; kingdom Metazoa; phylum Chordata; class Mammalia; order Rodentia; family Muridae; genus Acomys; species Acomys percivali. Next base: position 45,063,900 of record OU015744.1, on the reverse strand, counting down.
AAACTAAAAACAAACAAGCAAAAGGTGTGGTGATGGTTCATTGTAAGAAGGCAAACACCACATTCTACATTATGTTCTTATTATTTGGAGTCCAAACTAAAGAATATTTCCAGATATTGTAAACATTGTGACTTCAGTCAAAACAACAGACTTCCGTTTGCCTCTTTTCTTCCTAATGATATAAAACTGCAACGATTAGTTTTAAGAGAAATACTGTCAGAACACCTGTTTGGCAAGAATCTCCTCCAAGTTCATCAAGCCAAGTCACCAACAGTCTAGATTCATTATTCTTGAGCTGAAATAGGAAGAGGCAGATGAGGGAAGACTAGAGACCTGAGACCTTTAAATTATCCCCAAGGAGTCTTTTAATAGTGACAGTCTGTTTGGCTTTCCCTGGGGCTTGCCTGAGAGGAGCACCTTCCTACCTACATTGTCAGAGCAACAAAGCATTGTTTATCCCACAGAAAGATGTGGAGATAAGCTTTGCCTCTTGAAAAGCAGGATTGAGGTCTTTTTTTTTTTAACATATTTTTTATACGCGTGTGGGATGGTGCACCTGCATATGGATAAGTCTACATATCGATGCCTGAAGCTGTTCAGTCATCATCCTCAACATCTCTTCACTTTACTTACTGAGGCAGGAGTTCTCAAGTAAACTTAAAGCTTGTTGCTAGGGCTCATGTAGCTAGCTAACTGGTTCCAGATATCTCCTGGTCTCTACCTTCAGAGTGCCAGAACCACAGGGGGGTGTCTATGTCCAACATGCATTCTTGTGGGTCCAGGGGACCTGAACTCCATTATTCCTGTTGTCAGGTGCTTTACCTTCTGAGTCCTGTTTTTAGCCTCTGTTGATTCTACCTGCAAAATTTCAGTATCTAGCTCATCAGTTTATGGCCTAGTCAAGTTACTCATTTATATTTTTTTACCTCTATGAGATCCTGAGTTTGTAAGTAGCACTTGCCTACAGATCTTTCTAAACAAGAGGGAATGATTGCAGAATTATTTTTACTCCAAAATACCTCTGTTACCACTACAACGGACTGGTATGCTTTAAAAAAGTGACCTCACTTCCTTTTCATGGCTGTTTTAAAAAGTATTATAAGCTTTAATATTAAAAACTTGCAAGTAAGCTGGGCATGGTGGCACATTGCCTTTAATCCCATCACTCGAGAGGCAGAGGCAGTCGGATCGCTGTGAGTTTGAGGCCAGCCTGGTCCAAAGCGAGTCCAGGACAGCCAAGGCTACACAGAGAAACCCTGTGTCAAAAAAAACCAAACCAACCAACCAAATGAACAAACAACCCCCCCAAAAAAAACAAAACAAAACAAAAACATTGCAAGTAAAAAAAATCATACAATGATTTTTATTGTGCCCTTCCTTTTGGTCAACTTGATATAAGCTAGAGTGATCTGGGAAGAGGTACCTTTGCTTGAGAGACTGTACCCATTTGATTTCCTGTAGGCAAGGCTGTGGGGGTGTTTTCTTGATTAATGATTGATATGTGAGGGACCTTCCCACTGGGAGTGATGCCACATTTGGTCCTGGGTGGTATAAGAAAGCCGACTGAGCAAGCCATGGGAGAAAGCCAGTAAATAAAGTTCCTCCGCGGCTTCTGTTATGGTGCTCTGTCCTGTTCCTGTTTGAGCTCCTACCGTGACTTCTTTTCCCGCTAGAATCTAACCTGTAATCATGTTTATCACAGAAATAGACAACAAAACAGGACAGGGTCCCTCTTTTCTCATCTCATACTTCTATCAGATAGCTATATATGCATCACCGAAGAAATTACTAAACATAGTCTTTTGAGAAAAGTCCATGTGTTAGGGGCTAGACCCAAGTGCAGATACTGCCCCACTGAGATGTTCTTCTGAACAAGTAATAATGTGTTATATTTTTTTCCATAGACCTTGCACAGTTTTGGTGCCATTTCTAGATGCAGTGGATCCTGAGATGAGGATTAAAGAACCAGTAGCTGGCTTCAAAGCTACGTTACTTACAGATTTTGTAAATAGTTCCCCTTATGCCCACCAAGCCAGTCAGTCTATATTATACCAGACAAGTGGAATAAAATAGATATTCATTTAGATTAATTTGTTAAAGAGTACCTTGGCAGAGAAAGATGTATCTTCTCAAGGTATGATGTACATTGTACTCAGTGACTGTCCAATAAATATTTGATATTGGTTGAGTAGATAATGTTGATGGTATCCCGAGTTTACTTCCTTGGAATTAAGAATGTTAAGCTCTTTGCCAGTCAAACAGATAAAAAATAACTGAATTATTTTTACAATGAGAACTCTATAGTCATCTAGAACCATTTGTTTTGAACTATCAAACCTTTTCCTGATAATCCCTTAGTGTCTGTTCAGGATGTTTTGTCTGCAGGAGTTTAATGGCTAAACTATCTTCTATTTTGTCATAAAGTTTAATACTATGTTGTCAAGGTAATGGACCAGAAAATAGGACAAAGGTTTACAAATCAGCCCTAAGAATTTTGCCTTTCATTTTTTTCCAGCCAGCATGAAATGATAGGCATGTTTAGTGACAGCTAGTTCAAAGTTGAGGGTACTTGTTCACAAAGAGTGTAAATATGAGCCATAACATCCAGAGGCCTAGGGGAAAATAATATCTGTTCTGTTCATGTGTGAGCAGATTAAAGAAAACCCCAAGGGCTGACTCTGTTTGCACACCCCATGTTCTGTGGTTTCATATGGAGTGTTCCCATGGCTCAGTTTTAGGGGCTCAGTAATGCACGGCGATGCTGATGGAGAGGAGGCTGAATTCAAGTAAGAGACAACTCATTTGTGAGAAGGAGCAAGAAGAAGGGATTTCAGGGGTGACACTGTTAAGATCCAGAATGCTTGGGGGACAGAGAAAGAACAGCAAGCCTTTTCTGAGGGAGTGCTCCCACTTCCTGCTTTGAAAAGAGAGGACCTGAGTCCTTTCTCGTAAGGGGCAAGACACAATAAGGCAAGGAGCCTGCTCTTCGTGAGCGTGAGTAATACATGTGTTTTCTGCTCCTGTCCGAGAGAAAACACAATTAAAAGGTCAAGTAAATCATAAAGGAAATTAACAAATGTCCAATTCCTATAGCTTTTTGAAAAGACATGATTGTCTGCTTCCCTTCTTTTTTCTTTTTCTTCTTGTCAGCTTGGTTTTTCCCTTGAATTTTACATTACTTGCTTTATCCTTGAGTCTTCATTTATCTTGCTGAAAGAGATCATTATCCTAAGGGGGGAAGTGTATTCTATTGCTATTATCTCTTAAGTAATTATTAATACCATTTTAAAATAAATGGTTATAATGAACTCATAGACTGGCAGCTTTCTTTAGAATTTTCTCCTTTCTGCTTCCTGCGCCTATCCTAACATCTGACTTCAATGTGTAAATACTTGTCTAGAACTGATGAGTGACCCTGTTTGAGTCCCGGCTAACTCAGAAACAGAGGCTTTCAGGCTGGGCCTGAATACAGGGTAAGATAAATGAACAGAGGAAGCAGATGCAGAGAATAAACCACATGGGCAAATCCCTTAAAGATGCCTTTTACATAAAGCTGGGATGTTAGGGGAGAAATGTTAAAGGAACATCATTACTAGATTAATAACTTATACATGTGATTAAAAGTTCTGTGAACTGAGAGTAGGGGGTTTTCTTAGAAGATTAATTTAAAATAATAATGTGCCAGAGGCGTCCCTCAAGTGTCCTCGAATATGCCTGTTCTCTTTCTATTTCTAAAAAGGAAAGAATTTGACCCAACACATTACCTCGCTCTCAGTACCTCTCTGCAGCAATTCTTTCATCTACAGATTTCAAAGTGTTTTTAAAAATGTAAATTAGCAAGCCTCCCCACTCTTCTCTATAGAGGTGGTTGATTTAAGTAGCACAGAAAGTTACCTAAATGGCTTTTTCAAGGTCATTGTAGAAGTCTTTTGTGTAATCTGGATATGGATATTCAAACTGTAAAAATACCTTGCACAGACTCAGTATAGTTCTAGGCTCTTTGAAACCCTTGGCAAGTAACACCGAGGGAACAATTAGTTTTCTTCTTTAATCTTTACCAAGCACTTCCTACCAGCTGGCCTGCTTCCAACCTCAGAAAACATAGTCAGACACACACCTCTGTCCTCTGTGCCTCCAAAGCTGAGGGCAGAGACTAGCAGCCTGCCTGCCTGCCTGCCTGCCTGCTGTTTCTCTCTCCTCCCTCTGTGTGTGTGTTTTTTTTCTCTGTATCTCTGTCTCTATCTCTCTCTTAGTCTCTGCCTCTCTGTTTCTGTCTCTGTCTCTCTGTCTCTCTCTGTCTCTGTATCTCTGTGTCTCTCTGTCTCTGTCTGTCTGTCTCTGTGTGTGTGGGGGGGATATGTGAATGTGTGTGCATTTATGCAACTTTGCATGTGTGTGGGGTGTGTCACTGGAGGCCAGAAAAGAGCTTTGCATCCTCTGGAGCTGCAGTTATAAGCAGCTGCAAGCCAGCAGATGGAGGAGCCCAGCCCATTATTTCAATCCTTGCCACACTAATTTCTTTTTCTTTTAAATTTTATTAATTTATTCATATTACATCTCAATGGTTATCCCCTCCCTTGTATCCTCCCATTCCTCCCTCCCTCCCATTTTCCCCTTAATCCCCTCCCCTATGACTGTGACTGAGGGGGACTTCCTCCCCCTGTATATGCTCATCGGGTATCAAGTCTCTTACTAATTTCTTGAACACTCACAATCACAGAATGGAACATTTTGAGAGACAAGACCTGTTTGGCACCATCAGTCTCTCCATCAATTGTGGGTGGCATTCTTGCCTTCCTGCATCAGGAACCCCACATAGTTCCTGTGACACAAGTCTTCTTTCTCTATGATCCCAATCACATGCTACACAGATGCCTCAAGTTGTGAGTGTTATCACATTTTTTTAAGTCAGTAAGATGTTCTTCTCCCCCAGATCTTCTGCTACTGAGTTCTCAGGGCTGGCACTCGCCTCGCCTGTTTCTACCTTCCTGTTTCTAGTCACCACCAAGCAGTTAGTACACTGGATGTTCAGAGGCCCAGACTGTCCTGTCGGGGCACATCTCAGTGTAGAGAAAGGGCACTGTTAGTGACAAGGCCATGTCTACAATGTTCTGGCTACAGTGAGCTAGGACGTTATGGCTGCTGTAAGAATCATTGTGATAAACTACTAGCCCAATCGGGGTGTTATGGGCCTGGAGTTGTTTATAGGCAAAGAGTCATCTAGTGACTCTGTTGGTTTGGGGCAATGGGTCCCAAAGCATGGCAACGTCATGCACAGTAATACATCATTGCAAGTGACAGCGTCAGGATTAAACAAGACAGAGTCGCACTTCCATAATTCTCCCTTTGGTTCTTCATTAATTTTGATAACCATTATAAAGAGAAATCTCCAGATTGATGCCTGACATCACTACCCCCTCTAACCCCTGCTGATAACCTTCCTTTATTAATGAACCAACTTTAGAATTGGAATCTTTAGAGAGGAAATGGTGCCTTTCTGGAGTTTGGTATTACTGTGTTAATTAGATTCGTTTTGGGCTCTTTTCTTCTTTTCATAATTTATGGTACTTCCCAGGTAGGATTAGGAGATAAAGTTTAATTCTTTATGAATGTTTTGAAATATAAAGTGTAAAATTTAAAATCCGTAGGTTAAGAGTTTATGAGATTTGAGGAAAAGAGAAATCCCACACAAAGTTGACATATGCTTGATATCTTAGTTTTCAGTTTGACTGAGTCTGTGAATCTAGATTTGACTAAGAAACACACCTGGGGTTGGGGGGAGTGCCTGCAATCTGATTTCCAGGAAGAACTGGAAGAATCCCTTCTCCTAGGGTGAGTAGCACCGGTCTGTGCTGGACCAGGTATAAGTTGGTGAATACAACTATCCCATGCCTGCTCCTGCTCCATCCTTCGCTGACATCAGAACCTAGCATCTGTAGATTTTCACTGTGGCCTGAAGATACACAGTTTCCTAGGAATCCTCCTAGCCCTCCATCTCATCAAGATTTCTCTACTATCACAACGTCTATAGACTCAATTGTCTCCTAAGAGCCCTGCCTCCCAATAGCAGCACATCATAGAGTTGTGTATTTACACGCTTCTTTTCTGTTTATCTGTTAGTAGGCATGCAGTCTAACTCCACATCTTAGCCATTATGAATAATTTGGTTGTGCCCCTTTGTCCATTGTAAGCTGACTTCAGTTCCTAAAAGTGTACAACCAAGTGTGGTATAACTGGGCTGTAGGGTATTCCTGTGTTATTGGTTTTGAGGGGCCTGTTTCCAAATTTTCATAGTGTATCTACTAGTTTGCATTCCTACCAGCAATATATAAAGGCTCCCCTCCCTCCACATTCGTACTAATGTTTCCTGTCATCTGTTTTCTTTGTAATAGCTATCTGACTAGGGTGAGATGGAATCTCCATGTGGTTTTGTTTGCAGCTCCCCATTGGCTAAAGTTTAAAGCTTTGTCCCTCTTTTAAAAATTTTACCAGAAACATACATTTCCCATCCCTTAGCAACATTACCTTGGTGCTACAGAAAAATAAAAGCATGGCACATTGAGCTGTGTTCTAGTTTTAAGCTAGAAGAAACCTGTTTGGCTCATGTCAACCCAAACAGGTGTGGGTAGGTAAATACATACTGAAAAGAACTGTGACAGGTGTCATAAATGTCTACTTACATTTTTGAAAGCATAAGAATATTAGGAGGGTGGAATATTATTACCTTAACCACCAGTAGGTAAGGGGCTTCAAAATAACAATAACAAACAACAACAATAACACTAAAGTGACCTTCACTCAGTCTCTTCTCCTGTCTCTAAGGATTTCTTGGCTCAGAAGGCAGCTTACATCATTGCTTGATTTTAATATTATACAGTGAGATGGATGGAGATAGTATGGTATTACAGCTCTTTGCTAGGAAACACAGTTAAGCCAAGTAAGCAACCTGAGACCAGGAAATGAACCCATGGCCATGCCCTCTAGTTACACTTAGTTTAAATTCTAATAACTTTGAAGACTAGTACCTGGAGGAGCTATGGGCCTGTGGTCCTGGCTGCATCCTCTGTATCTGAGAATAATGCTTGTTTCTTAGAAACTCAACAGACACAGATTACTTATTAACTAGACAAGATATATTTGTACTATGTTTTATAAATGGTCTTAATTTTCACTGTCATATACCAAGTTCACACAGGGGTAAGAGTAGAATTCAAAGCTAGATATGTCTGACACTTAATAATTTGATATTTTTCTTCCACTGTATTAAAAAAATGAGTTGTATGGCTTCAAAGGGGACTTTATATATAAAAAGAGAAAACTCTAATAGTTCAGAGTTAGAATAAGGTTCTTTTGTATGGTCAGAGGACAGAAACATCACATAAAAAGGACAGAAAAGAAAAAAGAATTCCACTGTGTTTATGGAATTCTCTACAAGATTTTCTTCTAATGATGTGCCTCTAAGAGGCTGAGTAGAGACTTCAAAGAGTGGTAAACAGGCTTTGTTTAAAAACAAGTATACATACATACATACATACATACATACATACATGTGTATATAGTTATACATATGCTTCTCTATATATTATATGTAAAGATCTATATCTATCATCTATGTATCTATCTATGTATCTATCTATCTATCTGTCTATGTGTGTATGTATGTATGTATGTATGTATGTATGTATGTATGTATCTATCTATCTATCTATCTATCTTCTCTTCTCTCATAGCTTCTCTTTACCAGAGTGGGGCACTGGAGGACTCAGAAGGACACCATGGATGGATTTATTTTCTATACTCCATCTTTCTTTGGCAATGGAGTTGTTTTCTGAGCTGAATGAGCAGTCATAACCAGAGAAAGCTGTAGCCAGAATGCCTCCAGAAGGAAACAGCAAGTAACACCAAATAGGCTTCCTGAGGGTGACAGCATCAAAGGCATTCATTCACTAGAGTTTTCAGATTCCTGTAGCTTTATAAATAATTCACTTTGGTAATGCCTCATGAAGTGCAGCAGAATCACCTCAAAAGCCAGAGAAGCTATGTTTAAAAAATCTGCATAAAAGCATATTGGGACTTTGGCTACCCCTCATTGCCAAGCTTGTCATTGCTTGTTCATGTGTGAGTTTGCTGTAGTTTCCCACCTAGTGTGTGAGGGTCCAGCATCTGTGGCATGCTCATCTGGCCACATGGTCAGAGTACATGAGTCCACTAAACTTTCTGTGTGGTGTTTTCCCTTAACAACTGTCAGTTCTATTCTGTGCTTGTCTTTTGGAAGAATCCAGTGAAATGAATCTTTGCTTGTCCTCCTTGCTGTCTTACATCTCCAGTTCTGTGACAATACATTTGGGTTCATTTGGCTCCTACCTATGAATTTCTCTTAGCCACATCAACTGGTTGATTTGTGTGGCTTGGTATACATGACATGGATGCACTAATCTTAAAATATGTTTCTCCAGCTATGGGGTGAAATAACAGGAAAAAAATGGGTTGTTCAGAAAAACTCTATCACAACTCCCACAGAACATTCTAAGTACTTCCACAGAGGCAGGTCCTCACAGACCACAGGCAGGTAGGCTCATACACTGTAACCTATAGATGTTAAGTAAGCTCTATGACCTGAACTGAGTAACGCCTCTTATCAGTTCTCTAACTCACTTTATGTCTCTCACTGAGGGTCCTAATCATTCTGGCCTCAATGATTTCTTTTGACGATTGTTAGTAAATGGAAGGCCTGCGGGGGAGAGGTGGAACATAGTGCAGAGAATGCTATAATCTAATGGGTGTCATGTCTGCTCTGCTGGCCCTGGCTTCCTTGCTATGCAACATTTTCACATGGGCATGCAGACAGAATGCACCAGATATTAATTTAACGAATCAATGAATGATTACTTGAGTTTTCATCCCAAAAGATTTCTATGCTTTTCATTATGCTCTTCACCGATTCTCCCCATCTGTACCCCCTTTTGAGACAAGGCTTCACAATGTAATCCCAGCTGTCCCAGAGCTCGGAGCATCCATCCTCAGGATTTGTCCTCTTGAATGGTGTCCAGTCATGTCAGTATTATCTGTCTTTCCTCATTTCCCTATTCGAGGTTCCTGCAGACATGATCAGTAGGAGAAACACAGCAAACATGTAGCTGTCCAACTAGACAACACTCTTCCTCAAGTGCCAATTCACAGTGAACGGTTTAAGCTACTGGGATTTTGAGACTTTGTACAAAAACACCATGTACAACATAAACCCATCTTGGGGCTTTGAGATTTGAGATACTCCAGATCGCAGGGGCAGAGGCGAATGGTGTCCAACAGTAGCCCCCAGGTGCTCATCTTTCTCCCTAAACAGTTGCACCAAAAGAGTTTGTAGCAATGCTTGTGGAACACTGAAGTCTATTCAGTGCTGCAACTCCCAGAGGAAGTCTTAGAGTTGAAGGTGGAACAGTGGAAATTCAGAGCACAGAGGAAAAGACTTAATAAAGTCAGCTATCATGAATTATGACATAAGCTTGCTGGAATATTGCATGTTAAAGGCCAGCTGAGGAAGTTTACCAAGCCTCGGTCCAGAGAGAAAGGTAAGAAAAAGGGAGGATGGATGGAGGAAATGAGGGGTGAGGAATAAGGGAGAAATGGAGAAAAACAATTAAAAAGAGCATGGCAATATAGTTTATTAATAGAGCATTTACTTAGCTGGCACAAGGTCTTCTTGGCTCAATCCCTACTCCAAAAAATCTGAACGGAAGGAAGAAAGGATGGAAGGCAGGCAGGCAGGAAGGAAGGAAGGATGGAAAGCAGGCAGGAAGGCAGGCAGGCAGGAAGGAAAGAAGGATGGAAAGCAGGCAGGAAGGCAGGCAGGCAGAAAGGAAGGAAGGAAGGAAGGAACAAACGAACGAATGAAGGAAGTGACAGAGCCTGTAGCATGTATGACACCACCAAATAGACCAACATTAAATATGAGACTCTTTGTAGGAGACGATAAAGAAGGAGAGCTAGAATTTCCAGACACCATGCCTAAAGCCCCCAAATGTGATTTAAGATATGAACTTAAACATCAATTCTGTTCTGTAATCTTGAAGTAATATGAGCCAAAAGAACAGTATTGCAACCAAATCAATCCACTGCTGAGGAGTGTTGTCACCAGTGGATCTTCACTGGAGGAAAGGCTTGAGGTTGGTTTGCAGAGTGGAAGTAAAGCACACTGAGTAGTAACTCAGGTCTGTGAAGGAGGACCTCAAGGGGTAAATGTTCAGATAAGGGCAGAAAGTCAGTATATTTTTAGTAGTTTGTAATTCTATTTTGTTTTGTACATGCTTTAGGAAACTGTATAATAAAACATATTAGTCTGAGTTACTGTTATTATAAGTTTTGCTTGTCAACCTTGCATTTTGATTTCTCCATAATCCAATGTATTAATGCATTTAAAAGAATTATTAGTTTATGTTTTGGAGATCCAGTGTGTAATCATACACATTTTTATACCAATACACAGGAGAAATTGGCCAGTGTGGTAAAGAAACAGAATTTTATGTTACTGAATTTAGACAGGAATAAAGTTATGTTAGATGGTTTATACTTTAGGTAATCAGATTTGATTCCCATGGTGTGCACAAAGAAAATACCCAAAGGATGTATAGGATGTATATAGAATGGATTGGTAAAGGAATTCATGACAAGTAGTAATACACTACAAATGCTATCAATAATCCTGAGGATATTGGACATGATCTACAAGGAAAAAATGGCACAGATCACAAAATAACAGGAGCAGGCCCTACCTTATCAGCCATTATTTTATGTAAAAATGGATTAAATTATCTATCCAAAAGAAAGATGATTAGAGTGGGACAAATATGTATAGCCTACCTACATGCTTTCTATAAAAACTCATTTTAGGTTTAATGATGTAAACAAACCAAAAGTAATGAAATTAAAGATATATGCAGAGCACAACAAAAAGAGGTCAAGATAGCTACACTAGAATTCAGCAAAGACTGAGAGAAGACTTTACACGGAAAAGTAGACAAGAGACAAAGAATGCTATATATTAACAAATGATTCAGTGCAGTAAGAGTGTATGATAAGGACAATATCACACACCTACTAACAAAGCATAAAATAGATGAATCACAAATTAAGAGAATTCCAAGAAGCAATAGTCTGCGACCATAGAGATTTTCAGTATGTCACTTTTTACAGTGGATAGGACAACAGGACATACAGAAACAGAGGTATTAGACAACACAAAGAACCAGGTAGAGTCCAGGAACACACTGACAATTGCCTGCCCCGAAACAACAGCATATACAACGTTCTCAAGGACCATGATGCATTTTCCAGGATTATCACACACTAGGCCACTAATGAATTCCCAATAGATTTTCATAATGAATATTATATGAAGTATCTTTTCTGGCTAAGGTAAGGTGGAATTAAAAATCAATAGCAGAAGTGAACCAGGAGATTCACAAGTTTGTGGGAGTTAAATAACTCAGTCTTGATCCACCAGAGCAAAGAAGAAAGCTTAACAAGAAAAAAATGCTTAGGCAAGTGTAAACAAAAAGAGGCAAGCTATAGAGGGGGGCAGTAAAGAGACTCATATTACCAGAAATAAAAATGTAGTTATTAAATTATTGTTTCTGACTCTGAAGAAATAGAAACATTATAAACAGATACCAATTGAAGAAGGTGAAATCTACCATGCCTAAGTTATGAAGATCTAAAAAATTGAATAAGTCTGCATCTACTAAAGGAATTTTATCAGTAATCAAAAATACTCCAAGACAGGGAACACTGGACCTATTTATTGACTTCACTGATAGATTACATAAAATAACATCAATTATTATTAAAATCTTCCAGAAATGGAAATTTTCCAAATTTATTCTGAGAAGCTAGTAATATCTTGGTACCTAAGCTAGATAAAAACACAAGGGCACAGACCAATATCCTTATGAAAATTAATGCAAATATCCTTAATAAAATACCAGAAAACAAAATGTACAAGCATAGCAAAATGATTATATACGATAGCCTCATGGGGCTTATTTCTAGAACACAAGGCTGTGCTATCATATCAAAGTGGCCGCTACATTAGTATAATGAAGGAAGGACACAAAGTCGCCTCAAGGAGTACAATAAATAAAAAAAAGAAGAATTTTTTGAAAGTTAATGTTTGCTCATGCTAAGAAGGGGAGGGAGGATATTGCTAGGGAGACATTGAGGCCGGAAGCTAAGCAATGGGCCTTGAGTTTCAGTTTTAGCAAATGAAAGAGTTATGGAGATGAGATGACTTGAGGTATGTAATTTGCTAAAAACGTCTAAGATGTTACGTTTTATGTCATGTGTGCTTTACCACAATATAAACTCTGGAAAATTCAAATGGGTGTTTTAGAAGGAAGATCAAAATATTTTTACTCCTTTTTGGGAATTTCTTCCTCCTCCCCCTTCTATTTCTCTTTGCCCGTATCCTCATTTTGTTTATATTCAGAGTGTGTGGCACTCCTGGTGGAGCATCTTCCGAGAGGGAGGGCCTCTGGAAGTGAGGTAGCCTGGTGAGAGTCAAGGCTCCTCTGGGGTGGGCTCACGGACACCAGACAGTGGATGGGCCATGTATTTGAGAAAGCTTACAATGCCTTGCTTAGCTGTGGAAGAGTTAACCTTCAGCTGCTGACTCTGAGGAGGCACAGGGAATGAAATATATAAGATCTTTTATTAATTTGAGTGTGACTCTACAACCTAATCAATCTTTCTTTAGAATACACAGAAACAGAACTATTCATTAAAGGTTATGATGACCCTTGGGGGATATTTAGGTGTGATGCACAGTCGTGCCGTTCTACATGCCATAAGGACTCTACCTATCTCAGCATTTAGCCTTCCAATTTTAGCATGTAAAAACCAGAGTACGGGGATAGCCAGAAATAGCAAAATATCTTGCCTTCTCGTGTCCTACAGGAACCTTCCTTTATTATAACTATTGTCCCAAGCCTCCGTACTGACCGTGTCAATTCTACCTTTAAGGCCTCCCAGATCACAAGTTTTCCTTTATTCTTTGGCTTTTTCTGTTTTACAAGGAACTTCAAAAAATGTCCAACAGAGTCACTGTGCTTCTAACTGTTTAAAATTGTGCCCAGGTAATTGTAATTTCTACAGTGGCGGCCATTCCTCTGGTCAGTGAAGTCACACTAAGAGGGGGAAAAAAAGATACTTTGAAATTCTATAACAGTGTATTAAAATGCAAATTGGTCTTCCTATTAAAGATTTCTGGAAGTTCTCTGACAACACATTTAAATGCAAATTGCTGAAGTGTAGATGCTAAAATTAAAATGGGGGAAACACAATATACCTGTATGGAAGCTCCAGCGCTTCTAACTGGCAGAGCAGAAGGCAGGGCTCTAGGTCCTCTGATGAAATCATCCTGGGGCAGTGGCCAGGAGGAGCAGAGCCTGCAGAATAGAACTCTAAAACAGTTTCACCTCTGCAGCAACGCAGCAGCACGCATCCGAGCAGAACTGACACACTGGAGCAGATCCTTTCTCCCGCCCCTGTAATGGGATGCCTGGACAGGGACAAGCCACGGTTCGCCCCTCTGGCACTATTTACTTTTCGTTGCTGGCTGCCTTGTCATATTTGCAGCCTGTTGGAAGATTTCTCCCCTCTCCAGGCTGCCTCCAAACTGGATCATCACAGAAGGCAGCTCCCCATGGCAACGGCATAAGCAAATGCCTTCCCACTTCTGGTTTTGTGACACCACAGGGTCTTTCTAATTATTCCAAAGAGTGTCACGGGATTCTCAAAACAAAATTTGTCTTAATTCACTCTCAGTTTAAAAATAAATGTGCCCAATTCTGGTTTGGGGCTGCACAGTGGTGGTGAGAGAGGTAGACAATAAGTTACATAAAGGGTGCCGGTGGGAGTGACGTTAAAGAATGAAACCAAGAACTGCTCAACAGGTTTGAAAGCTTAGAGACTGTTTTGCAGCTGTGTGATTTCCTAAGAATGGCTGGAATGGGCCCCTAGTTCCCAAGGGCGCCAAGATCAATATCCTCTCTTCCCGTGGAAAGAACGTTTCTTGGCAAAGCTAGGCATTCCAGCCTATGACACTGGTTGTCCAGGTGGCCTGCCTTTATGTGCTACTCTGTGGCTTCTAGAACACCTCCTGATGAAATGAATCTCTTTGGCAACTTTGCTTAAAAATTAAATTTCAAAATTATACTAATAATATTATAACTACATTTTCACTTAAAAAAAAAAAAAACTTTTGGCTTAAACACATAGCCATCTCTTCTTTCTCAGAGACAGCCCCTGCCATGACTTTGCGATGGACCTTTCATGAGTTCCAGAATACATCTACAGACAGTAGGAATAACAATTGTGTGTGCTCTCTTAAAAATATTCTAATTTTATAGTACGTTTTCTTCATCTGAATAGTATCTTTAGGGGTGTGATTAGTTTTGACGTAACTCATTTCTCTTTTTTTTATTAATTTATTCTTGTTACATCTCAATGGTTATCCCATCCCTTGTACCCTCCCATTCTTCCCTCCCTCCCATTTTCCCCCTACTCTCCCCCCCAATGACTGTGCCTGAGGGGGACTTCCTCCCCCTTTATATGCTCAGGAAGGATAGCAGGCTACCAAGAAGAGACTTGATACCCTAACCCATTTTTTTTAGCTCTGGCATCATGCGATACTATTCCTTTAATCACTTCCTTAAAGGGAGACACAGGTTATTACTATTGAACAGTAATAAAGAGCTCACAGAAGGGGAACACAGAAGGAAATGTGCTACTGTTCCCACACCCATCACAAGGGTCCTGACCAGCATTATAAACAAAATGCAGGTAACAAGCTGACAATACAGTCTCATTCAGTCAAAAATTTTCATACTACTGGAGGCTACAGGAACTAAAACTGGGCGATCCAGTAAGTTTTGCCTTTATTTTTTGTTTGTCATTTGTTTTTCTGTACAGGTTCATTGATGAATGGACAGCATGCAGACGTGTAACTGGGCATCTGCGTGTTGATCTAAAGTAACAGATTGAGGGGGGAACCTCAGAGAGGCGTTGTGTTCACAAGTCATGTCTTTGTCTCTGGCAGCGGGCAGGATTCATCTACAGTGAGGGTCTTTTCGGGAGACCCTCACAGGCATGAGAGGCACGGGAAGGTACCGTGGTCTGTCTTCTAGAAGGGCACTGTAGTTTCTGTGATGGGTGTTCCATCTATTGTTATCATTTGTCCTGCTGACATTGCTTTGGGTCCTCTCCAGCAACCCTGTGAAAATTGGAGAAACGGAGTTAGAGAACAGGGGAATGGGAGAAAAGTTGGCAGACCTGGCTCCAGGAGTTTCCCACCCTCTTAGGCTCAATGCATTTAATATGCTGAGCCACCATCTCTTAAATTATTATGTTCTAAGAATACCTTGAAATAAAATTACTATGATTTTAACTTTTCAAATAATTTGCCAACTTCTTCTAGCCAGGTAATTCTGGCATAGACCTAGAAGTCTGACTAGAGTCTGCTTTCCTGGAAAGAGAGGGGTTAATCTTTATTATGATTCCAGTTTATAACCTATGAAATAAAAAAATAACAGAATGTAAGAAGTTATAACGACAGTCATATTCTGTGTAATGACAGGGTGTAAAACAGGGCTCTGTTAATGTCATTTTTAAAAAGTATTTCCATGCCTATATGGGTTCTATAATCTCCCTTGGGGTGAAAATTTCACTATAAAATTTCCCTTGTTTTATTTCCTTTCTTAAAACTTTGTTCAGGAAACAACAATTTGCAGTTGTAGACTTCTTTGTCTTACGTGGTGGGCTTCATAGCTTAGAAGGTTGAGTATCTGGGATCTTTAGGTGACATGAATGGTTCAGCTTCCATGATGATATGCAGACAGAGATAGCCCACTGGCCGGTCAGTATCTCATGAACTGCTGGGTAACTTTCTGATGAGCACAGGAACCTGGGGAACAGAAAGGCTTTGAGTGTTTCCCTTTCAGTCACTCGACTACAGAACTAGAGAAAGAAGTTCCGCTCACGACATCATATGTCTGAGAATACTGACTATAATGGAACGAAGCATCGTGTTGAAAAGCTTTGAGCAAGACAGTGGCAGGGCCAGCGTTATCTACCAGACTCTGAAAAACTGAGTTTGAAGGATAGAGTTCCATGCATTTTGAAAAATTCCACAATACAATCAGAAAACACACATGCACACCCACATGCACACATGCACACACAATAACCTACAGCTTCTTTGCATGCAAATCTAACTCCCCATTTCTAACTCCTCACACTGCTGATCTCTGACATAGCACAGTTTCCAAGACCTCATACGAATGGACACACACAGGGTTGAACATTTAAACCTGGCTGTTTTCACTTATGTAATGTGTTTAAGGTTAACATGTCTGAGAGATTATATGAGATATTATCATTTCTTAAAAACAATCCAATGCATGGCTGCCAGGAAAGCTTGCTCATCCACTTATTGAAGGCCACTTAGATTATTTCCACCTTTTGGTAATTATGAATTGTGCTGCTGTAAATATTTGTGTATACATGGTTTGTGTGAAGATTCCATTTCTACAGGGTATATAGCAATGTGGGATTGCTATGTTATCTAGTAAGCCTATATTTAGCATATAAAGAAATTGCCAAGGTCTTAAACTGCATAATCATGTCATTTTGCAATCACAGAGAATAAGATATCTAGTCACCTACAATTCTGTCAGTATTTGGTGCTTATAATGGTTAGATTCTATCCCATTTATTCAGTTTGCAGTACTATGCTTTGTGCTTGTTTATCATTTGTACATCTTTTGAGGGAAATGTCTGTTAAAGTATTTTATGCAGCTTTAAATCACATTGTTACCATTTTCTTGTATTTGGACACTCATCTTCAGATTCAGTCTTTTGTTAGGTCTCTGATTTCTGGCTTTTTGCTCCAAGTAGAAGCTGGTTCTACATTTATCATTTCAGAAGGAAAGCATTTAGCTTTGTTTTTTAAAAAATTTTTAAATTGTTTACATATACATTTATATTATTACATATATATAAAATAAACTAACAGAAAGAACCACAAAACAAAGAGGAATTATAAAAATGTTACATTCATAGTGTTTTGGCTATTTGTATTTGGCAGCCTTGAAGAAAACCTCTTTCCTATGTTGGGTAGTCTACAAGTCTGAATGTAAATCAGTATCTATAATTTCTCATCTCTATCAACTTAAAACATCTATCTAGACATAAAAACATTTTAACCCTTAAACAATTAAGCTTAATTGTAAAACTAAACTATCTTGTCTTCAAACCCATCAGAGACTTGAGAAGGAATAAATTTAATTACCTGAACATACAGGGGGTGCAGGTTAGCAGCTTCCAAAGTGAGAAAATGACAGAGACAGTTTGCTGCCTGAACAGTCACCCAAAACTCTCTATAACATTGGAGCATCATCTTCAGCCTTCTGGCCCATTGTTGCTCACAAGGTTATTTTTAGTTCATTGGTAGAAAATTTTGTATATTGATGCAAAAAATTTAATTTTGATACATTGGTATAGAATTCAAATTTAAGATTATTCTTCACACACATTATATATATTTCTACTCTAATATGAAGTATTGTACCCATACAACTTAAGTGAACAAAAGGTTTACCTCCAATACTTTGAAAGTGTTATTGCAGGCTGTTTAGGATAGTAAATTATACATGTTGTTAGTTGATCAAATCATGGTCATGTCTATTTTTTCACAAGAATATACATCCTAGGTGTAACTGATAGATATGATTCTATAGATAGATAAGGTAAAATAGGTAAGGTCTTCAAAAACCCCAGAGTCCTACAGACTATGGCATTTAAAGGTGTTTTTATTGTTTTAAGGATTCTTTGACAATAAGACAGGTTAACTCCTGGCAACACCCAGCCTACCTCAAAGAGGATGATGAACATCAAAGAACATCCTTATGGAGATGGCTTCAAATGTGGCAAACAAGCCACTGGGCAAAATGTCCTTGTTTCAGCTACAGACAGATTTCTGTCTAAAAATAGGCAAGCTTGGATACAGGTAGAGTGGATGGCCAAATTCTGCCAAGACAGGGTAAGCAAATCCTCAATAGTTTCTGCCTCACAAATATGTCTTTCAGATTAACTTTGCTTTTAGTAGCATTTTGGTTTTTGGTGTTGTCAGACCAAATTTTTATAGAAAAGGACTTTTTGGCTCTTGCTGCTTTTGTTGGTTTGTGATGCTATTCCTGTTTTGTAGCCTGGGGTTGTTTTGACCTCATCCCCTCCCACATCAGCATTCTCAGTGCATTATAGACCTGTCTGTATGCCCGACTAACTTAACATTTTTGCTTGACTTCTATTTCAGTTCTAGAATCAAGTAGCTCTTGGAACCAGGGCAGGTTGAGAAAGGTGTGGAACTGCATACGGTTTGAAAGCATTTGAGGACAGAAATGGAAATGAGATACAGAAGTCAAGGTGAGGCAGAGTGACGCTCACCTTAA
The DNA here is from genome assembly GCA_907169655.1 of Acomys percivali. Lineage (NCBI taxonomy): Eukaryota > Metazoa > Chordata > Mammalia > Rodentia > Muridae > Acomys > Acomys percivali. Next base: position 45,045,400 of record OU015744.1, on the reverse strand, counting down.
GCAAACATGGTCTGAAGTGTAGCACCTTGTTTCTTACTCAAGTTTGGCTATTCTGATGGGTGGAGAGCCAGCTCTACATTGCTCTATAGTTTGATTCTCAATTGATTTCTGTACTAAATGAAGTAACAGTTCATTACATAAGGGTTCACGTATGGAGGCTCCCGCAAGACAGACTTAGTTTGATTTAGAAGCTGTGTGCTCTCCTAATGTCTAAGAACTCTGTCTGACCACAGATCTCCAAGATCTTCTGTGATGTTATCATCTACAAATGCTATCCTTCTGTGTTTTCCATTCAAGTTGGGCATCCATTTTGATTTCATTTTATTTACTGAGAAAAGTATAAATGCGTGTGAGTAGTTGTTGTTTTATGTTTCTTTTGCCTAAATGTTAATTTATGTAGCTCTATTTGTTAAAAATGATTATTCTGTCTCCAGTGACCTGCTTGTGCATTGTTATGAAAAGCAGTTCCAATTCCTCTGTTTCTATTTCTGCAATGCAGTTTTTCATTGCTGCATATAAACACCTCTGCTTCCATAGCATTATGTTTATTTTAGTTTCATTTTTTTCTAATTGACTAAGTAATTAGTTCAAGGGATTGAGTTCAGGACCTTGTTCACAATAGACAAATACACCTCCACTGAGATACATCTTTAGCTCACAGTGTACTCATACCATGAATTTATTAAGTTATCAGTGAGCATTCTACTTTTTTTTTTTAAAGACAGGGTTTCTCTGTGTGGTTCTGGCTATCCTGGAACTTGCTCTGTAAACCAGACTGGCCTCAAAGTCAGAGATACACCTAGCTTTGCCTCTCAAGTGCTGGGATTAAAGACATGGACCACTACTTCCTTCTGTTTTCAAATTCTCTCAACTATTTTATTTCCTTTAATAAAAATTAGACTTTTTGCCAGGCTTTCCAAATAGTCAGCCTAAAAATTTGATTGGGATAGTATTACATTTATGTATTATTTAAATTAGATTTAAAAATAATTTTTAAATGTTGAAGACTCTAAATAATGTAATGTTTAATTAAGCTTTCTTTTATATTTTTTCTTTGATGTTCTATGTTTTTTAACAATGGAGTCCTAACTCATTTTACTAGGTTTATCCCAAACCAATCAGCCTGTTTCCCTTCCCTTCTTCCCTTCCCTTCTTCCCTTCCCTTCTTCCCTTCCCTTCCCTTCCCATCTTCCCTTCCCTTCCCTTCCTTTCCCTTCCCTTCTCTCTTTTGAGACAGCTTGAACACTTTGATTGCATTAAATCTTTGAACACTTAAAATATTGTTTAGAGTAAGGAAATAAGATTGATTTTTGTTTATTGATCTCAGATCCCCTGTCTTGGCTGAATTGTTAATTCTTCATGTCAAGGCACTTGCTTTCTAGATGGTTTTGGATTTTTCTTTGCAGATAATTATTTGGCCTGTCAGTAGAGTTTTGTTGATTCTTTTCCAATGTGGATACATTTTGTTTCTTTTCTTGATCTATTTCTTTTCTTGCAATTACTAGGGCTTTAATTATGTCCAGTGGAATTGATGGAATGGATGTGTCTTTGTCCCATTGATTCATTCATTGCTAATTATGATGTAGGCTGTGTATTTTTATAGTGATTCTCAATCAGCACCATATTTTTATAGTAATTCTCAATCAAGTTAAGCGTATTTCTTCTATTTCTAGTGTGTGCAGAGTTAGGATTTTTTGTTTGTTTAAATCTTGAATGAATGTTTAATTTTTAAAACTTTTTCTGCATGAATCGATGTGACTTTCTCCATTGTTCTGTTAATATTAACTACTGATTTTCAAGTAATGAAATAGCCTTGTATTTCTAGGATAAAGTTCACTTTGTCCCAGCCCATGATTCTTTTTATTGTCTGACATGACTTGCCAGTATTTCATGAAGGAATTTGGTGCCTAATATATTCATAAGAGATAACTGTTCTGCAGTTTTCATTTTTTGTGCTCCCTGTGTCTAATTTTGGCATCAGGGTAAGGTTGGTGTCATGAAATGAGTTGAAGAGTTGAAGAGGCCTGCTTATCTGCCTCCTAAAAGGTATTGCAAAGACTGGGCATTATGCAATTTTCAAACTCATATGAAGTTTTCAGATGTGAAACCTAAAGACTTTTTTTTTTTTAAAGATTCTCAATTATGATTTCAACTTTTAAACTAGGTACAGAAATGTTCACATAAATGATCATCCCCTCCCACACCAAAATGAGTTTGATGACATATCGTTTACCTCGTTTATTTCATCTAATTTGTAGCCTGAATTTCTTACTGTTGTCATGGAATAGTGTCCATAGCATCTGTAGCATACATTTGGATATTAATAGTTTGTATTTCCCACTTTATCTCACTTATTTAACTGGCTCTGTATTCATTTTATTTTGTCAAAAAAGTTGCTTTTATTTTCATTGATTGCCTTGTGTTTCATATTTTCACATATCTGCTTTATTGTTATTATTATTATTATTATTATTATTATTATTATTATTATTATTATTA
>OU015744.1:45031100-45042891 GCA_907169655.1 Acomys percivali | reverse complement strand
TATTATTATTATTATTATTATTATTATTATTATTATTATTATTATTAATTTACTTCTTCTGCCTTATTTAAGCTCCCTGACCATTTCTCTTTTCACTTCTTAGGGTAGAAATTTAAGTTACGGAGTTTCTTTAATCTGAACATAAGCATGTAGCACTACATTGTCATCAAAACATTGCTTTGGATGGACCACCTAAATTTTGACATAGTATATGTTCAACTTCATTCAATTCTAGATATTTTCTACCATCTTTTTCAAACTTTCCCTTTGACTCAGTGTTTGTTTACGCGTTCTTCAACTTTCAGCTATGTGAAGATTTCTTTTTTAGAATCCTCTACTTACTGATTCCTGGTTCCATTTTGTTATAAACAAAAAATAATGCTTTGAATCATCTCAACTGTGATATGTCTACTTTTATTTTTCTGATACATCCTGTGGTCTCACTCACTGTGTGCCATGTGTGCACTTGAAGAAAAAAACAGGTGCTCTATTGTTGTTGAGTGGAATGCTTTGTAGATGTTAATTAGGTCAAGTTCACTGATGGTGCAGTGAAGGACTGCTATGTCCTGTTGACTGTCTCTCTACTTGATCTCTTGATTACTGAGAGATGAGTCTGCATGTATAATGAATTTGCCTGTCTTTCCATGCTGTTACCTCCATTTTCTTTCTGCACGTATCTTAAGAAGCTGTCATTTGGTACAGATACACTTAGCAGTTTCACGGTTTTCTCCTGAGCCGATCCTTTTCTTCCATTTGTGAAGTTCCTTTTTAGCTCTGGTGTGATACTGTGTGTTGTATGTTTGTTTCCCCTCCAGTTCCCAGCATATAATTCCTAAAGCCTCAGCATCTAAGGAATGAGGAGGGGCTTTTATACTCTGCTAAGGTGACTGCTGCTTTGTTAGGGGTCCTTGCAGGCTTCATGGTGAGGCCTGGCATGAGACTATACACAGCAGAAGGAAAGGATCGGAGCTCTAGCCTCATCCTACAGCGAGTGGCAGGGGTGGCAAAGGCAGGCAGAAGGTTGAGTTGAATACAAATGGCAAGTGATTTAATCAACCACATGCACGCAGCAATGTATTCATAAAAACCCGAAAGGCTGAGTTCAGAGAGCTTCCACATAACTAAACGTGTGGAAGTCCTAGGGGGTAGCTTGCCAGAGAGACGTTGGAGAGTCAATGCTTCTCCCACATGCCTTCCTCCATCCATCCATTGTATCCTTTAGGCCATCTCTTATTACTAAACCAGCATCTCTAAGAAACATTTCCATGAGGTATGGGAGTTGCTATAGTGGATTGATCAAATTCAAGGAATGGACTGTGATTTGTGATCATCTTGTCAGAAGTGTAGGTGATAGCTTAATACTTGGGACTTGGTACCTGAAGTGACAGAAAGTTTTATGAGGCTTGCGTCAGATTTACTGTGTGGGGTGCTTTTGTAAAAAGACTGCACTTGACCCCTGTCAAGCAACTAAAAGCAGAATTAAAGTCTGACATTTGGGCCTTCATCTTGAATTTGGACCCTTTAGTGTGAGTCAGATGCCTTCTTAGTTCTGCCTGTAGGTACATTTACACTTAAGGGGTGTCAGTCTGAAAATTGGTAAGACATGATTGATTGGCCCTAAATTTTACCTAAGTCATCTTGTTCCACTTATAGGCTGAAGGCATAACTGTTAGCATAAGTAAGATCTCTTATTTCTAACTTCCAGAATATTTTGTTCCACATCTTCAAAGAGGTGACAGAAAATCCGCTGTCATTATTTTAAACCTGCAGTGAACTTAGAATCCAGAAGCAATGGGGCATCCCAGGCAGATCTTGCTCTAATTAGGAGAAATTATCACACAGCAGAAAAGGTAGTTGATCCCCTAAGAAGGAGCCATCAACTCCTAGAAACCAGATGGCCTCCTCAAGTTACTGGTAAGGTTTTTTTTGGAGCCACTTTACAGAAGCCAGAATGAGATCATGATCAGCTGGGCCACAGTTAAACCAGAGCTGACTCACTTATGAGCTACTCCATGCCTTCATTTTCCTCTATTTAAACTTATAATTCATGTAACCCCCAAAATGTGCTAAGATGTTTCATCTGACTCCCCAGTTATAGCCTTCTCAACTGATATTCTTCCCTGTCTTCCCACTGTTCTTGTGTTTGGCCTTGTTGGGCTGTGTAGCTATCCTGGCCTTTTAGATTCCAAAGAACTGACCTCTGAGCCAGGGCTCCAGGTAACAGAAGAAAAACCACCTGTTTTCTCACCTTTTATCTAATAAGTTATTGTGCTCCTTATCTGGACTTACATGATTATTTCCATGACAGGGTATGATCTGGTGGCAAAGGAGCAAGGAGACAAATCACACTCTTGGAAACGGTGGAACCCCTTTTGTCAGCTTTTCTGGTATTATAGAAATATATAATCTGAACTCTTCTGAAATTCTCTATAGGGCCCAGAAACATAACTGAGGCATGCCTGAGTTCAACTCAGAAGATAAAAAGGTAGAAATGAGGACTTTTTGCCCAGTGGCTAGTTTGCCACATTTGAGGTCCTCATTTCTATTACAGACAGAATTCTGCCTTTAAAAAGGGAAAGCTTGGATGCAGGCAGAGTTAATGCCAAATTCTGCCAAGACAGGCTAAGCAAGTCCTCAATAGTTCTTGCCTCACAAATATGTTTGTCAGATATATTGGGCCAGAAGGTTGAAGAAGATGCTCCAACTTTATAGAGAGTTTTGGGTGACTATTCAGGTAGAAAACTGTCTCTGTCATCTTTTCATTTGGAAAGCTACTAACCTGCACTTTCTTCATACTTAGATAATCAAGTTTTCTCCTTCTCAAGTCTCTGAGGGAATTGAAGACCAGGTAGCTTAATTTTACAATGAAGCTTAATTGTTTATGGGTTAAGATGCTTTTAGGTCTAGATAGGTGTTCTAAATTGATAATGACAATATGTGATGGAGATTGATTTACATTCAGAAATTTATATGTGCCAAGATAGGAAAGATGTCTTCTTTAAGGCTGTCAAATACAAATAGCCAAAACACTAAGAATGTAACAGTTGTATAATTCCTGATTGTGTCACGGTTATTCTTGCCATAGGTAATCTAGTGTGTGTGTGTGTGTGTGTGTGTGTGTGTGTGTGTGTGTGTGTGTGCGCGTGTGTATGTGTGTGTGTGCATATGTACAAAAATAAAATAATTAAAAAAACAAAAACAAAACAAAAGAATAAAAAGATGAAGGAACAGGGCTTTCTCTTCCTATTTCCTGTTGAAGGCATTTGGAATCTGAAGACAAGAGTGGCAGGACACTAGGGCAAAGAGCACTCAGCAGGGAGTCACCAGGGAGTCACTCAGGATGGGGGCACTTCAGGAAGAAGCTGAGGGGGGTGGGGTGGGGGTTGGGAGTAGGTGCTGAAGGATAGGGAAGGGAAAGGAGGAATGAGCAGCCAGATGCCCAAAAGATTGGGGGGCCAGGGTGGGGGGTGGTGGGGGAGTGAGATGTCACGCTAAGCCTTTTCTTTCTTGGTTTTGAAGTGGATGGAGGATCTCTACAAAGATAACCCACCTAAGCCTCTTGACCCCTTCAGGTAACACCCAACTCTATTTTAGTCAATTAGAACTGGAGTATGTGGTAGTTTGAATAAAAGTGGCCTTCTATTTGGCTGTTTAGTCATCAGGGAGTGGCACTCCTTGAGAAGGATTAGGAGGTGGGGCCTTGTTGGAGGAAATGTACTACTAGGGGTGGGCTGTAAGATTTCAAAAGCCCAAGGCAGGCACAGTGACCCTCTCTTCCTGTTACCTGTGCATCCAGATATAGAATTCTCAGCTACTTCTCCAGCACTGGGTTTGGCTGTGTGCCAACAGAATGGTAATAGCCAAAACCTCTGAGACTGTAAGCCAGACCCAATTAGAGGCTTTCTTTTACAGGAGGTGCCTTGGTCATGGTGTCTTCTCACACCAATAGAACAGGGACCAAAACGGTGCTGCTTGCATAGATTCTAACCCAAAACAAACCCAGAAATTCTGTGGTGTGAATGAAAACTGAATCTTGGAGACTTAGTTTCTGAAGACCACACCATGGTCATAAAAATCATGAAAAAAAGGAAGGAAGGAAAATAAGCCTACCAAGGCTATGTTTACATGAGGGTGTACTCCCTCAGTTTGTGGTCATTTAGTTTAAGGAAAAAAAGGGGACAATATTTAGAACTCAAGGGACAGTATTACTTTTGAAGTAGTTAAATCCAGTTTCTTGAAATCTTAGAGCTTGGAGCCTGTCTTGTGTTGGATGTCTCATATAGTTTTCCTTTGGCTTAATTGTTAGAAAAAATTATTTTCACAACATGGTCAAGTCATACTATTTCCAGCTTTATACTATCCCTCCCCAGCAACTTTAGCAAATAAACTACCTTTCTTGAATTTGTAACTGAAAGTAGGAAGTTCTGGTAGACTCATCTGGGTCAGGCTGTTCTCAGTGGCCAGGCCTAGGGATGAAGGCAGAGGTATGCCCTGTCTCGTGTTTGCAAACAGATTGAGTGCCAATGAGAAAAGAGCAAGCGTTCTATACAAAATGAGGTCGTGTGAACAGTAGGGCGGGTGCAGATTGTACAAGGCAAAATGAGTGCGCTCCACTGTGTAGGTGATGTGAAGGGATGGAAGGTTCTCAAGGGAGACTTTTCCTACTTCACAGCGTGCCTTAGGAATCTGTTGTCTATGAGAACGAAGGCTCACAGGCTGGGTTTCTAAAACTCTAACAGAAACATTTCTCCTGCACCTAGGGGGCAAATAAATATGGTGAGACTTTGAAGCCACTGATTTTCGAATTGACATGTATAGTAAATGCAGTCCTCAGATGACGTTGAATGGCATGCACGGAAGATGAAATACGCCCCCTTTTGCAATAATTGCTACTTGCTGTATTTTGTTACTTACAAGAAGGAACAGATTTCAGGTTTAAAAAGATTGCCTTTCAAGTTAAAAAGTCAGATATAGTTTTTGCGTCTAAAATTTCAGACTTGATACCCTATGAGCATATAAAGGGAGAGGAAGTCCCCCTCAGTCACAGTCATAGGGGAGGGGAGTAAGGGGAAAATGGGAGAGAGGGAGGAATGGGAGGATACAAGGGATGGGATAACCATTGAGATGTAATAAGAATAAATTAATAAAATAAAATGATCCAGTGGGTCCTAGAAACCTACAAGTAGAACATTATGATAGGCAGATTTGGGTCACGGGGTCCCGCTCAAACTAAGGCCCTAGCCAAGGACAATACAGGCGGTAAAATTTAAACCCCTACCCTGATCTAGCCCATGGACAGGACAGTCTCCACACTTGAGTGGAGAGAGGGATTTGACTTTCTCAAGTACTCTGGTGCCTCACATTTGACTATGTCCCCTGGCAGGGGAGACCTAGTGGCACTCAGAGGAAGGACAGCAGGTCACTGAGAAGAGACTTGATACCCTATGAGCATATACAGAGGGAGTATCCCTCTGAGGAACAGTCATAGGGGAGGGGAATAAGGGGAAAATGGGAGGGAGGGGAGAATGGGAGGATACAAGGGATGGGATAACCATAGAGATGTAACAAGAATAAATTAATAATAAAAAAATAAATAAAAAAAATTTAAAAAAGGAAAGAAAATAACAATATAATAATAAAAATAAAATAAAATTTCAGAGCTGTGGAAAACTCACTAAGAATTAAAAGCAGAATTGGTGGTGAAGAGGGCAGACATTTCTAAACTTGTGGCTGTCTCACTTCTGTTTTGGTTCTCCTTATGAACAGGTTTAGTCAGGACTGACAGGTCAGTGCGACATGGAGCCCCATCAGAGCACCCCTTCACAGAAGCACTGTAGGTCAGCCCCGACTGGTCAGCTGACAGCAGAATAGAGGAAGTGAGAAGCTTGTGGACAAAACGACTTCACAAAACACGGAACAGGCCTCTGAGAAGAAGTAATGTGTAGGTAGATATGATGTAAGGAATCCATGACTGCTGTTGAGGCAGCTACATCATAAAAAATTTCCCAGGAACCAATAAAGAGACAGGATATTGAACATTTCCTGTACAATTGCCCAAGTTACCATTTAACACTCAAGAGAATTTATCTTCAGCATCTTTGAATTAAGAAGAAAAAGGAAGATTATAAAGAAAGAAACAGTTTAACATTTTTTTATGAGTGTGTTATAGTTTAACTGTTAAATGTCCAGCCTCGTGTGATTGAACACTGGCTGCCTGCCTGGTGGCTGTAGTACCTTTAGAAAGCAGGCCCTACCTGGCTGATGCAGGTAGTTGAACAGGCCTCACAGCCCACCTCTAGCTCTGCAGGCCTTCTGCATGGCCTGGGAACCAGCATCCCCACAACCTTCTGTGGCAATGGAGTAGGCCGCTCCTGTTGCTACACACCTTCTCACCGTGAAACTCTGATGCAAAGTAATCCCCTCTCCTGTTCTCTATTCCATCAGTACTGTCAGGTATTTTGTTATGGTGATGAGAAGGTGACTAATAAGACATTACTGATGTGTTCTATTTCTAAGCCCTCCTGCCCGTTCCTGTCCTCGTCTCTGCTGCGTGTGGAGTCAGGGAATTTGGTTTTGTCCCCTTTTGACTTCTTCTTTGGGACCCAGTAACGCTGAAGTTTTGCTTTTTTTGTTTCTCAAAGCAGCATAAACTTACTGTGGATTCTTCCTGGATTTTATCTTAAACATTTGAATGATGTCCATGTACTGGTTTGCCTCACAAGTATAAAGTTGATGAACAGTGAAAGGGGCATTCTTGTTTTAATTTCAAGCCTGCACCCCATCAAGCCGGCATTTCCATCTGCACCCTTAGGGTTACGGTCTGGAATGATGATGTTTTGTGGTTGACAGTGACGACGTGCTGGTGACCTCACCTGAGAACACACATGCAGGAAAGCCATTTGTGGTTCATGTTCCATTCCTTCAAAACAGACAAGATCGAGCAGATTATAGACTTGGAGAATGCGTTGTTTCAGCCATAGGTCCAAGCCCTTGGAGAATAGATGATAGTAGTGTGCTCGTCATTAAAGACAGTCTGTCTTTACTACAGAGTCTGTTTAAGAGGTTTTTGTTTGTTTGTTGGTTTGTTTTAATTTTCATCCAGGCCAGCAATCAGGAAGGACTGATTTGTTGTTAAGCTGGGCTTCATAGTTTTTCATTACTTCTCCCATTTTGTTCTTGATTGTCATACCTCTGGATGATTTATTCGGGATAGTCATATTCAAGCATATGAGCAAATGTACCTCTTTCTTTCTAAAAATGTCTTTGTTGTACATGATCCTCACATTCCTGAGTTAGAGATATTGACTCTTACAGAGATATGACTGTAAGATGGCCTCTGCTGTTATTTTGACCTCTAATTAATTAATTAAACACCATCATTGGGTGCTTAATTCATAAATGCTTGTACATTTTCAAAGGGCTCTCAGATGCATGGAAAATAACTCATTTTAATAAGTAATATACCTTGTACATCTTGCGTGATAAGCCTTAGACTGGCTTCGTAATTTAACAATTTAATTTAAAAAGATAGTTCTCAATATGAGCATGCTTAGCTACCATCAGAGGTGCTGGTGCACAGCTGATGAATAAGACTTTGTCTTCCAGCATGGGGGTTGGAAGCAGGAAGCAGATGCCCTCGCTTATTGACATTCCATGCTTCAGAGCTGTCATTTAATTTTACATCCAGTTACTGCTTTATAAGGAAGAATTATATCTCTGTCTTTAATGCTAATTTTAAGAGTATTTGCAAAGTTTCTCTCTATATATCAAGCTACCTAGAGCTGCTTTAATGGTGTCATAGTGCATTCCCTACTGTGGCCGGGGAGAAACCATCTATTTTCTACGATAATTGTGGCGAGAGCAGTAGCAAGAGCAATGAAACTATGTCAAACAATAATTAAGCGTTTACTATGTACCAGGTATGACTATAAATATACTTTATGATTTATGTCTTATAATCTTTATTTGTTCCCAGAAATAGGCATGAAGGCAGGTTTGAATATGCAAGCATTTTGTTAAGGAAAATGTCTTCAGTGGCAAAATGAGAGGAAACTGCAGGAGGCTGGAGGTCTCTTAGGTCGTTATGGTGGCTATTCTCGGTGGTCAACATGGCTACACCTGGCGTTAACTAAAACCCACACTGGGCACACCTGTGAGGGACTTTTTTTTTTAATTAAATAATTTTCAAGGGAGAAGGCCCGCGTAAAATTTGTTTTTATTCTTCTCTCACACATTACATTCTGACCACAGTTTCTCTGCCTCTACTGCTCCTGGCTTCACCCCTCTCCCCACACTCCCTCTCCCCCAGATCCAGTCCTTTTCCATTTCCCTTCAAAAACACAGCAGGGGGAATCCACTTTTAATCCACATCTTCTGAGGTGGGAAGATCCACTTTTAATCTGGGCCACACCTGCTACAGGAAGCCTTTGTGAAAGTCATGGAAGAAGGAAGAATGCTTTTTTTGCCTGCTTGCTTTAGCTCTCTTTGGCAAGTCCATTCCTTCACTGATATCACAGCCTACTTCCTTGGGATTCTAACATGCATCGAAGAGCAGCTGAAACATCCTGACTCATGGACTGAACAGCTACTGCATTCTTGAACCTCTCATTGTTTAGACAGCTATTGTTGTTGGACTCATTGGACCACAGACCAATTCTAATAAATCCCTTAAGAATGTGTGTGTGTGTGTGTGTGTGTGTGTGTGTGTGTGTGTTCTATATGTTATGTATAAACTCTGTTACTCTACAGAACCCTGACTAATACAGTCACAATCCCTGTTTCTCCTGAAGTGCGAGTGGAAAAAGAGGTTAGGCAAAACTATCTTCGATGGTCAGTTATCAATCAAGGGACCATTAGGCAAGATGTATGCAGTGGTTTGAATGAGAGTGGCTCCCTTGGGCTCATGTATTTCAATGCTTGGTTCCTGGATAGGGAGGATTAGGCGGTATAGGTATAGCCTTGTTGGAGGACATGTGTCCCTGGTGTTGGGCTTTGAAATTCCCAAAGCTCATGCAAAGCTCAGTCTGTCTGTCTGATTGTCTGTCCGTCCTTCCCTCCCCTCCCCTCTCCTTTCTTGTCCCCTCCTCTCTCTCAGTCTCCGTATGTCCAAGGAATCTTAAGTGGAAATTGACTGTCAAAGCAGTCTCTGATCTTCCAAAAATGGCCCTGTCTGAATACTCTTTCTGAATTCTAGTTTATTGCAAAAGGAAAGATAACTATGTATAGGGTTGGGGTGGAGGGTTGATTGCAACACTGGTGTGGAAGGTGGAGAAGCTACCACCTTAGTAAACTGATCCCTGATGCTCACTGTAGCTGAAAGTTTGTAGATGCAGAAAACTAAGGCTACACAGAGTAGGTCATCAATCTGAGGAAGGTTAACAAGTAACAACTGAGAGCCAGGATCTCAGCCAGTGCAGTCTGGTATCCCATTCTGTTACTTTGACCAGATAATCATTTGTTAAGGTTATATTGGATATTTTTTTATGTAAGATACTTAACAGAAACGTTTACAAGGACTTATAATTGCCCATGGGTCTCATTGAAGATGTAGTTAAATGTCTCCTCACCCAGTAGATTCCAGGTTGGTTAGTCAGGGATGGAACTTCAGAATTGACCTGTTAAGGGGCATGCTTGCTGATTCTTATGCATGGCTCTTCAGTTGGACTTTTATATATGCTACTATGGGAAATAGAACTTCAGGTGGATGCTGAAAAGGGTAGCTGATATTCTGGTTGTACCAGTTTCTAGTTGCAAGGTCTTGGATGATTTACCTAAGTTCATGAAACCCAGCTTACAGCTTTGCGAGCTGGAATGGTAATAACATTGCTGATTAATGACTCAGGACTCACACCTGCTTGGTTCCTACTGGGCTAGATGTGAACATTGTGCCTGGTGGGGCAAGCACAGTGAAAGTGCAGGTTGTGATGATTCTGTCCTGGTCATGCCCCTCCACCCCAGCAGCGAGATACTTCTCTGAGTGTATCTGGCACTAATGATTGGTGGAAGCTGATTATTTGTCAAATTTCATGTACTTTAACTTTGTCTTTCTATTCCTATGAGTCAAAGAGGAGTGTCATTTAGTGAGACAATACATCAAAAGAGGAGTCACCTCTATATCTTCAGTACAATACATGAGGTCTTCAAGGAGGATCCTGGTCCTGTGAAAGGCTTGGGAATGGAATCCTTGCATTGGCCCTTCACTGCTGCCCTTGGGTTCTGTCTTTTCCACAGCACTGCCAATATGTTTAACACATCAACAGCGAGAGTAAATCGCACTGCTGTGGAACATGATAGAAAATTTCACTTATTGGTTGTTCCTTTCTCTAGCTAACTATGGGGACCAGAATGTACCTAGTGCCTTCAGCCTGTAACATATTACTCTTAGGTTCCTAGTATACTAGTTGCTCATGGGAAGTAGTATCTGGCTAATCCTCCAAGGATTTAAGAGAATAGAGTTTTAAAATAGTGATGTACTCGCCATTGATTCTTTATCTGCCTGCTATCATGAGTCATACCCTACCTACTTAGTTCTTTGTCTATGTGGGACATCCCTAAAGAGGGATGCTGAGAAGGCACTGCTGTCTGACTGGACTCTTGTGTTGTTAAGCCAAGATTCGGAGCAAAAAGGAAAGTTACTTGACCTTCCCTAGTTTCAGCCTCTACAACATGAGGTAATACTCTTTATTTCAATGAGCATGAGCATTAGATAAATGCTGTCCTTTCCTAGGACCTAGCTGGTCCCAAAACTGTGGTTATATATTAACTTGTGTTTCAGGTTAACAAAATGGTACAAATTAAACTTCAGTTTCTGGCAATTCATTTGATAGTATGAAATTAAGAAAGTTATCAAAATAAATAAAACAAATACCCAATTGGTAATTTTTTAAAAATCAGAGACTCATTTTGTAGCCTAGCGTGGTGGGTTGAATAAGACTGGATACTATAGTCATATATATTTGGGCACCTGGTCCACAGTTGGTGGAACTGTGTGGAAAGGATTAGAAGGTGGGGCCTTGGTGGTAAAGGTATATTACTAGTGCTGACTTTGAGGTTTCAAGAAGTTCATCATCCCCAGTTACCTCTATCTGACTTATGTGTGGATTAATATGTAAACTCTCATCTACTGCTCCAGTGCTGTGCTTGCCTACCTGCTTCCAGGCTCCCCATCATGGCGGTCATGCACTCACCTTCTGAAACTGTAAGGCTCTTATAAGTTGCAATAGAAAACTGCCTAAGGCATCCAGGCAAGCCATACCAAATAAAATTAGTTTTGGTCAGGGATCTTCCTTTTCTGTGGTTTATTCATTTTAAAGATGCTAATGACTGAGTTCCCACACTTCCCAGTTATTAAAAAAGTGAATGTGCAGAGAGAGGAAGTTTTCATTATGACTTATTTTTAAAAGATTCTGTCTTCTTTTCTGTCAATACACTTACATTTGTTCATACTGGGTATCTGTCAGCCACATGCAGTATAGACAGATGTCATCATTTCTCTTGGCAACATGGCATTCCCAAGGCATTTACTTCCCAAAAAAGCAGTGTTTTATTTTCTCTGAATGCCTGTCAAGAAGTGCAGTTTTTATGTTTAGGAACATCAGCTGATGTCTTTGGAACTCATCTTTGAAGCGTTTGAGCCATTCCTTCAGTTTTAGATGAACTCTGCCATCCTGGCATGCAATTGTCTTACTATTCAGACTGCCATACAGATTTTTAAGATACTTTATTAACTAATTTAAAACTGTCTTGTTTCACTAGGATTATGAATTACAAAGATGTAACAGTGAAGGACAAA
>OU015744.1:44910116-45031000 GCA_907169655.1 Acomys percivali | reverse complement strand
GGAGGGAGGGAGAGGGAGAGAGAGGGAGAGAGAGGGAGAGAGAGGGACCACCTACAGAGCAGGGTGGCCATTGTGGACTATGAGGACTCCCAGAAGGGAGAGGTATTGGGTCTAAATGAAGAAAGAACTCATCTGTGATTAAGCTGTGGAGATTGACACTCTTAACTGCTGGAGCAGAACAAACTGAGACATGGAATTTAGCACAGAGTGGCTTACACTTTCATGACTCGTGGGCTGACATTTTTAATTCATATGTACCTAGTGAAGCCAAGATCCCCTCTCCTCCTCTCTCACTCTCTTTGGAACTGAACTCCTGCCTGCTCGGATCGCTAACTTTGAGCGCTCCACTGTGATGCGCATGCTGACCTTTCGTCTTGATCAGATCATATGTTCCCTGTGATATTTTCCTGTATCCTTCCAGGCAAACATTATAATTAAATTCTCTTTGTTAGAATGCAGCATATACCATTAATGTGACAAAGCATATTGCCTTACTTAGTCATCTGCTACCCTCAGCTAAACTGTGCACTTTAAAGACGCACAGTGATAAGTAGATGTTTATAATTACTTTATTTGAGTTGCGCTGAGTACATCCTGCTTGCAATGTTAGAGAGGAATGATCTGCTCACAACTTTAGTGAGGTATAACCCCCAAGTCCTAAAATCAGGGTCTATTAACCTGAGATTAAAGCAGGCCTGAAAACAAGGGAAGAAAAACTATCATCTTCATTTCTGTTCATCACTGTCCTGAATTTCACTTTTTTTTTTTTGGTTAGGAAGAGTAGCTTCCAGTTCAGTATTAGTAGTGTTTCTCACCTCTGCATCCACAAACATTACTTTTAAAAAAATCTATCAGTTTGTATTATTTTTCTGCCTGACGCACTGATAAAATATCCAGAAAGAAAGCAACTGAGGGGAGAAACCCTTCTCAGGGCACAATCATGGCAGGCGAGTCAGGCAACAGGAACGCAAGGCTGGCCACACCACAGTCACAATCAGGAAGCAGGTGAAAGATGCTTGTTCTCAGCTAGCTTTCTCCTGTTCATAGGATGCAAGCCCAAGGTTTGTGCCACTAATTTTCCACAGGTTCTTTCCACCTCAGTTAAGGCCACCAACATAATCCCCGCACAGGCATGCCCAGAGGCTAAATAATCTCTCACAGGTGTGTCTGGATTCCTGCCTCCCAGGTGATGCCAAATTCTATTGACTTGGAGTTTACACTACATATCACACCATCATACAGTTATTTCAAATTCAAAGAAAGTTGCTTAAGAATCTGTTTGGCTAATTAATAAAGGAACTCATATTCTATATGGATTTTTATAATATTTTAACTATTTTTCAACAAATGTGGGTGATTGCATCCTGTTTGTTTGTTTTTGCACTTAAAACCTTTATTAAGAGGAAGGGTCAGGGGTCCTTCACCATATTAGAAAGTCTGGAAATATGGCATATTCCCTATGTCTACAAACACAGTTACCCTACTACACTTTCCAGGAAAGCTACTGTGACTTTTCATATCACTCTTGTCCCTGATCCTCCTTCATTGCTCTTTCTCCTTCCTCACATTAGTTCTTTATCCCATGGATTAAGGGTTCCTTCCAGTCTTATTTTCAAGCTTTTAAACAAGTTGTCATCTGAAATAATGAAACATCAACAATGACCCCTACCATAAGGGAACCCTAGAGATGTGAACTATTTAGCATATTCTTCATTTGATAACCTATGCTCTTTGTTGGTTTGATTTCTAAAAATTGTCTCTGTTTCAGGAACTAAATGCTTGTTGGTTTTTATTTCCAAAGATTTTTCTGGAGGTCATGAATAGTGGTACTGATATGTGCCTGCAGTCCTCACTGTGTGAGAGAGTGAGGTGGAAGTATTGCTTAAGCTCGGAGTTTGAAGCCAGCTGAGGCAGCATAGCAAGACACTATATCAAAAAGAACAGTAGTTGCACTGATTATCTTTGAATTATATGCATTTATTTAGTTACCAGGTGGGGGTGGGGTGCATGCTGTGTTGTATATTTGCAAGTCAAAAGATAACTTGTGGGGCATGAGTTTATCATTTTACTTTATGGGTTCTAGGGACCAAATGTAGGGTGTCAGGCTTCCTGCCAAGTATTTTTACCCAGCGAAGCTTCCTGGTGGCCCAGGAGCTTTATTTTTACTCACTAGTATTGTCTCTGACCCTATTCACTGCTGAAATTTTATTTTGAAGTATCTTTTAATTTTAACTGGAACTTTATCCGTCTACAGAGACCTCCCAGTGTATTCACATTTAAGCAGGAAGGATGGTAACCCATTTAAAAGCCTGCATCTGGAATTCCAAAACCCCTTAAGTCCATGCCAATTTCAGCAATGAATTAACCACAAAAGCATAACTTAATAAAACAGGGCATCCATTCCACTTCATTAGTCAGTCTTTTTATATAATTAAATAAGCACCCAATTTTATTTTACATATAATGTTGGATGTTTTTGGGATATTATCAGTGGTTTAACAAGGTTATATGCCCCACATCTTGGTAAATTAAAGCTGGAATGTATTTTTGAATGAATATCGATGAGTCATATCTTATTTTGCTTTTGCTGACTCTAAAGTGAAAATAATGGCAGAATAATCAAAATGGATTATAATGAATTTTTAAACAGCTATTGACTTACTTTCACTTGATTCCCATAAAAAATATGCTGATAACCATAATTCAGTGCAGCTTGCTTTTTAACTAGATGTCTATGATGTGTATTTTCTAAAATGCATGAGATATTTAAGAATGTCCTTGATACCAAACTCTCTGGGTGCTTATGAGCATGTTTACATGTAGACTTTATTTTATAAGAGGTGTTTCTTCTATTTATGAGCTCACCATTATTCCTTTCATAGTTTGTGCATACATAATTGTTCAATTCTACATGTCTGTGATTTTCCTGGGTCAGAGTCTTAGGGACACTGAGAACTGAGTGTGATATGGGGTGTGCTAACTAACTTATTAATGGGAGATAACAATCGTAAATTTATGTAAATTAACCACTATTAGTTAAGCATAATGAGTAAGCAAAAGGCTAGATCTCTACCTCTATGAAGGGCTCAGTAGAGCATAGGTACTTCATTTTTATTAATAGCATTTACATCTGCAGTTGGCTACTGCTGCTTTGCCCCAATGCCTTGAATACTGACTGGCAGACATAAGACTCTTGAGAAGGGATCTCTACCAGTAAAATCCAGCAAAGAATTTTGTGCCCATCATTACAGAAGTTCTCCTAGGAGAGACTAATCAGAGAGCAGCACAAGACACTAGAAAACACCAATCAAAACTGGGACTTACGGATGTCAGTGGATCCATCAGGACACCCAGGAGGACGAAAAACTTCTCAGATCAGTCTTAAGGAGACACAGATTTTTATACTTTGGTACTTGTCAGTGACTAAGGGTTACTACGGGGGACTATGGTAGTCAGAGTTTGACTTCCCAAAATATCTATGCCTTTGTCTTGGAACCTGTAAATATATTATCTTACATGGCAACAGTGACTGTGTAGATGTGTTAGGAGTGTGGCCAGGCAAGTGTCTTGGGTGGTCTAGATTGTCTAACAGCCATGGAAATAATTAGATGTGGAAGATTTTTTTTCCCCAGAGTTCAAAGAGATGCTGTTCCTTAGATCAAAGGGGTAGGAAATGGTGTCCAATGACTCTGAGTGATGAAAAGAAGCCACGAGGCCATGAATGTACAATACCTGGAGAATATGAAAACACAATGGAATGCTTCCCATTACTTCCCAAAGGGAAAATGGTCTGGCAATAGCTAGTGAGATTTGTGCCTGGCTTCTGATCTACACAACTTTTAGTTGATAAGTTTTCATCCTTTCTAGTTATTAAATCAAGCCATTGTGGCAATGTTATGCTAACAACAGAAAACTAGCACATGACTCGTAAGTGTTGAGAACTTCATAGTCTTCCAGTCTTTGCTCCTTTATTTTATCAGGCTATGAAAAGAACATTGGTGGGGTGGGTGCCAGAGTTGGAGGGAAAATATACCAAGGTAGAAAGAGCTCATAAAACTTCAGAAGAAGTCTTGGTAGATCTGAGGATCCATCAATGGAATCCATTATAGATGGCAGAATTCTTTAGCTTAGCAAATGAGCAAATGAACTTGTGATCTGTGAGTGTAGAGAGACTATGTCAGAAACTAGCACTAGGGCACTTTTCTTCTAAAGTGTTTGACAATCAACATGTTTTTCACATTCAGTTGTCTTCTCCTTTTCTTTAGGTTCTTGAAATTCCAGTGGATTAGAAAAGTAGGAACATTTTTTAGATCTAGTAAAAAAAAAATCAAATTTTAAAACTCAGTCTGTGCTGTAGAAATCTTACAGAAACGCAACAATTCTTTGGAGAATTTCTCTCTATGTACCTGACTTGTAAACTGCCATAACTAACCAGCTGGAGAATTCTCTGTCCTCTGGAGCATTTGGCTTGCTTGGCAGCAAAACAAAACACAAGTACCTAGGAATGGAAAAGGAGCATTCGTTAGAAGCAAATGTTTTGAGAAGTAAGCTAAGGTCAAGACAGAATAAGCTAAAGGAATATGTCTCATCCTTTGATGTTCGCCTTCCTCCAGGCTTTCTGTTTTCTCACTATTTGTTTCTGCACAAGAATCCCAAGTGAATTTCTTTCTTATGAAAAATGTAGAGTATAGCCTTTGTATGTGGACGATGCTCTCCTCATTCTTGCATTCAAGACTCAGTAAAAGACAGATGGATGGAATAGCAACATAACTGACATGAATTTGCTCATGTTCTTTGAGACATGATTTCTGTAACTTATGTGGCTTCCTATTGCCCATTCATAAAAGATGCTTTAAATCTAATAAAATGGAAATGAGCTCATGGGCAGCAGCCTGGGAGGTGCTGCTATCACAAAATCAATAATGCTATTGACTCTAGTTCCATCTTACTTTTTTCCATAAAGTGTTGGTTGTGTTTTTATTGCTGCAGGAAGAACAATGGCATACATTTTAGATTTACATGTCACAATAGTGAGAATGCTTTCACTGCAAGTAAGAGAAAATCTGATCCAAATATGCTTCAATGATAGGTATTTGTTAGCTCTAAGGAATCTGGAGACAGGTAACCCAGGGTTGGTTTGCGGGAGGCAGTTGAGCATTTCATGCCTGCTATCCTTTCAGATCCCTGGCTTAACATTGTCTGCAGAAGCTTAGACACCATATCTAGGAATACAGAACATATGATGAAGAAATTTCCTTCAACAAGACTCATTTTAGCATGGACAGAAGCTCTGCAAAAGGCATATCTTTAGTTTACTTCTCTTGGTATCATATACCAGGTCCAGAAGCCAGGCAGACACAGGATTGAATATCTGTAGAGGGTATTTCCTGTTGTTATGTTGAGAGATTGCCTCTGCCAGCAATGAGCAAGGAGATAGCTATGAGACATAGTCCTGGGAATAGGTTCCACATGGTGATGATAATACAATGTGATAATGTTGTTGTTTAGCATAGGGCAAGAAAACAAGGCCAGTTTTAGGATGCCTTCCGGGACAGTCTTTTGGGATTTTTTTTTTTTTTTACTGTGTTAGCATATTTAAGACCCAACAGAAATATCAATCAAACATTCAAATGAATCTTATTCAGTCTCTGAAAGAAGATACAAGTCAGTTATTTTTTGTTGTCAAAAATGCTTAGAGCGTCTTCACGCATTCCCATCTCCAGCCTTATGTAGACCTCTTATATTCCTTTCATTCACCATCGTAAGCAGCATGGCAGAGTCTCATGGACGGAGTGGGGTGACACAGAATTCCTATGAGGCCAACCCTGAAGTAGAATCTTATCTGTAAGTAAAATGGAGCCACGGATTTTTACTTTAATCTGTTACAGAGATACTTGATGTTGCCTAGAATTTTAAACAGTGGGGTATACTAAGACAAAACCTTCAGAACTGGGCCCGGAACCTTTACCAGTGAGGTTCAGAAGGGAAATAAGGCTAATTTGCTGCTCATGAGGACCTGCTCCACTTTTTCAACAGGATTGTTCACCAGAACAGCACCTAAGCTAACAACCTAGGGCGAAAATGTTTGTAAAGCATCCAAGAAAGGAAGAAGTAACACTGATCTTCAACACACTCTCCACTTTTTGCCTTTCTCCCATGAGTTTTAAGTTCTTCCTGCCTGTGGGTGATGGTGACCACACAGCTCTAAGTTCCTGTTTGTATTCTATGTTAATGCTATGAAGATAAATGGTACCTCCATTTTTTTCCTCCACTTTCCTAGCTGTGCAAGGTGTTCTTCAGCTTTGAAAGGAGAATTAGCTCTACCCACCATTAATTTTTATCACTTTGGGTCTTTGCGTATTGTCTGTAGGAAAGTACTCAGACAGACATTTAATTGCAGAAACAAATCAGTTAGTGCTCTCTACTTTGGGAAGAATACTTCTGATTATGCCTTTGTGGGCTGTTTTACTCAATCTGTAACACTGACATGACTATCATTACAATAACTCTCAGATTATTGCTAAGGTAAGGCTTTCAAAAGGTTATGTAACTTGATTGAAGTCACACAGTGGATAGTAACCACTATGTCATTGGGTCTGCCTAATATGCTGTTAGAATATATCAACAGGTTTATGGCTAGTGTCACTGGAAGAAATACTATTAAACAAGAATGTCTTTGTTTCAATATGACTATGGTGTAGGATCAAAGCATTCATATGCCATTGGGTTATTTGATTAAATAGATTTCTCTACTGAAAGATAAATCGTATCCTATTTCCTCAATTCAAAAATATTGGAGGACCAATGCTATTTATTTTGGTTTTTAGATTTTTACTCAATGACCTCTAACTTTAGATAATCCACATCTGTAGTAGATTAAAATATTATAAAGTAATGAAGGAGTGTGGGAAGAGAAAACTAAGTGAAAAAAGAACATATTTATAATAAAGCATAATGCAAAATTAAAATTGTGTCATGTACAATATTTATTAATACATGTTTCAAGAAAAATTAAAAGCATATAATATTATTATATTGTTATCGGCACAAAATTAAATTTTGTTTGTAATACACTAAGAGATGAAGGCACTCTAGCCCAGAAAATTTCATCAGGAATCATTTATGGTTGGCTAACTTAGAAATCAATGCAGATTGTTCATGATCAATGCAGCTTTTAAACCAGTCGAACATGCTGACTAAGGTTGTCTGTAATGGACGCACTCTGCTGCACTCAGATGTGACCTGAGCACAAGCTATGAGAATCCTCCACATCCCCAAAGGAAGCACATTAAATCATAAAATACATAGACATGTTCAGGAGGCGGGTGGTGGGGGGGAGGCCTATCTCATGGGATTCTAATCTAGCTCATTATACTTTGCAACACAGATCTAGATGTTTTGTATTTGGTACCAAAATATGTGTTTCTTTGTCACTTTCCAAGTCCTCATTCCATGTATCTGCTCCCCCATTTTTATAACCTTTTCTGAATGTTACTGCTAATTAGAGCACCCCAGTTTTAGAGTGTGTCACTTGTGATATTAAATGAGTATGAATCACTTTCTCCTATTTCACTGAGATAATGTGGCAGGAAGCATTCTGTAATCCACAGGACATTTTGCAGTGTAATGTACAAGCTATAATTGACTCTGTACATTCAAGTCTGCAATAAATACTTACTGATCATCTAACCCATCACCACCATGATGGTAATTTCAGAGGATGTGAGGTGAAGGAAAGACATTCTGTTAGTGAAGACCTGACACTGGGGGATGATGCAGTCATAAACAATGTGTCTGAGTGAAACAGGAGAAACAACCCTAAAGATTTTACACTAGGAAGTGGCTGCCCTAGATACTAAGCAGATGTTTGCTAGAATAATGAAAGAAGGCATACTCCCACATGGGATGCTAGAGTAAGGACAAGACATGTTCAGGGAGTGGAAAACAGTTCAGAGTGCATCATGAGCAGGATGCAATAAGAGGATCCAGGGAGGTAAAACCAGTAAGATTACAGAGGGCCTTCAATTAAATGCTATAGGAATTAGACATCTATTTTCCCTGATGACCGTATGAAGGGTTAGAAGCAGAGGAAATAATTGAATAGAAACCCTATGGAGTTGGGATCCAAAGGGACTAAACATAATAAAGTTTTAAAAATCTTCAGATGGCATTTGGATTTAGCCAGAGAGTTAGGACGTTAGTTAAGGGTACACCATGATGGTGCTTTCAAGGGAAGGGAGATAGAGTACAGTGGTACAAAAGGTTAAGTGGGGGGAGGTAATAGAACAAGAAGGTTTAAATTGGCATAGGAGGTAGGGAAGGGAATACAGAGATAACACTAAAGACCTTTTTTTTAAAAAGTCATATGAAAACCTATTAGTATAGGAGCTTTTATCTATCTATCTATCTATCTATCTATCTATCTATCTATTATCTGTCTATCATCAATCATCCATCTGATCTCTCCATCCTCATAAACATATGGAAAGAGTTAAAATGAACTTACCCTATGATGGAGAAACAGTACCCTTATTAGATACCACATCCTAGTAAATAAAATTTTCAGTACCAGAATGAGTTACTCTGAAATATAACTATTGTGAATGCTATTGGTTTACCTTAAGAACTTGAAGATAAAAGCCTACTGCTAAAAACACAACATAATTGAATCAGAGACCATTTAGAAATCAAACTGGTATTCACCTAGAAGCCTCATCCTCATTGGATAGCTTTGATATACTAGAAGGTATTATGTATATTTCCAGAGGAGAAGAGTAATCATCACTCTTAATAGTTGTGGACCTTCTGAGCTACAATAATGGCTGGCCTGGAAAGACATGCCTACTGATGCAATAGTGGCAAGAACACTATGGGAGTACCCAATCATTTTGTGACTGAATTTAAGGCCCACTCCACAAAATGAGACCCATACTTGGCACCATTATTTTTCCAAGAATCTGGCTAGACAGGTCATAGGCACTAGCAGAGAATGTACTACTATTATCCTGCTAAATGAACGTAATATTAAACTGATTACTATTGACTTATTGTTATATCAGAGACTAATGCATCTCTCAACTCTTATCAGAGAAGCTTCTGTATACAGTAGATGGTGATTAACAAAAAATTTCACATCTTGTCAAGGCACAGAGAGGAAGAGGCTGCAGAATATTCAGCACTGAAGGGGGCATCACACCCACTCCTCCCTACCCTCAGGGATCATTGTAGAAGACAGGGAAGAGAGACTAAAACCCAGAGGCAGTAGGTGACTGAAAGGAAACAGTGTTTTCTGTGTGCAGAATGGCAGCTGCGTGCATGAACTCATGAATGTGACGGGATGAACAAGACCTGTGCAAGTTTAATCCAGTCAAAATTCCCAATATGGAAAGGGGAGGTGAGAGTCCCAACCAATCAGAGAAGCTATAGGCACATAGCAACGATAGCTGCTATGCAAAGGAGAGCTAGTTTTCAAGAACTTGTTCTCTGGTAAGGCAACCGTATTCCAGCAGAAGATCACATACCCGAGAATTAGAGCAGCACAAATTAGACTAGATGGGTTTTACAAAGGAGAACATAAAGCTGAATGGGTGAGGACAGGAAGGGATAAATGTGATCTGAACACACTCTGCTAAGGGACTGGAGAGTGGAGAGATGGCTCAGTAGTTAAAAACACTTACTTTTTTCTTCATTAATTTATTTGTTAATTTTAGATCACAATCACAAAACTACTACCTCCTCTCCTCCCAATCCCACCCTCCCACTCACTTCTCTCATTCCCCCCTCCCCCCTCCCCCTGCATCCTTGGGTACCAACCCACTCTGGCACATCAAGTGGCATCAGGACTAAGTGCCTCCTCTTTCACTGAGGCAAGACAAGGCATCCCTGCTAGGGAAATGGGATTCAGAGGGAGGCAAGAGAGTCAAAGACAGAGGCAGCCTTTGTGCCAGTTGGTAGGGGACCCACTTGAGGACCAATCAGCCCATCACCTTCATATATGTACAGTGGGCCTAGGATCATGTTCCTTGTTTGGTGGTTTAGCCTCTATAGTCCCCTATGGACCCAGGTTAGTTGGCTATATAGGTCTTCTTGTGGTGTCCTTGACTCCTCTAGCTCTCTTAATCCGTCCCCTAGCTCTTCTACAAGACTCTTCTACCTGTTGTTTGGCTATGGGTTTCTGTGTCTGTTTCCCTGAGCTGTGGGATGAAGCCTCTCAGATGACAGTTATACTAGGTCCCTGTAAGCAAGGATAGCAGAGTATCATTTATAACATCAGGAATTTGATCTCCCCAATGGGGCAGGTCTCACCAGGACATGATAAGCTGCCTAGCATCCATCAGCAGGGCAGCTCACAGACTCACCACTCCAGTCCCAGGGAATCTGATACTGTCTTATCTCTGTAGGCAACAGACATGCACATAGTGAAAATACATAATGTGAGCAAACTACTCATACATAAAACAAAATAAATAAACTAAACCACCACATCATACAAAATTCTCAAAAATCCCAATAAAAAGCATTTAAGAAGAAATATTTTAATCTATATATGTAGATTTGAAGAGTATTACTGGGGATTTTAAACCCAGAACCTCATCTAGCCAAGCAATCTTTCACTATATCACTAACCTTGTTTGTTTGTTTTAATTTTTTTATTTTGATAAAAGGCTGGCTTGAACTAGTGATTCTCCCCATCACAGCCTCCCAAATGCTGGAATTAAGGTATACACAGCATAATTTATGGTTTGCTTGTTCTTTCTCTTTGTTTCTTGCAATGTTGAACATGCAATATAGGTGCTCAGAAATTCTTGCACAGTGTTGTCTTGATGCTGTGAACTGGGAATCATCAATGAAGTTCTTGCATTTTTAACAGCATGGAAATCACCGCTTTGAGTATCACTCTGTGAAGAAAATCTATCTTGAGACTTTCTTTAGCTACTGGATGCTTAGCAGTTAGCACACCAGAAAGCTTATCTTTTGGGATCTTCAAAACACTAGTTTGAGTTTCAGGTATTTTTAGGGTTCATGCAGGTAGGAGTGAGCAACCTCAAAAGCACTGTTAAGTATCAGTTTCCTTTTTATTCAATTCCTGATTGTTTCTGTTGCCTGTACTTCATTTATTGACTTATTCTGTGCCAGTGTGTTTTCAATTAGTTTTTACACCAATGCTGGGAGGAAGGTTTTATCACATCTAAACATGTAGATGGCACATACAGGCAGTAGTTGTCTGTTCAAGTACAAAGAGTGCAAGTCAGAAGAACTGCTGTCCTCAAGATTTGCTCCCGAAGCACATTAGTAAGTGGCCAGTATACAAAGTTCAGAGACAGATGCCTAGGAATGATATAGCACAGTGGATGAATGTTTTGACCCTGGCTAGGGTAGCATGTAGATTCTGAAGGACCCTGGGGAGGGTTCAGAGAGAAGTAGGTCGAAGGAAGAAAAGGAGTAAAAGAGAAAAACAGAGAAACAAGTTTAAAAGAATAATGTGAATAGTTTCAGTAAGCGTAATGAATGTATCTGAATGAAATGGAATGTGAGTGACAGAACCACAGGAATGTTATGGTAGGAAACAAAAGAGACCTTCACCTATGTGCTACATTGTATCGTTGGTGTAGAAGAACTCTGTGTGCACTTGCAGTAGGGCTGTTTCTGTGCATTTCAGCCTCACTTATCCCTAGGCTATTTCTGGACCTGTTAACAAATTCACAATCTTCACCCACTGATTTTTTTTTTCTGGATAGAACTAGCTTAACTGACTTCTAGCTTTCTGAATATTTATTATTGAATTTTAAATTCTGTATCAAAGAAAGAATAACTTAACTATTCAAAAGCCCATGTTTCTGATTGATTCTAGGTCTGAAATTCACATCTCCAGTAAAACCACTTTCTTTGGCCTATAAGATATGTTTTAAAGTACTATAAAGGTTGACTTCATAGTTGCATATGAAGGATGGAATGCTTTGCATAATTTGATACAAACAGAATGATTAAAAAGCCTCTCATTGATTATGTCATCATTTTGTTGTCTTTTTATTAATTGGCTCTCTTTGGGTCAGCTGTTCCAGGGGATGAGACTGCAGTGTATAGAGTGAATATCAAGATGCTGTGGAATATGGGAATTGTTTTTATATTGTAGGGGAAATCTAATTACCTTTATTGATCATTCATTTGGTCTTTCCTCTCCTTTGTTGTGAATCTTATTTGACTATATAATTGGCATCATTAGAACGCCACCCCTGGATGACCTGTGGTTTGGTGGTCACTGACAACCTTGATGAAAGTCAAGGACAGCATAGCCAACCACACTCTCTGTACATCTGAGTGGCTACCCTCTGCAGTTAACTCACTTCCCCCTGCAAATGCCATTGGAGCTATACTATTTTCCATGCAAGTCCTATGTTTGACTCTATCTACTCAACTATTCCACAGAATGGGTGTGAAGTACTTGTGATGAGGATGGTAGGAGGCGCCAAAAACCAAAGTTCAGATGGTATTCCTAAAAAGTTTGTACATTGGAGCCCTAACATTCACTGTCTCAGGATATGACTTTATTTGCAGATGACCTTCGAAAAAAAATAAGTTAAAATGAGATATCTGGGTAAGCTCTAATTTAAGTGGACTGGAGTCTTTCTAAGAAGACATTTGAATACAAAGAAATCATTGATTCATGCACACTGAAGGCAATCCCTGTATAGAGAAAGCAAGGAAGAGGCTTTCTGAATGCAAGGTAGAAATCTCAGAAGAAGACAACCTTTCCAAGTGCAAAAACACTCTTGTTTAAAATATATGGTCTATGGTGTTTGCCTATTGTAACTAAGAGATGAATAAGGAGTCAGGGTAGCTCTGAGAACAATAGGGTTTGTTGTGAACTAACCAGACACCCAAAGAAGCTGCTATCATCATCATCATCATCATCATCATCATCATCATCATCATCATCATCTACAGTAACAATAGGTGATAATTGTACAGACTTCTGTAACACCCGTGTCCCCCTTTATAATTAATCACTGGATGTACATGTTGTGATTTACCCTGAAGCAGCTCAGCAGTGTTCCTAAATCACTGATTATTTTCTGCTGTATTCTTGCTTAGAGTAGAACCCTAAGGCAAGATGAAGCCACAGTGGCTTCTGCAGTTCTGGCTGCTGGGCTAGAAGAACCTGCCAGTGGAGACAGTATTCCTGTTGGCTTTGCAGGGCCTGAATCAGTGCAAACCTACAGAGACCCTTTACTTTGAAGTGTATACATTGGTTCCTCGATTTTCTTCTTGACTTGGGCTAGGACAGCTTATTCTGGGATTGCTAGTGAGTGCAAGGCCAGCTGTTAGCGATGATGAATCTCTCCTTCTAACAACACTGCTACACAGGACATTCCATCTGAGGTCAGTGTCTCTCTTTTGGGATGTCTTTGACGTGTTGCAAACAAACCATTCAATTCAACACTATATTTGAAAAATACTGCAACGCTAAGTTAAGGACAGAGGGTTATTTTTTGTATTAACTTATTTGTGTATCATTCATATCTATCTATATATCTATATATGTATCTACATGCACACACACACACACACACACACACACACACACACACACACACACACATTTTTAACATGCCAGAACCAAAGAAAGCTTTTCTGTTCTCTGATCCTATTTGGATAAATAATTCTAATATCCTGAAATTGTTTATGACTTCTTAGTAAGCTCAGCATCCTTTATCAGAATACCTGGGATCAGAAACATATTTGGACTTTGGATTTGGTGTGAGAATGAGAGATATAATATTTAAATGTACATAATGAGCTATTTCAGGGCTGGGACACAAGCCTAAATGCAAAACTCACTTATGTTTCATATATATACATGCTACCCGTAGCCTGGAGACAATTTCATACTGTATTTTAAATAATTTTTATATGGAGTACATTTTCATATTAAGGAATTTTCTACTTGTGATATTATGTCAGCATTCTAAATGTTTTATAAATTTTAACATCTTAGATCTCAGATTGTTAGGTGATGGATCATCAATCTGTGTTTTCAGATAAAACCTTAGCTCTTTCTTCCTCCTCCCTCCTTCCTAATCATTTGTGAGTTTTCATTTAATGGTCTAGTGTATATTTTTTAAATGAAGCAACTAAGACTTGGAGTTTAAATTTCCCCCCAAATTTACAGTTTGTGAATAATGCAAGGGGACCCCATTTTTATTTTTATTTTTTTATTTATTTGTTTGTTTCTGTTCCAAATGTATTTCTTTTTTTAAACACATTTTTATTGAAAAATAAAATAATTCACATTACATCTCATTTTCTATCCCATCCCATGCATCCTCCCATTCCTCCCTCCCTCCCTCCCACTTTCACCCCAATCCCCCTTCCCTATGACTGTGACCAGGGGGACCTCCTCCCCATGAATATGTGCTAGGGTTTCAAGTCTCTTCTTGGTAGTCTGCTATTCTTCCTCCGAGTGCCATTGGACCTCCCAAACAAAAGGACATGGTCCTAGAAACCTACAAGAGGAACATTATGATGGGTGGATCTGGGCCCAGGGGTTCTGCTTGATCTAAGGCACCAACCAAGGACAATATGTGCAGTCATCATCAAACCCCTACTCAGATCTAGCCAAGAGACAGAACATTCTCCACAGTTAAGTGGAGACTGGGGAGTGACTTTCACATTATCTCTGGGACCCCATTTTTAATTCAAAGCCCACCAGTTTAAGTTTAGATTGGCATCTCTAGGCCCTCAATATACCAACGTGGAATCGACTGGATTAAATAGCCTTTCTGTTATAGAGACTTAACACGTGGTAAGATTGTTCATGCAATAGACCCTGTCATGAATGTTGCTGCTACTGCAGCTGCAACCAACTTCTTTCCCTAATTCATATCCAAGAACGTTGCAGAACAGAGCTTCAGGGGGATTCAAAGCCCACAAGTGTCATTAAGGATTAAGGTATATAGCTAATCCTGGCCCAGCCATGAAATAGCTTAAAAAGGTGATGTGTTGGATGCATTTGCAATACTAAGGAAAGAACATCCAAATGTTAACCGGAATGTAGATCATGCTGACAGATGGTCTGCCTGGCTTTGTCTCTTAAGCAGCCTCATTCTATCTTACCAGCTAATTGTTGCGTATCTATTAGTGCAAAGATATGGTGGGCTTAGGTGGGAGCCAGGGCAGACTTCTAATATCTAGAAGGGAAGGTTAGCCTCAGCAGATGGAATTGTCTTTGGTCTGCTAGCCCAGAAAACAATTTTTTCCCTTATATCTTAGCAGCTCACCCCATCAATACACTTAAATTCTACACTCACATTCTGCCTGGCAACCGGGATAGCTCGCAATCACAGCTTCACACAGCACTGGAAATGGCTACCGCCAACCTGTCAGGTAGGCATCCACTCTGAGGGTAGCTGCTGTCCCTTGGCTTTATTTTTGTTGGCTCAGTGGGCTGATTCTAATTTGGGCCCAGCAAAATTTAGCTCGTCTGAGGCTGGTGGGCAGGTGTTGATTTCCGTGACTGGGCTTTTTGGTTCTTGGGATATCTAGATTTTCCAGGCTGCCATTACCTTAGCAGTGTGAAGTCTTGGCAAATCCCTTCATATAATCATTCGATTGACAGTGCCTTAAGAAGTGTGTGTGTGTCTGTGTGTGTGTAAATTAATCTCACACAAAAATAGAAAAAGCAGATATCACTCAAAAATCAAGGGTGTGAGAAAGAACAGGGAAAAAAATCATGAAAAAGAAATTAAACAGGGTGAGCAAAAGAGGACAAAGTATGACAGTTCCTTCCTTCTCCATGAGCACCCACTCAGTGCTGAGCTGTCATCACACATCTCACAGAATTCTCAAGACATAAAAATTGAGGTTTGCTTCATAGCTGCTTCGTGGACTGCATGGATGAGAAGACAGAGCCAGATGTACACTGACTGTAAGTGACCTGGGAGCTAACGTAGGCTAATCAGACCCTGATGCTTGCCTCTGCCCTCTATGATGAGCTGTCACGTTTTGCAATACATTTCACTTTGCTTTTTCTGAAAAAAAAAAAAAAGCTAATTAGTACTGAGAGGAGGTGAAATGCTAGAAGCAATCAATACTTTCTCCTTTACTGCTGTGTTTAATGGACAGTTCTGTGCCAAACCGCCCAAAGCACTTTATGTACTTTTAGACTACCCAAATTCTTAATTGATACATTCTACAGCTCCAAAAAGGAAGTTATCAACCCAGGATAACATCCTCTATCTGGAGACCCAAGGCTCTCTCCTGTTTCCTCCAGGAGAGAGAGAGAAAGAGAGAAAGAGAGAGAGAGAGAGAGAGAGAGAGAGAGAGAGAGAGAGAGAGAGATGAGGGAGGGAGGGAGGGAGGGAGAATGAAAATGAATATAGTGGTTCAAGGTCAAGCCAATTGCTTATAAAACCCAAGAGGTGTAATGTGGTGACACATTTCTGGCATGTTTTGAATGAAGTCTTCATGAGCTGTTAATATTTTAGTCTTCCAAGCCTTATAAGATTGGGAAGCGGGCCAAGACAATTTGTAATCATGATGACAAGAGTCCTGAGACTAGACAAAATTTGTGTTACTGTTTTGGGCTAAAATATTAGTCCTCCATCCCCTGAAGGTCTGGATACAGATGGCAGAATCAACCCCAAGGATATAACCTAGAGATTATGCTTTGATTCAGCCACTGCAAAGCAGTAGCCTCTTTAAAA
This sequence comes from Acomys percivali, assembly GCA_907169655.1. Taxonomy (NCBI): domain Eukaryota; kingdom Metazoa; phylum Chordata; class Mammalia; order Rodentia; family Muridae; genus Acomys; species Acomys percivali. The sequence goes on along the minus strand of OU015744.1, from coordinate 45,014,297 downwards.
ACCCACACATCAGCTTCGTGCTCAATGGACCCCCTTTAAAAAAAAAAAAAACAGAGTCCTGGAAGAGATTAGGCACTTGGAGGAATGGGTAGCAGGAGGTGGAGAGATAGCCTTGTTTAGAGGAATTTATGTCTCTGTGGTTTAACAGAAGTCATGGAAACAGAAGAAGGGTGGGAGGAGTGTGGAAGGAACATTTGTATACAGGACAGTTTATTTTGGGGTTTGCTATGATGTCATTGTGAATGCTTAAAGCGTAATTTATGAAATAGGTTGTGGGGTTTTTTTTGTAATTTTTCATTTTCTAATCTAACTATGGTTTGTTTAAGTAGAAGAAACATTTTTTTTTAAAAAAAATCACTTGTCCTAACAATTAAAATTAGGTATTAAAGTCTGGCTCATGACCGGCTTATCTGATCCACAGTAGAGGGCCTCTTTGAGCCAAGCTCATTGAGGTTGCTCTACGTACTTTCCTATTTTCACAAGTAGTGGCAGGAGACCTAATTAGTTAATGAGAATTAAAACTCCAAGTTGCAGCAGGCTGATAGCACTTGGGGTGGTGTTCCTTTCTTTTCTGTTTTGTTCCTGTCTCTCTGTACTTCTCACCACCACTGGACAGCTCCAGCAAGTTGAAGTGCATTCTCCACATCACCAGTGCATGGTCCCCCTTACTTCACTGCTGCAGGTTGGCCTTTTTAAGGAGTACTATGGAGTATATTATTTCCCAGTGCCATTGCAGGTGGCCCACTACTGAAGCCAGTGGTGGCAATTCTGTGTCTGACCCCGGGGTTAGGTACAGGTAAGACTAGACCATTTGGGGTTTGCAGGAAGCTCTTATGATGTTGGTATCTCTGAGAGAGTAGGCCCTTTATAAGGTGGAAACAGTAATGGTATTTAATAGGTTTTATGTTAATATGATGTGAGTTACTTCTTGCAAATGCCTGGCATCTACAAGCCTCCCAGTTACAGGTCTGTCCTTTTAAGTATGACCAACTTCTGATCCAATTCTACTTCTGGGAAGTATTCTGGAAGCACAATTCCAGATGCAGGCAGAGATGTATGGAAAGGGATTTTTAAAAAATCAAGTATCACCTCTAATTGGAACCATAAATTATTGAAGGAATGATAACAATGAAGTGTCTACCCTAAACAATGGTCTGAAGCCACTAAAAATTACCTGGAATGATTTTTATTTTGTGAGCATGAAAGCTGTTTGATATATGTTATATCATAAGGAATATGATGCTAGCCAAAGATTGTGTTAGCCACAACTACAGATATTAATGCTGTTGTATAGCATCGGGCAGAATAGCCAGCCACAACCACAGAAAGGTATTTTTATAAAAATACAGACCTTTGACATAATACACATCTGGCTTTATTTTCTAATCCAGAAAAATACAGACAATAGAAAATTATTCCTAATTTTGTTGCTAGAAAAGCTAATGGAAGTCTTATAGGAAAACATTTTGTTTTCTCGGTTCAGGGACTCTAACTCAGGCTGGTCTGGCCTTGAAGTGACACATCTCCTGCATTGGCTTCTTGTGTGCTGGGTTTGTCTTTATAGACTCATGCAGAAGAATATTTGACTAATCTCATAGACCTGTTTCAGTGTAATGAAGTAGACAATCAGGATTAATAGTCATAATCTCAACACAACCTATTTCAGGCCAAATCAAACATAGGATTCTGCTTGTTTCATAGTGCTGGAGATTGAACACGGGGTTTTGTGGAGCTAGGTAAGCACTCTACCACTGAGCCATACTCCCATGAGGCTTACAAATCTTGAAAAGTTGGCTTCTGTTTCATTTGTTTAATAAGCACATAAAGTGTTCCCCGGCGCATCCATTGCTTTGAATAACCTTTAAGCCCCTAAACATGTACATTATTAAATTCATATGCTAAAGATCATTCAGTGCCTATTTATAAAGGGTTTCCCTGGTGCCAGCTGCTTTGCTTGTTCCATCACAGGAACCATCTCTTGGAATTTAGAGTGTGACAAATCATCCCAAATCAAAGAAAAGGGAAGTGGAAAGTGTGTTTGGTTGTCTCTCTGGACAGGGATGAGAGCTGAGGCTTCTGTCTTCAACATCCCATGTCACTCTGTCGTGCAAACAGCAGCTGAGTCAAATGTTGGGATAGATGCTCAGTCACTCCCATCAGTCATGTTCATCAGTCCTTCCTCCTAGATACCTATCACTCTGATTAAACACATAGCCTCAAGGTTAGTCTTCTTACCTACTGCCTCCAGTCACATTACTGTCTCTATACCTTTTCCCGTGAGGAAACTTTGGAGCTACTCATACTCATGGAAGGAGGTCAGGCTGTGCTAGTTAATTTTAACCATCAACTTGACCACCAAGAGTCATCTTGGAACAAAGTGTTAATGAATAATTATCCAGGTCAGGTGTGGATGGTTGTCTTGACTGTTAACTGAAGTAATAAGACCATTGTGGGTGGCACCATTCCTTAAGCAGACAGTCCTAAATACTGTGAGGGGGGAACAGGTGACAGGAAGCAGCAAGCATCCATGAATGCTTCCCATTTGAATGTGAATGTGACAGTTTTAGCTCTTGTGTTGGTTTTCCCCACACCGTAGGCTGAAACCTGAACTGTGAGTCACATAAGCCCTCTCCTCTTCTAAGTTTCTTTTGGGTCAGAATATTTTACCCCATAGTAACAGAAATGAAACTAGGAACCAGCTATACCATTTTATAGGCTAACTTCTAGTAATTTAATAATGTAAGTGGTTTAGTACTTAAGTTTTTGTCTGCTGCACTGACGTCATTTAATAGGTGAGTACATTGTCATCTCATCCACAGAAGTGGAGATTCTTGACTTTATTCACAAAAGTAAGATTCTAGTTGTACTTTGTTAGTAAGGTTGTTTGCTGTATGTGGTAAAAATATTTGCTGTAACATTACTCTTGAGCAAAATAAGTTCATGGTGGGAGGAAGATTTGTTTTTGACCAGTTTCTGTTATTTCACTCCATCGCTATGGGGAAGGCAGTGTAGCAGCAGTGTGGCATTCGGGAAGCTGACTCAGAGAAGAAACTTGCTGATGGGTTTCCTTTTTCTCCCTCCATTGCATCCGGGGCTCCCGTCTATTAGCTACTGCTGCATATGATTCTTTATTCCCTCCGCTAAGCCAGTCTGGGAATGTCTTCATAGATTCACCCTGAAGAGCATCTGAGTAATCTCATAGGAAGCATGCTTCAATGTAATCAAGCTGACACTCTTTTGGAAGAAGGAGGTAACTACTGCAAAGCATTATGTAGGATAATGTATGGTTGGCAAAGTCCTTTCAGGATGTCCAAAGAGCTGAGAGAGGCTCCACTTTATCACTTTTCGTAGTGTGTCTCACAGCATTTGGAGAGTTTCTGCAGGGCACAAGGAAACACAACGCCAATAGTCTGCAAGGGGAATTGGCAAGGCAGGAGAACGCTGTTTTGTCTCTTAAGAACTGTCAGGTGTGTCTTTCTTAAGCCGTTTTTTAAAGGAAGTTTTGAATAATTGTGTTTGTACTCATCAGCTAAGATAAGGAAGTGCTGGTTGGATGGCACAAATAGCGCTGCTGACACTAGATGGTGGAGAAGCATGAGAGGAGTGACGAGCACCGCAGTGCAGTTACAGCCCCTGTTGTGGCCGTTTTCGTGATGTGGAGATAGGTTGATAACACATGGCTTTGAATGGCTGCCAGAGATGGGCAGGAATATTTTCTTGAGAGAGGTTGTTTTAAGCGGTTGTAAATACATGAGAAAGCAGTATAAGTTAAAAAAAAAAAAAAACAAACAAACAGAAATACTAAATACACCAACGCAAAATGCCACAGTGGCATTAAAAGATAATATTCTTATAGCATCTTTCTGTTGCTGGACGTAAACCAGCCATTCACAGCCATTTTCAGGTGAAAATTTCAACTTTCACCTGCACAAATCTGCCAAATGTAGCCTATTTGTAGCATTTTAAGCTGTAGTTATGGTAATGGTCTTGGGGCTTCATTTACTACTTATAATCAGAAATCAAATATATCTTAAGTTTTTGTTATCATAGAATAAATATATCAAGATAAAAAAATTTAAAGGGAAGTGAGTAGTGATAATTTATTAAAATTATAAGAGGATCCACCAATTCTTTTTGGGTAGTTTCACTGTATCTTAATGACTTCCCTGATGTTTTAAAATTTTATAGAAAGGACCATACTCCTGCCTTTGGAAACCAGGGGTGATGTTCACCTTCTTTATAATTATGGCCTCCTCACAGTGATGAGCTGGAAGTTCATATGTTGACATTGATCTATGTGGGGAGGCAATACAGAAACTTCAGTCTCCCAAATAACTTTTGCTCCCTGTAGCCATCACATTATAAGCACCTGTATCAATAGTAGAGATAACAGTAGTATCTATATTTATGGAGCCTGCAACGTGCCTGGCACTGTGTCAGAGAAAAGTCCAAGGATTAGTCCTGTGTACACATTATTGTTTTCTTGTTTTGTCACTATCTATTGAGGTAGTGTCATTATCATTTCTGCACTTTGCAGACAAGAAGCTGATAGTTGAGCAGGTCATCTAATTTAGGAGCATACAGCCGTTAAGAGTAGATTTGACATCAAAATCTCATATTAGACTCTAAGCTTTCCGTCCTAAGAAACACATGACAGAATAAAATTATCTTAATAGTCTCTCTCATTTCCATTTCCTTTGGAGCAAAAGGGATTTATTAATTAACAGATTTCTTAACTCATGCTGGACACTGGTATAGTGATTAGGCAGATCCATGGTATTTCTATGGGGTGGAAGTACTGTGTTCTTTACTCAGTTTATATTTGGTGAGTCAGGGACATGGATTCTTTGGAATATCAGGGATGTTCAGCTGAAGCGAATTGAGATAAAGGATCCCTGTCTCGGGAGTAATGAAAGCTCCAGCAAGGGCAATTTTTCACACCATGAGCTTTTAGGTTGTCTCTCCTGCTGTTCTTGCTGTAGTCTGCATGCTTGGTAAAGAACCTTATGGTATGTGCCGTGTTCTCTCATGGGAAAGGGTGGTCAGGCATGCCAGCAATAGAACTCTGTGAAAGCCTGGGACCCAAATTTGGAGCATGACCTGCACTCATATCTTCCTTTGCTACTGAGCAGACAGGGTGTTAACTTGTTTATGGAAAAGCAGGGGGCGGGGTGTGGATGGGAAGGGTGGTACACGAAGTACTACAGGAGAAAGGAATCTGTCTGTTTTCCTCTCTTGGTTATTCAGCCGCTCCTGTGCATTCATTGGCAGTGGCACTGCAGTTTCAATCAGCAATAGCTTAAGAACATTTGTAAGATGCATCTTTACTGAACAGGTGCAGGCATTGTTCTCATCATCATTTCCTACCCTAAATTGTTAAATTTGCAATGCACCAGGTGTTACAGGTAACCCGGCGATGACTCAGAATGCACAAGGCTGTGTCTACTCTCCCTTATAAAAGATTTGAATATCCCCAAATTTTCATGGCTAGAGTGGGGAATGTTGAGGCTGGAACCGATACATGGTGTTCACTGTGATTTGTACTTTACATAAAAAATAGAAAACTTATCATTTTATTTGAAAATAGGTATTTTATTATGTCAGTTAAAAACTGGTTTTTCTAGTTATTTTATTAATGGTCTATTCTTTCAGCATGTGTGCCGCAGCCTGTGGGTGGTGGTCAGAGGGCAATTTTGTGGAGCTGATTCTTTCCTTCCACCTTTATGTGGGTTCTGAGGACCAACTCAGACGACTAGGCTTGTGTGAAAGCACCTTTTCCTCCTGAACCATCTTGCTGTCCTCATGAACTCTTTTTTGGTTTTGTTTTGTTTGTTGTTGTTGTTCTGTTTTTTGAGACATTGTTTCTCTTTGTAGCCCTGGCTGTCCTGGACTCATTTTGTAGATCAGGCTAACCTTGAACTCGCAGAGATCTACGTGCCTTTGCCTCCTGAGTGCAGGGATTAAAGGCATGTGACACCATGCCCAACTGAACTCTTTTTTATATACCTGTAGAAGCACCAGTGTGCACATGAAAACAGGAAGTGCAGTTGACTCTTAAGTATTTCATGCCAAAGGCCTGGTAGGAAGGCTAATGACATCACAATTTTGTCTATGTTCATACCTTCGTCTCACCTTCTTGCCTGACTGCTGCCTTTTCACTCAGATAAGACCCATAAAATAGTGAAAATTGTTCAATGATACATTTTCTCGAGATATCATAGCAATCTTGGGTGGTCATTGAAAGTTCAACTTTTGCTGTTTATTAGTCATTGCTCTGTGTTTTGGATTGCCCTTCTGAGTTTCTGATGGACCATGACATTTTTAAGTCACAAAGCATCTTCACAGGATGAACAGCCATGATGGGAAGGCCCAGGCTCTGAAGAGCATGATGCTCTCCAGCACCAGGTGATGGGTAGTGAAGGGTAAGTATTACACTGAAGCATCTTCTTCTCAGCTCCACAGTTGGCCACCATCACTAAGCGGATCTGAGTGTGTATAAGCCAGAAACCTACCCTATTTTCCTACTTCTTCTGTCTTTGAAGCTATTTCTTTAGTTACTCTGAATATATTATTCGTCTGTGCTGAGGAGTCCTTTATTTTCCCCATTTGTTTTTAAAATACGAATATCATTGTTTATGCAAAGCATAAATGGCATGTCATTGATTCTAGGACTTTAAACTGGGGAGTGACACAAAGGGTAGAAAGTGGTCATTTTTTAAGAGTTCATTCATCCCAAATATAACAATTCTAATGAGAGCCAAAATAGCATCTGTGAGTGTGTCCTAGTTAGCTTGATCATCAACCTGACACGGCCAGTGTCATCTGGGAGGAAAGCCGACGTACGGCATTTCCCAGGTCAGATTGGCCCGTGGGAACTTGTCTTGATTATTAATGATGCAGGAGGACACAGTGCGTTGTGTGTGGTGGCATCCCTAGAAGGCAGTCTCTGTGTGTCGGAGAAAGCCAGCTGAGCCTGAGGGTTGGAAACCAGTGTTCTCCATGGCTTCTGGTTCAAGTCCCTGCTTGAGTTTCCACTCTCACTCAGCATAGCAGTGGACCATAATCCTGACTTTAGAATAAACTCTTTCCTCCCCTGAGTTGATTTGTTCAGAATGTTTCATCATGACAAAGGAGCTGAAAGAGAACATACTGGGAAGTGTCAAGCTTTTAATTTTCTTTAGCACACAGGCACATAAACAAACACATAGATATGTAGACACATATTCAAGCATATACATATAGGCACATACACATACACACATATACACATACATATATATGAATAGATATACACATAGACACATACATACAAGCACACACACACAAAGGTACATATACACATACATATGGGCAAATACACATAGATATACACATACACATGTGAACACACACAAAGATACACACATATACACATATAGATACATATATGCATAGACACACGTATATATGCACACACATATAGCAATATACACATGTATATGAAAATATACATATGGGCATGCACACATATGTATACACATATACACATGGACACACATATGGATACACACAATATACATATATACATACATAGACACATACATACACATGTACATACATATACACAGGCACACACATACACATATACAAGCATACACATTTCTCATAGAAGTTCCATGACATAAGTATGATATAAAGTTTATACATGAGAGATTCAAGGCTAGAAAGGTAAGATAGCTGTACAATGCCTATAAACACTAGATAAGGAAGACAGACTCTTGCTACTTATTTGAAATTGCAAAGTCTGTGCTGTAAGTACTTGGTTTAGTCAAATCAGGTATACAGTTAGCCCAAATGGTGCCATATATCTGTAGTCTCAGGCCTTGGGATGCTGAGACAGGAGAACTGTCATGAGTTTTCTTACTTAGAAATATGGTACCTCAAGAACACCAAAGTTACTGCTGTAACTGTGCATTTATGCAGGATTTCCTTGGTCATTGTGTAGTAGTTGGCTTGCATACATATAGATTCAATTGTATTGTTGTGAAAAGACAATTTTAAAAAGCAACATTTTCTTTATGATCATTTGTATGTAAGTTCATCTGTCCTTCTAAGTTCAGTCTTAGCATGTATAGGGGGTTAGGAGTACATTTCAATGAGAGAAATTGTACTTACCATGTCCAGATTTTGGGCTCAATTTTTAGCATTTCCCATCCTTCCCCATATAAATAAATAAATGACAGATAGATGGACAGACAGAGGAATGAATGAGTGAATGAATGAATAAACAAGCACATAAATGAAACAAAGCAAGTCTTCAAAGCTGAACATAAAGTCATGCAGTGAGTTTCCTCAAAGGAGAAATTCTGAAGCTGCTTCCTTGAAATCTTCCTGACTGGGCTGCTAAGGCTGGCGGGCTGGTGGGCTGACCAGGTAGTTCAAATAAGACCCGCTTTTGAGAGGATACGCTAGTTTAGTTTTCATGATATCAATATTTCTCAACTTGTGACATACAGACAACTTGTGTTCTCAGAGATGACTGTAGCTACTCACAGTGTGGGTGCTCTGTAAGCTCAGGGATGGGTTCTATGAATCATGAAGCTAGTATGAACAAATCAAACATTGAGAAAGCCCTGCCATGACTCTAAGACCATGCGTGATCTGATTCTACTTAGTTTATGCAAATAGCAACACAGAAGGTATCTATCGGACCTGCTGTGTGGATGCCTGCTTCAGTTCTACATCCCTTAGTCCTTATTCTTGGAATGTGCAACTTCACTTTTCCCTGTCTTAGGTTGCTGAGGAAATCCCTCCTATCTCTCCTCATGCCTGCTTCTTTCTGACTTCCTTGGTTCCCCCTGCCCCCCATATATTGTACTTCAGAGCATGCACTACCCAGAACTGGTGGTGCATTTTCACCTGTGTGCATCTCAGGAAAACAGAGGCAAGTTTTATTCATCTTTATTCCCCAGCTTCATTCCCATGCTTGGCAAATAGCGCTCAACAAATATTTGCTGAATGAGTAAGTAGATATCCCGGGAAACACACTTTCCATTCAGTTTCCCACCATGCTCAGGCTGCAGGCTGACAGGCTTTAGCTGCCATGCGTTTTTCTGGGTGTGTGATGCTTTCTTTCAGTCCCAGGTTGGGGGTGGGGGTGGAGATGAGGTTTCCTTCCCAGGCCACCCTTGCAAATCTTTTACAAGACTTGAAAGAGGGATCAAGCACAGAGCCCCGAGTTGCCAGCTCTAGCCTCTGTTATTACTTTCCCTTTACAGATGAGGTCCAAGGAAGATTTTATGTGTGTCTCACCACAGACTTTGATCTCACTTGGTTGATGTGAATGATGCCTTGTTCACTGTACGAGGCTTGGGACCTATATAAAGAGACATCTGTGTGACAGCCAGGTGATGCTGAGGGAATGTATGGGCTTATTTCATTAGGTGTAATATAGTCTCAACAGACAGCAGGCTGCCTGCATAATGGGAATCTTGGAGTACCACAGCAGATACTCGGTTACAGTAAGGTAATTGCATTATTTTGCCAGTTTCAGACTTATTAAAGGGAAGCCTGAGCTCTCCTATTCGATTTGTGAGCCCTTCTCACATTCAGCACATTTCCCCGAGGTCACCTTTCATCAGGCCCTGCATCTCATTGGTCCTGCCAGACAACCTGACCCAAAATGCTTCCTAGCAAGTGCCTGAGCTTGCCCTTTGCGGTTACAGAGACTGCTTGGGAAAGCAAGAAAAACCCTTTGAGAACACAGCATCTGATCTCATATCTCTTGCTGAAAGGCTTCTTAAAGGAAGAAGAGAGATGTCCACACTGGTGATGGTGCTGGGTGATTCAAAGATGGATGCTTATAATTTGGCTAAATACTTATCTTATTAGGAAAAATTAAAAAGGCCACACAAGACAGGACTTTTGTGGTTTGATGTTCAAAGAGAAGTGAAGGGAACTTCTCCAGTTTAAAGGAGAGATAACCCATCATCCACCTCTGAGGATCAGCCAAGGGAAGCAGCAATAGCCTGTATCAGTGGTTTTCAAGATGAGGGTTGTGACTCTTTGGGGGATTTCATATTGAGTATTTACATTATGACTCATAACAGTAGCAAAATTATGGTTATAAAGTAGCAATGAAGTCATTTTATGGTTTGAGGTCACCAGCACATGAAGAACTGTCCTAAAGGGTCACAGCACTAGGAAGGTGAGGTGAGAACCACTGGTCTATTGCTCAAGCTGTCTCTTGGACAACCTTGACCAACAACCCAAAAAAGCACTTTTCATTTCTGGTGTTGGGGTTTTTGCTAGGTGGCCTTTGGGTCTTGTGAGAGCATTGTCAGCCCAGATGGGAATTTTTCATTATGATTTATATACGAACCTATGAGTATTATAGGTATTTTAGGTAAATAGTTAACATTAGGAATCCTTGTGACTTCTTCAGACATCTTTACTATTACTTTACCCTCTTACCCCTGCTGTATTTTCTGGCATCCCCCTCCCTCTACTTAAAGCCCACCACCTTTTGTATTTCGCTGATCAGATCACTATTACTCCTATCATTGCCTCCACATTTCTCCATCCCTGGCAGGTTATGTACTCACATATGAAGATTTAGAGCCAGGAGCCCCATTGACTGAGAACAAGCAGTGTTTGTCTTTCTGAGTCTGAGTTACCTCATCCAATATGATATATTTTCATTCCATTCTATTGATGCACATATTTCATTTTTTCTTTACAGCTGAATAGTATTCTATAGTGTTTATGCACCACAGTTTTATTATCCATTCCTGGGTTGAAGGACATGTAGGTTGTTTCCATTTTCTGGCTATTGTGAATAGTTAATGTGGGGAAGGCCCAGAGGCTTACAAAACAAACTACAGGCAATGAAGTAATGCTGAGAGCAGGAGAAATCATCCTTTCCAGTGAAGAATACAGAATATATATACACAAGTAACATTATACTTGGAGGGTTATATTCATATATTGAAAATAAAGAAAAAGGAGGCCAAAATAATGATAAATAATAAGATAATGAAACAGAAAGAGAGCAAGGAGGGGGATATGGGAAGATTTAGAGGAAAAAATAGGAAGGGGAAATGATATAATTATAATCTACTAAAATAAACACAGTAATAAAATGTGAGTTAAATTGAAGGTAATTTTAATAGTATTAGAGATTATGTGGGGAAATGGCTACATGAGTAAGGTAGCGGATGTCTGGAAGGCAGATGTACAGTCCTGCTTGGTATGTGCTTAAGAGATAGTTGCTAGTATGAGTGAAGAGCAGCTAAAATAATGATAATAACACTACTTCCCATGCCTGTTTTGTGTCTAGTTACTACTTGAGAATTATATATATAGTCTTTATTATGATTCTGACAATTTGCTTGCATCTTATAGATAAAGGCACGGAGACACAATAATTAACCCGTGCTGAGACTCAGAGTTAGCTGTGTTAGACCTGATACCTGCTGCCCAAGACCATCTGCTCAAGTGACATCTGTGGTTGGGTACTGATGGGTAGAGGGGCTTTGATTGTCATCTGAGTCCCCTACGGCATGGTGATGGCCATCTCTTTCCCAACGTATACCCTGGAATATTGCTCATTGGTCAGTTGTCTATGGGTTGCAAGGTTAAACAACAGGCACTTGGGGAAGTTTTCTGAATCCCTGAAGACAACCAGGGCCACTTTCATCATCTTGTAGGAAACTTCTTCAGCTTCATCGGCACTGATATAAAAAATCAGTTCCCCCCACAATAGCTCATCTGTAACAATACTAACAGTGATGACGAGATGTCACTGGACGACTGTGTTGTTTGACTCAAAAATGGCTCTGCGACTCATCATGACATGGATGTGCAAGGTGCTTGTGAGAAGTATGCCAGAGAGATGATATTTTCAAAGTTACCATGTTATTTATGTTAGTGAGTTTACATATAAATGTGTGCACACATTAATGCGTGTTACTTATACTTCCCAACCTTGTACGTTTACATTCACCAAAACTTCCTTCCTACTTCATGTTTCCTTTATAGACACAATGTATCTTTTCAGTGCCAGGCGTAATGACCTATTTGCTAGGACACTAGGAATGGGCTAAATATTGATTAAGTTTCACAGTCTGATAAATAAAACCTGGTAGTGTCTCAGCCACCTTCCCTCCAATCTTTGGGGAAATCTCAGAATACCAGCACCTTCCAACCCCACAGCTGTAATCTTTCTAAATTTAACAGCACTTGCATTCTCTACGAAGACACTTGCTCTGTAAGACCTGAGGGTGAAGAGGAATGGCATTTCGAAGGATGCCTTTTATAGCTTCAGGAAAGTTCTATGTTATTTCTCATACTTGTTCTTTGGTGCAACCCATTTGCTACTAATGACGGAACAGGAGCGCATGGTTTGGAGTGATTTCAGAGCTGAATGGCATCCCTTAAAGGCTGAAGAAGGTGGTTTTTCCTCTTTGTTTACTTTTTCTCCACACTAGCTTCAGTGAAGACATAGGTCATGCCATAAGTAAGTGCTGGGCATTGTGCACACTTCAAACTTATGTGTTTATTTGTGGATGTGTATAGGTTATTGCATATGAATATGTGTGTGTAAGTCCACGTGAAGCCAGAAGTGGATGTTAGGTCACTGAGAGTTACAGGCATGTGTGGGTGCCCAGCTTTGCTATGTTGGCTGCTGTGATCTGAACTCTGGCTGTCATGGTTGTGCAGTGAGCATTCTTAACCACTAAGCCATATCTCCAGCCCCAATTATGCAAAATTTCATATATGATACACATTTCATTAATTTATTTTTATTTATTTATATATTTGTTCACTTTACATTCTGATTGTGGCCCCCTCCCTCCTCTCTTCCTAGTCCCACCCTTCCTCTGTCTTCTCTCTGTGTCCCCTGCCCTACTTCTTAGATAAGGGGAGACCCCCTCTCTCACCCACTCATGCCAAACTCATCAAGTCACATCAGGATTGAATGCATCTTCTTCCCCTGTGGTCTAGCGAGGCAGCTCTGCCAAGGAGAAGTGGCCAAAAAGCATGCAACAGAATCCATCTCAGACATAGCCTTCTCGCCTCTTTCTAGGGCATCCACATGAAGACCAAGCTGCCCATTGGCTATGTGTGTGCAGAAGGCCTAGGCCGGGTCCATACATGGCCCTTGGTTGGTGCATTGCTCCCCACCCCCACTGCTGGCCTAGGTTAGTTGGCTTTCTTGGTCTTGTGGAGCATCTGCCCCCTCTGGGTCCTTCTATTCTTCCCCCAACTTTTCCATAGGACTACCTGAGCTCCACCCAATGCTTGACTGATGACACACATTTTAATCCAGAGAAAAATTTCTGCACCATGTCCATGAAAACCAATAGTTTCATCACTGGCAATTAAGATATAAGAGACATTCAAAAAATCCATTTTCACCTAGAATTTCTCAAACAATCAATCATGAACCATCTGCTTCAAAATTATCTGGGGTTGTTTAAAACAAAGATTCCTGGTCTTCACTGTGCACTATGGTATCTCCAAGGGACTACGAAATACAAATTTAGAAGCCACTTGGAGTATTGTAATAAATACTGGAGTTGGGCTATAGTGTTAATCTCCGCAGGATCTACAGAAAGTGGGGCAAGATTGAGGGAAGAGATTTATCAATGGAAAGCTAGACAATAAATAACAGACAACCATACTTGGTTATTCAGTGCCACCCTGATAAGCTGAAGCTCTTTCATTCATTTGACATGCATCTTTCTGCCTCAGCTATGTAGTTATGTACCTTAATTAGTTTGGTTTGACGGCCTTATTCTATTAGATAAGATGTGTTAATTACTCTGACAGCATTTTGTGGCAATAATGGCTCAGTGTTACATTAATAATTTTGAGATCATGAATAATACGCAGCACCTCTGTGTCTGAGCCATTATTAATTTGTTTCATCAGTGCTGGAGTGTTTAAAATGGAGTTTCAAGCATGTCTTCTCAAAGGATAAAGCATGATATGTGTATTGAAAAGCTTTTCTTTTCTTTTACTCTTAACTCTACCTGTGCTATCACAATTAGTGGTATCTTGTACCCAATTAGTGAGGTTAAAAAATTTTTTTTATTTTATTTTTTAAGAATGCAAGTAAATCAAAACAAAGCCTTTGCAGGCAAATGAAGGTGGAGAATAGAGTGATATAAATTTTGTGAAATTATTCTTCTTATAATAAAGCTCAGAGGATATAATTTTATAGCAGGATTTTTAATGCTCCAAGGTTCTTCAGAATGTTATGTTTCTTCTAAATATGTGTTATGCTCTCTTTCTGCACCGCTCCCCCTTCGTGGGAAGGATTATGGCCATGGGTCCCTGGGGAGGGCAGAGATTTGGAGGGCCCTGATTACTATGGAAATGAACTTCAGGCATCAGCTGAGGGGGAGGCAGATCCATTTTACTCCAGAGGTGAGGGGAATATATAGAACTTTGGGGAGGGGGTGGGAAAATCCAGCTTGACCAAAGGTCATTGGCTGAGGGGCTAGGGTACTGAGATGCCTCATTTACATAAGCATCCTATGTGCTTGCTGCACAGGTTCTACAGGGAGAAAGGGAGTTGGGCTTGTAATTTCCCTAAGGGCTATGTGAAATTCCTCAGGTAGAGCTTGTGGGGGTTCTGTCTCCCCAGATCAGGCAGAGAAAAGGGAGCCCTGCCAACAGAGGGGGGCCACCATTTCACAATGAACTCTGGGCTTTCCAGTGATGTCAGACTTTGACCTTAGCAGCCGGGTTTCTGACACTGTTCCTTACCTGTCTAATAATTGAACAGCAGACTCCTGCTCTGTCTACCTGTCCAGTACCCATTGCTATAGGTGAGAAATGCCTTTAGTGTCAATTGTTGGACAGCCATTTCTCACTGATGTATCAGCCCATTCTATTATAGTGGGAACTGGGGCTGTCTCAAGGATGGGATGTGGTGTAAACTAGTGAATCTACTTTCATCTGAGGGTTTCTAGAGTGATTGGGATGGATGTGTACTGAGAACAAGCACCATAAACTGGTAATAATCACATCACAGTAAAAGGGAAGTTTATTATCACGGGGGACCGGGGGAAGACCAGGGCTTGCAGAACACATCTGAGACCAATCCATGTTGGTAAAACTTAAGTCCCTGAATGCAGTCAGGAGTACAGTCAATTGCTTTTTTCCATTGTACACTCAGATATTTGAACTATTTTTAGTTTAAATCATGTCCACAGAACTTCTGTGGTGGCAGTAAAAATAATTATAACTACAAATATCTCATACACTCATGCATCTTCCAAGACAGGAGTGAGTTAGTTTTCAGTGTCTTTGTGTACCTTCTCCAGCGTCTCCATTATGATCGTGAGATATATTAGTAGGTAGCCTGTATTACAGGAAAGGTGACCATATAATCAATTTAAGATAAAGCCAAAATTAAATGAAAGCAGTGTAAATGTCTCCTAGGAACCAGCCTGCCCTGGTATCCTGACTCTGCCCAGTCCCAGGCATGAGCAGTGTATAGAGGCCTTGTTGCACAGAAATGCAGTGCATTTCCGGGTGCTGCAACCAAGCCCCTTGTTCAATGCTGCCTCCTGTCCTTAGGAATGTTTTTACAGCCACTGCATATACTAAAATTGTTTTCAAAGTACTGCCAGTTTAATGTTACACCGGGATTAAAAGCATGATCATGAGAATTAGAGAAGTGCTATTAGGAGTATAGCCCAACCACTTAGCTGGGTGACTGTGTGAATCACTTCATTTCAAAGTCGCTCACATGTGACATGAGGATATCAGTAGTATCCACCTCATGGTGACTGTGAAAATTCAAAGACATAAACTATAAATACTATGTAGCAGAGTGTCTGGTCTCCAATAGGTGCTTAATAATTGTTCTTGCTGCTTGTAGCAATGGTGACAATGACAATAGACAAATGTGGATCCTTTTGAATATGATAATTTATAGATCTTTAACCATATACCAATACTTTGAAGCCATATTTAAGTAATATATTAGACGCGGCTGGCTTTGCATTGTTGTGGAGTTCTGACTCAGTCTGCTAGGTTTCTCTCAGTCACTTTTAGGATCTTAGGGGCACCTTCTCCTTCCTCTTGCCAAGCTTCCCTTATAGAGTGGTCTACATCTCCTCTGTTTTCTCTGTTTGTTTCTTTCTCTACCTCTGCCTTCAGCTTAAGAACAGCTTAGTCAACACTTACCTCATTGCTGTGAGGTAAAGATTTATTATTTTTATTATTGTTCTTGTTACTATTTATTATTGCCCCAATCACATTAAAGTCAACTAGAGAAACAGTTTCTATTCATTGAAAATTTTAATCTCTGTACTTCATGGGCACACAATTTCATATTAATCACTTAATAATAAGGAAGATTAACACATATTATATTTGAAATCAATAATTGCACTCAGAAGTCATGACCAGGTTATCAAAACTGATATACTCCTCTGATAAATGATGACTGTGACATCAGACCGTGCATCATGTCACTCGTGTACTCAGCACGGTGGCTCATGTAGGTCAATACCTTGATATGTTGACAGAGCAATGTTCTGTTTTTAAAGTTGCTGCAATTGCAAATACAGAAGGACAAACACTGCAATTGCAAATACAGAAGGACAAACACCGCGTCATGTCTCTTATGTGTAGGCATTTCTAAAAGTTGGTTTTATAGAGATAAAGAGCAGGAAATATGGAGAAGATGGAGAAATCTTATTGATTGACAAAATATAGGAAGATTAGGTCCTGATGATCTGCCTCATGATGGGGTGACTAGATTTCACAGTAATTTTTTGTGTATCTTATGAAGATCTATAAATCTTGACGCTTTGCATCACAAAGGAACTACATCTGAAGAAAAATGATGTTCATTTTGAACATATTTATTGAATTTTATACTTCCTACAGTGATATGTGCAATTACTATGCCTGAATTACATATCAAACAGGACAATGTGGCAATTCTAACTCTTTGTGCCTATGTATGCACAACAAAACCTTCAAATTTGTGATGTAATTTGTAGCCCATAGTCTTTAAATGCTAATGCTGGTTTAAATTTTCATCATTACTATTTTAAAAATAATTTATTGACCTCTAATTATTTCCCATAGTAGATTATTAGTAAGTAATCCTTAGTCATATGAGAAGTAACTTGCTAATGAGCTGAATGATGAATTGCCAGTATTTGAGAACTGTGAGGAATTTTCTGGGGTCTTGTTTTGAGAAGCATTGGTCTAGGGAGCTGTCAGTCAATGCAGTAAACTGTCTGAACCAGAAGGTTGATTTTTAATCTCCCATAATCATTACTAGATCAAGACCCGTCCTTCGGCACTTTTCCAGGCTCCATCCTTGGAAACTTAGTTATTTGCTGATTTCTCACACTGTCTTTACCTCTCTTGTTTCTTAGCCTACATAATTTTGGTTTCTTTTTGTTTGAATAACTGATATTTTTCCTCATATTCATGTTCTCTTTCTGTCTCTCTCTCTCTTTCTCTCTCCTTTCTCCTTCTCTTTATTTCCAAGGTCTTATGAATACCAGGAGAACTGACTTTGAAATATATCCAAGGATAATCTTGAACTGGTGATTTCCTGCCTCCTGAGTGCTGGGTTCACAAATGTTCTTTCATGTCTGTCTGCCTGATCCTTTTAAAGAATAACTGAAAGCTTGTATTTAACTTTCCATGTCCCCCTAATGAGTGCTGTAGGCAGATCCTCAACATGTTTTCATCTTGCCTATTTTTTGTTTATTTATAATTCAATATATAACACTGTATTTGTATCATTTTCCCTATCCTCCCTCCAGTTTCTCCATGTCACTTCCATTCCTTCCCAAATTCATGGCTTCTTGTTCCTTTTTTTTTTTTTTTTAATTTTAATTTTTTTATTTTTATTTTTTTAATTAATTTATTCTTGTTACATCTCTATGGTTATCCCATCCCTTGTAACCTCCCATTCTCCCCTCCCTCCCATTTTCCCGTTATTCCCCTCCCCTATGACTGTTCCTCAGAGGGATTACCTCCCCCTGTATATGCTCATGAGGGATTTGACTTTCTCAAGTACTCTGGTGCCTCACATTTGACTATGTCCCCTGGCAGGGGACACCTAGTGGCACTCAGAAGAAGGACAGCAGGTCACTCAGAAGAAGGACAGCAGGCTTCTTGTTCCTTAATCATAATAGTTACATATATATATACATGTATGTATGTATGCTTATAAGTACAGTCAGTTGTGTTCATTTGTTGTTTTTCATATGTACTTAGGGCTGGTCTGTTGAGTTGGAATAACCCATTATCCCAGGGGAAGACTGGTCCTTGATCTCCCAGCAGCCTGTAGCTCCAAAGGTGAACCCCGTGGGATTTGTCCTTGTGTGTAATGTTTTAGGTCTTCTTTAGGAAGCCATATGGCTGAGAATTCCTTGTGCAGCTTTCCTTCTGTATATAGAAGAAACAGCCATGCAACAGGTGTCCCATCCAAATCCTCTGGTTCGTAACACTTTTTCACTCCTTCCTCCCACGATTTCCCCTAACCTTTAGGTGTAGAGATTGTCTTGCAGATTTATCAGGTGGGTCTGGGAAAGCCACAGTAATTTGTTCTTTGTATTTTGACCAGTTGTGACTATTTCTTTACTCTCTATTACTAACTGGTTCTATTTTCTTCTCAATTCAGCATGCATCAAGTATAGAGCCATGGGATTTTATCATACACTCAGTCTTCAGAAAGCCTTGACTGACACGCACTAGTTCTGTACATCGCAGAGCTCCAGCCTGCCATTATGCGGCCTGTAGACGTACAAGCTGTAGTATTTGTTTCTGTGGGTGCTGCCCCACCAGTGCTTCACAACAGTCCCTTACACAGTGCAGTATGGAATCAGAAACCCTGAAATAAACCATTTTCATTTTGAGCCAAGGATGCTGGATTGACGTGCTAGTTCATTCACTTCACAGCATTCGCATCAAGCAAATTTAATGTGACGTTTTTATAGATACTTCTAAAGTCAAAGCCTTTATATTGACTGAGATGTACAAAACAGGCCTTAAGAAATACATATTACCTCTAAATAAGACCAATAATAACATAAAACCAACTCCCAATAAAAATAATAATCTATCTCCCAAGAAAGCAACCAAAACCCTACCCAACCCCCCTTAAGGGAGATGAGGTGTTGTTCTCTTAAGGTTTCTTCTGGCTGATTTGGGATGAATAACACCTTTGTAAGGACCCAAATAAAATTGGGGAAAATGGTTAAACAAGCTAGGAATACCATTTGTGGTCCAATTTCTAACTGTTGAGAAATTCCAGGCTTAATTAGAGTCCTGTGTGAGAAAGTCTGAAATGCTAGACCAATTGGGATTAGAAGCTTCTTTGTTCGAAGCTGTCCTTGGAGCTGTTCTGTTCTGATGAGGAATGGCAATGGAGATGGCTTCAAATGTGAAAAACAAGCCACTGGGCAAAATGTCTTCATTTCTAACACAGACAGAAGAACTCTGTCTAAAAAAAAAAAAGGCAAGATTGGATGCAGGCAGAGTGGATGGCTAAAGTCTACCAAGACAGGGTAAGCAAGTTCTCAATATTTCCTACCTTACAAATATGTCTGTCAAGATATATTGGGCCAGAAGGCTGAAGATGATAATCCAATGTAATAGATACACTCTGATGTTTGGGTGACTGTATAGGCAGCAAATTGTCTCTGTCATCTTCTCATTTTGGAAGCTGCTCACCTGCAGCCTCTGTATACTCAGTTAATTAATTTTATTCCTTCTCAAGTCTCTGATGGGGTTGAAGACCAGATAGTTTAGTTTTATAATTAAGCTTAGTTGTTTAGAGGTTTAGATGTTTTTAGGTCTAGATAGATGTTTTAAGTTGATAATGATGAGATATGATAGATATTTATTTGCATTCAGAATTTTAGACGCACCAAGTTAAGAAAGATGTTTTCTTCAAGGTTGCCAAATACAAATAGCCAAAACACCATGGATGTAACATTTATATAATTCCTGGTTATTTCATGTTTCTTCTTGCTGTAGGTAGTTTATTGTATATATGTGTAATAATAAAAATGTATATGTAAAAATTAGAAAATAAAAAAAAGGAAATACATTACCTCTTCTATCCACTGCCTTGCTCCATCCCTTATATTCACCATAGGTGCCAATATCACCCTGCATTCCACCCAAGGGCCTTGAATGTCTTCTTTTCATTGCCCACTTTTCTTTGACACATTGCTTTCCCTCTACTCTCCTTCCTGGATTCCATGCTCATCTACACTGAGTTGTATGCCCTATAATCTCCCATCAAAGGACTTTTAAATGAGCTGTTTTCTTCACAAGAACTCTTTCCCTTTATTTCATTTTTCTTTCTTCATTTTATTTGAGCTACTTATTGCTTGATCTCCAATTTTCAAGTTCAGCATGGCAGCCTTCAGGGAAGATTCATAACAGTTCACTCTAGAGAAACACTGCCCACCAGCTTCCCAAACTCCAAGCGCTTTCCCCTATCAAAGCCTCATCACATAGTTCTATACCTGCTCCCTGCCCACCCTGTTCCCATCTCCACTCAACTCTGCAAACCATGAACTAGGGAGCTGTGTCCTGTTCATTGTTCAATGCCCCATGTTTAGAAAAAGGGCTGTCTAGAATACAGTAAGCATCGGATGCATATTTGTTACATTAATAAAATATTTCATGTAGAAATCCTACCACATCTGAATGTTTTCATGTATATCCGATTTCATTTTAAGAAAGCAGCTAATCAGAGGAGGACTAATAGTTAATAACAAGAACCCCATTCAAAGTTGTTTTGTATGCGATTTTTTTTTTATGTGATGAGATGGTCTTGCTCTTTCATTGAACTGAGGTCACCTATGAAGGTGTAGAGTACTATAACGTTTTGCAGTTGTTAAAAGAAGACAATAAGTGGTACAAATCAGTGACTATTTTTCCTATAAGTTAGCTGTGCATCTCCTTCATTTCAGAAACACCCTCTCTAAGATGGACATTTAAGCCACTGACAATAAATCGTGACTTTAAGAGAGTAACAGTAAATATGGAATATCAATGTGATCAGAGATGATAAATGCCGTAGAGTAGCTGGATTAAAAATAGAAAACAATTATCTTGGTAGAGGAACAAACATATCTTTCTGTAGTGTAAGCTCAAAAAATATTTAATGCTCTTTCTATCAAGTATTCCAGTTGATGGTGTGTTGAAATGTTTTCCCATCCACTCGATATATGTAACTCAAAGCAGTAAAGCTGAAATGAAAACACTTGTGTCACAGATAAAATCAGACCTTACAACTGATCTTGTTTCTAATTTTAATGCCTCACACTATTTTTTTTTCGACCAAAAACAACTGTAGAGAGGTTTGTGCAGGGCCTTCTGAGACCCATATTCACCATCTTGTTAGAAAACCTGTTTATATTTATTGAAACGGAAAATAAAAGAAAATCTAGTGTATGTATATGTATGATGTATGTATGCTCTGCGCCCGTTTGTGAATGGATGTGGGTTCCTGTGTATGCAGACAGAAGCCAGAGCACATGGGTTTCTATCTATTCTCTTGAGACAAGGTTCTCAGCTGCTCTGGAGCTAAGCTGGGGTTGTCCTTCCATACCCATTCTCCCTGAACATGGTGGGATTGCAGTCTATGCTCCACACTAAGCTGTTTTTTAGTCGTGATTACCTATTTTATTTATTTAAAATTTTTTTATTTAATTAATTTATTCAGATTATATCTCAATTGTTATCCCAGCCCTTGTATCCTCTCATTCCTCCCTCCCTCCAGCTTTCACCTTATTCCCCTTCCCTATGTCTGGGACCGAAGGGGACCTCCTCCCCCATCATATGTTCTTAGGCTATCAAGTCTCATCTTGGTAGCCTGCTTATTCTTTCTCTGAGTGCCAGCAGGCCTCCCCACCATGGGCCACCAGAGTTCATGTCTGAGTCAGTCCCTGCTCCCCACTCAACTGTGGAGAATGTCTTGTCCATTGGCTAGATCTGAGAAGGGGTTTGGTGTTTACTGCAGATATTGTTCTTGGTTGGTGCAGTAGTTTGAGCAGAACCCCTGGGCCCAGATCTGCCAGTCATGATGTTCTTCTTGTAGATTTCTAGGACCCTCTGGGTCCTTCTATTTCCCCATTCTCCTATATTTCTCTTACCCAATAGGTTACTCAATAGTCCCTATAGGATGCCCTCACATCTGTCCCAATCTCCTGGTGAGTGAAGATTTTCATGGGACATGCCTCTTGGGCTAGTGTCCGATTATAAGTGAGTATATATCATGCGAGTCTTTCTGCTTCTGGCTTAACTCACTCAGTATGATCATTTCTAGTTCCATCCATTTGTTCACAAATTTCGGGATTTCCTTGTTTTTTATAGCTGAGTAGCATTTCATAGTGTAAATGTACCACAGTTTCTTTATCCATTCTTCGACTGAGGGACATTTAGGTTGTTTCCAGGTTCTGGCTATTATGAATAAGGCTGCTAAGAACACGGCTGAGCATATGTTCTTGTTGTGTGGTGGAGCATCTTCTGGGTGTATTCCAAGAAGTGGAATAGCTGGGTCTTCAGGAAGCCTTATTCCCCATTTTCTGAGATAGCACCAGATCACACTAAGCTTTTTTACATAGGTTTTGGAGACAAGAACTAAAGTCTTCATGTTTGCTCAGCATTCTTACTAACTGGGATATTTCCCCAGCCTCTTTTTTGTTAAATGTTATTACATATTCATTTTAAAGTGTATTTAATTATGCCATTTTATGCATGTTATAAATTTCACTCATATTAACCCATGTTGCCCTATGTTTCCTCCTAACAGTTCTACTTCTATTTGCAAATCTTGTTGGCCTGTGTGTGTGTGTGTGTGTGTGTGTGTGTGTGTGTGTATGGTGGGTGGGTGTGGTTATATATTCTAAGTTCTATAAATGTGACAAATTATGATCTTTGTTTTCCTGAAAATTGCTTATTTTGTTTAACACATTATAATGTCCCATCTATTTTCCTAAAAATAATACAATATCATTATTTTGGCTGAGTAAATGTCTACTGTCTGTATGTGCTTTGAGGTCCTAATTCTTTCTATTTTGTAGAAATGAAATAGGCCAAGAAAGGCTTTCAGAAAATAAGCCTTAATAAAATGCTTTGAAATGCCCTTAGCCTAATAAAAACACTCTATAGAACTGTCACAGTGTGAATACAATTTAAAGCCTTTTTGTCCCTATAGTATAAAGGAATGGTCAGCTTTCCACATGGCTGAAGAGTTTAGGATATGACTAAATGTAATATTATTGAATACTTTTGGGACTACTGAAGAAATTAGGGCCTGTGGAACACTGGACATACAAAATTAAGAGGGAATTAGACACACAGTTTGAACTTGGTGAAGTAGAGTTTGCAGAGCAGGAAGTGATGGTGGCAACCGGGCCCATCGATACAAACACAACAACATTTTCCCAGAAAGAAATACACAATTCTTTCTTGGAGGCAAGCATAGTTCCTAGTAATATGGAATTTAGAAGTTTCTTGTCTCAAAATGTGTGCAACGTCTTCTAAGAGTGACATGCACCTATTGATTAGAAGGCTTAGTAGTTCTGCACAGGACAGAGAGTGTGCATATTGCCAGTTGTCTGTGATTAGTTGTAAATATGGCTTTGAATGATTAATTATATATATGTATATATATTTATATTTATTTGGTATTTTTAAAAATTCCGCATTTGTCTATTATGAATAAGGCTGCTATGAACATGGTTGAGCAAATTTTCTTGTTGTGCGCTGGAGCATCTTCTCGGTATATTCCAAGGAGTGGAATAGATGGGTCTTGAGGAAGCCCTATTCCCAGTTTTCTGAGAGGGCACCAGATAGATTTCCAAAGTGGTTGTACTAGTTTGCATTCCCACCAGCAATGAAGGAGTGTTCCTCTCTCTCCACATACTCGCCAGCATGTGGTGTCTCTTGAATTTTTGATCTTAGCCATTCTGATGGGTGTAAGATGGAATCACATGGAAACAGCCTAAGTGTCCATCAGTAGAATGGATAAAGAAACTGTGGTAACTATACACTATGGAATACTACTCAGCTACTAAAAACAAGGAATTCCCAAAATTTGTGGACAAATGGATTGAGCTAGAAATGATCATAATGAATGAGTTAACCCAGAAGCAGAAAGACTCAAATGGTATATACTCACTTATATCTGCATACTAGCCCAAGGGGCATGTCCCATGAAAGCCTTCACTTACCAGGAAACTGGGACAGAGTGAAGACATCCTATTGGGACTGTAGATGAGAGAAGCATGGGAGAATAGCAAAGTAGAAGGATCCAGAGGGTCGTAGAAACCTACAAGTAGAACATTATGATAGGCAGATTTGGGCCCAGGGTTCCCACACAAACTAAGGCAACAGCCAAGGACAATACAGGCGGTAAACTTTAAACCCCTACCCAGATCTAGCCAATGGACAGAACATTTTCCACACTTGAGTGGAGTGGGATATGTGGTGCCTCACATTTGACCATGTCCCCTGGAAGGGGAGACCTGGTGGCACTCAGAGGAAGGACAGCAGGTTACCTAGAAGAGACTTGATACCCTATGAGCATATACAGGGGGAAGTAATCCCTCTCAGGAACAGTCATAGGGGAGGGGAATAAGGGGAAACTGGGAGGGAGGGAAGAATGGGAGGATACAAGGGATGGGATAACCATTGAGATGTAACAAGAATAAATTAATTAATAAAAAAATCCACATTTGTATTTACTTTGACACACAAACTAGAGCTATCTAAAAGGCTAACCTTAATTGAGAAAATGCTCCCAGAAGATTTGGCTTTAAGGTATTTTATTTATTAATCATTGAAGGTGTGACTTGAGCCCATTGTGGGTGGTGTCATGCCTGGGATGGTTGTCCTTGGTTCAATAAGAAATCTGGCTGAGTAGGCCATGGGGAGAATTCAGTGAGCAGCATTCCTTTATAGCCTCTGCATCAGCTCCTGCCTCCAGGTTCCTGCCCTGTTTGAGTTCCTATCCTGACTTCCTTTGATGATGAATGGCAATGTGAAAATGTAAGCCAAATAAACCCTTTCCTCCCCAACTTACTTTTAGCCACACTATTTTGTCACAGCCACAGTAACCCTAATAAAGATACTGTATACTGGATATATTTCTACTAGTGTGTACAGGTCTGCCTTATTTTGCAAAATGGTCATCTTATACATCTACTTCATGGGGCTTCATCACTACTCAACCTAGATTTCTAAGCATGGATGCTTGGTTATTGTAACTTTCTGTTTTTAATTAACAGGGCAGTGAACCCCTGGTAGACTGAAGATACAGTTTCAGTGTACATCTTAAACTACAGCATTTCAGAGTTGAGGGCACATGCTTATTTAATTTTGGTAGATAAGTGCTACAAAAATTCACATCAATTAATTTAAAAGAAATAGCATATCTCTAAAATAAGGAATGCTTTACTTTTCTCTGTCTACCACCCAGCAGGTAAAAAAAATTGAGTGCAGAGCAGTGCTTTTTTATCTCTTAGTCCATGCTGCAGCTAACAGAGTACTCAATAAATATTTGCAGAAGGAAGAAATGAAGAATAAAAGATGCACTCATATTTCAGTCTATGTTACATTATCAGAGCTATGTCAAAAGCTATATTAAAATCACATGTTAATTTGACACCGATATAAATTTTGCTAATTCACGGAAAAGTGCATATGTGATTGTGAAGAAACCAGGCAATTACATAGAATCTCCTCGTTCATCTTATTTAGAGGCCCAGGGAGGAAAAAAAGAGATGTTTCCATACTCAATCTATATTTCCTTGCTTTCAGGCTGGATTATCCCCTGAGGCTCCCAGAGGCTCTATCTTGTGATTTCAGTCTGCAGGAAGGAATGGAAGGAGGTATATTGTCTTTTTCTCCCCAGAGCAAGACGTGCACAACCCTGCCAGATTAATTGGGGCAATGTTGGCTGCATTGCGCCATTGTTCAAGGGTGTTGGCTCATCCATGTGAGCAATGACTATGGCACCTAGGCTTTCAATGGATAGCTGTTCCCCTCTTCCCCAGCCATCACTGTGTTCCATTGTCTAGCCCCAGTGTATATCCAGTGACCCTCAGTTACTCAAGGCACTCCTGATAGACACCTAGCATGGCTCTTGAATGACAGTTTTCTGTATTTGTCCTGCCTTATTTCATTGTGAAAGGCCCTTATCTTCCCAAGTCTTAAGTATTACATCTTATGCTAAACCTTTTAAAAAATAGCCAGTACATCCTATTGGGACTCTAGATGAGAGAACCATGTGAGACTAGCAATGTAGAAGGATCCAGAGGGTCCTAGAAACCTACAAGTAGAACATTATGATAGGCAGATTTGGGCCAACGGGTCCCGCTCAAACTAAGGCACTAGCCAAGGACAATACAGGCGGTAAAATTTAAACCCCTACCCTGATCTAGCCCATGGACAAGACAGTCTCCACACTTGAGTGGAGAGAGGAATATGACTTTCTCATGTACTCTGGTGCCTCACATTTTACTAGGTCCCCTGGAAGAGGAGACCTAGTGGCACTCAGAGGAAGGACAACAGGTCACAGAGAAGAGACTTGATACCCTATGAGCATATACAGGGGGAGGTAATCCCTCTGAGGAACAGTCATAGGGGAGGGGAATAAGGGGAAAATGGGAGGGAGGGGAGAATGAGAGGATACAAGGGATGGGATAACCATAGAGATGTGTTGGGCGCGGATCACACCCAGTGATGGTGCTGATCCTACTTCAGCTCCTGCGCATGCTCGGATAAGGGCACCACAACAATGTTTCTCTTTCCCCCTCCCGCACGGGGAAATGCGAATGAGGCATTGGCTGGTGGACCAATCAGCCAGAGACACACCACGCTAGGGCCTGCATATAAGCAGTGCGCTCCTAGGGCTTGGGGTCTTTAGCTTCAGCTTCAAGGGCGCTCCCAATAAAGCGGGATCGAGAAGGATCCTGGTGTCGGGGTCTTTCCTGCTGGCGGGGAGGTCGCGACAGAGATGTAACAAGAATCAATTAATAAAAAAAAAAGAGAGAGAGAGAGAGAAAATAGCCAGTACATTAGTTACTTTTTGAGGCTGTGATAAAATGCCATGGCCAAAGCACTTCACCGAGGAAAAAGTTTATTTTCGCTCACTGCTTTAGAGCATTAGAATCCATAATGATAGGGAATGTGTGACCATATGCATTTTCTAAGATCAGTAAAGTTGGCTGACCACAAGCAGAGTGAAGAGGAGAGGAGAGGGAGATGGAGAGAGAGAAGGAAGAGAGAGAGAGTGCAGGCAGAGAGGGAAGAGAGAGAGTGCAGGCAGAGAGGGAAGAGAGAGAGTGCAGGCAGAGAGGGAAGAAAGAGAGTGCAGGCAGAGAGGCGAGACTATGAGCTCCCAGTGACATCCTTCCATCAGCAAGGCAACACCTACTCAAGATTTCATAACCTCCCCCAAAAGCTCCAGCAATTGAGGACTAAGTATTCAAATATGTGAGCCTATACAGGACACATCTGATTTCTTGTCTAAGTCACTGCAGTCACTGGTTTATAGTTCATGTTGGCTACTATGGTGATTTTTAATCTGTACCTGGAGTTTTGGTGAACAAGCTATAACTATGCCATCTATCTGTATTCAAGCCCAGAGACACAGAGTGAGATTTTTTAAAAATAAGACATCTAGTACTTTCAAAGGCTCGTTTGTTTGAAATATCATCTGTATCCCACAACACTGATGCCCTTGGAAGAGGCAAAGTTCATCTTGAGGTATTCACTTCATCCTGTGTCCTAACCAACCTGCTGCCTGTCTGGCTGAGCAGTCCTGACTGTTTCAGTACAGGTATAATGAGTGTTCTAGATTACTGGCTGACTTTGAACTTTAATTTTTGTTAGCTAGGCTCACTCAAAGAGCACCCCAGTGCCCCTGCAATCTTTAGGATGTTCCTTCTCTGCAGGCTGATAGGATTTATGGCCTCAGGTTGGAAAAGCATAAAGATGAAATGGTCCTCCTGAGAGGTCTGTCTCTTCAGGTTAGTGTTAACACAGACGCATTATTTACCCACTAGATCCTAAGGCTGTATTTAAAAAAAAAAAAAAAAAAAAAGGAAATCCTCAGCAGAGTTCTAAAAGATGGCTGTGGTTCAGAGCTATTGAAGCATCTAAAAATTGACACTGCAATCAATGAAAACATTTTATTGGCCCTCTCTGGTTTTACTACAGGAAACTACAAAGCTCTGTTTTGTACCATAACAGCAACAGATTTTGTTGGTGGCCACGAATCAATCTGTTAAATATATTTGAAGGAATGTGCATATTATTGAAGTTGGATAGGAATTTTCAGGTAGTGCCAAGAAATGAGCCTTTACAAATAAGCAATCAGTCAAACAAACAAACACAGAAACAGGAGCACTCACATAATTCTTACAAGATTGCATGACTACTTCCCCACATATCATATGTTTAGTCTCCCAACTGTGGGACTAGCAGAGGATGGGTGTGATTTTTAGCTGTTCAGTTTTAGGTCTGAGTGGGTCTTTGAGGTCAGAGGCCTTGAGTGACATGAGATGGACATTTTTTTGAGTGGTTTTTCTGCCTACAAAAATGACCAAGGAAGATGTTGATGCTTCGTTTCTACCCACACCAAGTCTTCAGAAGTAAAGCGCATCTGCACACAAAGTAAAACGGTCATTTGTAAACTTTACCACCTATCAGAATTGTATAGGGAATTACATGGGCCATTCACTCACTCAACACATTTAGGGTTCATCCCACACTGTAAAAGTCTTCTGACTCTTACTGAGTTTCTCATTCATCCCTTTGTTTGCACATTGGAAGGTTCGTTTCCTGTGTATTGGACATAGATGATGAGCAACACATGATTCAGACTTTGAAGAGTAACGGTAGTAGTACAGATAATATTGTTGTAATTTATGATAGATTGTGTAATATGCTGGTTACTTAAAGCAAATCATAATGGTTTTCTTTCCTGTCACAGAAGCTGTAGTGTATCATTCAGTATAGCTCTTTTGTTCACATATGTTTACTTTCAAATGTTCATTCTACGAGTCATGGGTCTGGTTTGAGGCCTACACTATCATTACCAGATCCTCACTGGGACTGCTGTCGGATATCCCATTGTTACTGTGTGTCAAGGAGATTCTTAATCTTTGAACCTGCAGGTTCGGCCCCTTCATGTGTTCCATCATGTCATACATAGGGTAAATATTGGGGAGAGGTTCACTCAGCGCCCTGGATCAGGGCCTGCTCCCTTGCCCTCACAGCAGGGCCCACTCTCCTGCACCTGTGTCATTATGGCAGGGCCTGCTCTCCCTGCTCCTGTGTCCTCGGGGCAGGGCCACCTCTCCTGCACTCCTGTGTCCTCGGGGCAGGGCCGGCTCCCCTGTTCCTTTGGTCTCAGGGCAGGGCCTACTCTCCTACTCCCATGTCCTCAGGGCTCACCTGCTTCCATATCTCCACAGCAGGTTTGGCTCACCTGCTCCTGAAATCGTAGTATTTTTAATACTGAATCTCTCATTATTTCTCTTTTCCATGTGTGATAATTGAAATTCACTTCCATTTATAAGTTAGTAAGTGGCAGGTCTAACTACTATTAAAAGGAGGAAGCATGAAGTTGAGATGGAATAATAACTGGCAGAAGACAATTTTGAAGGAGCTAAGGGAGGAGGTGGATATGAATACGGTCAAACTATGCCATATGCATGAATGGAATTCTTAAGGAGGTAGTAAGATATTATTTAAAAACTTCCTCCAATATCTGGTTTGATCACAATGCTCACACATTGTGTACTTTCTAATACACTTTTCCTTGCTCTGATAGAGCTGAGAGGGGACAGACACAGAACAAGTTAGCAATGAACTAGAGGAAGTTCAGTAACACAGGGACAAAGAAAATATTGTAGGAATTCAGAGTAAGCAAAATAAGGGTAGTTTGCTTTACCATCTAGGGCTGAACATACTTTAAATAGTTGTGGAATTTTCTTTGGCAAAGAAGAAAAGTTAATGGAGGAAGAAAGAAAGTATGGGCTAAACGGTACAGTCACATCTATGAATGTCTGCCTTGGTGGCATGGAAGAGATTCATTAGTTACTACCAGTGAGTCTTAGAATTCATGGTACAGAAACAGTAGCATAGGTGCTGCTGTGGAGTAGGCATGGTGCTGTCCTTAATTTTGTTTTAAGCAAGAAAGGGCTCCTCACAGTTTTGTGATAATTAGACTCAGAGCACATCACCACTGGGTTGGCAGGTTTAGTTTCTTGTAAGTATAAGACTATCTTAAGCTAATACATTTCATTGCACTGGTCTTCAGTTTTATCAGGTCTCCATAACATGATGATTGCTGCTTACATACTCAGAAAGACTTCCCATTCACACAGGAGACAGTAGCATTGGTTAAAAAGCAGGAGTCTATAATTACCCAGAGCAGGAAGAGCTAACGTTGTCAGCTGTCAAGCAACATATACATCTAGCTGTGGAGCATAGTTATGGTGGGAGATGGGATGTCTGTCCATTTCTCCACAGAGTTAAAGGCTTTGAGGTTTTTCAATTAAAGCTAGGATGCCAGTGCCACTCTTCAATATTGGTATCGTATCATTAAGAGCCTGAGAAAATACTAAGAAAATCCTTGGAGTGCTCTGTCCTTACGAAGCAGTAGCAAAGTCCCCAAGCTGTCTGGGGAAATAAGGGGAATATGCTGAATATAATTATCCAGAGAATTCTTTGGAGTAGTTGAGTCATACTCTTATGTTTAAGTTGGAATTTTCCTGACTCTAAGTTCTAAGCAGGAAGTTCCTCATCACCCTTAAAATAATTCCTATAATTAGAACTCATGACCTTCTGGCTACTAGAGATGCCAAGGACTTTTAGAGGACTTTCATACATATTAAAAACCAAGTTGGAGGGGGCTTTCCATAAAAGACAATAGATTAAGTACATCCATTTTCTGCTTCTTGTTCTCCTTCTCCAGCCCCTATTAAAGACTCCTAAAAATAATACAAAGGTGTTAAAAAGAAAAATCTATAAAGCCAAAGAAACTAGTCTGAGAAGTGATATTGGATGAGAAGTGTCAACATCTTGTAAGTGAGAAAGTAGATGCACAAGTGATAGCTGGCCTAGGAGGGAGGAGATGGCTGAACCTATCTGGAGAAGAAAGATGAAAATGAACTGAGTCTATGAAAGCTCTGGTTGCCCACATGTTGGAAAAGAAAGAGGCTGGAAAAGGAAGGGTGCTGCTTAGCTTTTGTGAACATAACACAAACTAAAGTCACCTCAGAAGAAGGAACTTCAATAAATTGTCTTTATCAGATTGACCTGTGGAGAGTCCTGGAGGGGTCTAGCCCAGTATGGGCAGTGCCAAACCCAGCAGGTGGTACCGGGTTATCTAAGTCAGCAAAGGAACAAGCCATGAAACACAAGCCAGCAAGCCATATTTGTGCTTCAGTTCCTGCCTCCAGGTTACTTCCTCCAGTTCCTGCTCTGACTTCCTTTATGATGGACAGCAACCTGTAAAGGAAAATAAACCTTTCCCTCCCTAGGTAAGTTTTGTTCATAGTGTTTATCATAGCAACAGAGAGTGAACTATGACATCTAGAAAGCCGTCTAAGGAAAGACAGGCAAGAATTCACCTACCTTGTGCAACCCTGGCAAAAGCAGGTGTGGTTTTCTTCAGATAACTGAGAGGGGAGACTTTGGGCTTGTGAACAGCAAACCCAGTAGAAGGCAACTAGCTCTGAGATGCTGTAATGAAAATAGTAGGTTTGAATTAACCTCTACACTGACTCACAAGCCCTCAACTCTCATCCTCTGAGTATCTAACAGAATGGGAAATAGCTCAACAAGAAACTGGGAGGTTCCTCTTCTGTAAACGTTTTCTGCTCAGGGAGGGATGAGGAGGACACTGGAGATAGTAACATTTGACATCAGTTCCCCCTGCATGCAGTGTTTCTACCCTAAATCCCATCAGTTATTTGTCACAATGCTGCTCACTCTTTTCCCACTCCACCATGTAGTTTTAAGAGCAGTTTCTTTGTGTTCTTTAGGACCTCTGGGATGAGATAATTAATAACATAAGAACAT
Organism: Acomys percivali; assembly: GCA_907169655.1. Classification (NCBI taxonomy): domain Eukaryota; kingdom Metazoa; phylum Chordata; class Mammalia; order Rodentia; family Muridae; genus Acomys; species Acomys percivali. Next base: position 44,982,212 of record OU015744.1, on the reverse strand, counting down.
TTCTGCTCTCTTCTCTGTAGTACAGGAATCACTAAGTAATTGTGCAGGAGCTCAATGGAGTTCTCTAGTCAAAAGCTCTTGTAAAGTATTATTTATTGGTGCAGAATATAGCTTTTCTTCTATCCTTATAGCTTGGCCACAACAATGCTGTAGAAAAAAATTACCTCAAACCTCACTGACTTAGAACAATATGCCTTTGTTTAGCTAACGTGTTCAGGCCAGCTGGGTGGAAGCTTTGGTGGTGGCTGGCCTCACTTAACTCAAGTGTCTTTGGGTAGCGAAAGAGGACTTGGCAAAGCTGCTGATTCTTGTTCTGCTCTTCCTGTCAGCCTCTCAGTATGGGGCTGAGTCACACATGGGTTGCTCTAAAATTGTCCAAGCCTGGGAAACTGGGGACAATCCCATGCTGCTCCTTGTAGCTTTCCAGCGGTCTACTCTGACCATGTTCGTAGCAGATGGTACCCTACTTACATTATGATAACTGAAGTTCCTTTGTCAAATGGCTAAGGATAGAGTCATGATTTGGTGAAAAATCAGATCCTTCACTGCCATTGATCTCTTATACCTAGGTCTGTATCTCTTCTGAGTGGATAAACACCAAGTAGGACCCTTCTTTTCCAAGCTGCTTTCCTTTCCAACATGTGGGTAACTAGAACTTTCCAGGCCTTCTGGGCTCATCACAGACTCAGTGTGATTGTGAAGGGGTTTATCAATATGGAGTTAATTCACAAATCCTATTTCAGAGTTGAAGCGATGTAACACTTTGCTGTGTCCTCTGATTCGTCTTCAGGCCTGTACCCATGTACCTCAGACAGGGCGGTATCCTAGAGGAGTGAACCTCTTACTTAGTTCATTGTTTTAGGGTTCAAAGTGGGTGACCTTGGGAGATCATTTGTCTTCTGCTTCTTTTCTGAGAAAGAGTGATAGTTCATCTGGGGTATTTTTATTTTTGTTTTAGTTACCTCATGGACTCCATGATAGTATGAGACAAAGGGATGACATTGTTAATCTAAATGTATAAAATTCTAGACAAATTAATAATTTTATATTATCATTATTGTGGCAGATGGTTATAATTATGTATCAATGACACATCAATAAGAGGTTTTATTGGCTAGGTGTATACTGTGTCCCAGATAATATGTTAAACACTTCTGTTTTATTTAACCTTCATGGTGTTGGCATGGAAGTTAATATTATCATTGGTTTATAGAATATTGGGATTTAGAAAGGGTAAATAACTCGATTTTCATGGCAATGAAGGGGTATATAAAAGAAACCTGATGGTTACCAGAGCACATGTTGTTACTTACTGTTCTTTTCTTATACACTGTGGTCATCCTTTGAAGTACTGAGTCTTTTCACTCTTTAGGGCAGCCATCTTGTAATGAATTCCCATGATGTAACATGTAACAGTAAGCAGAAGACATATTGCCAATTATTAAATACCTACTCTTTATACAATGCTGCCAAAAGTGACCCAGGAAAACTGAAACAGATGAAGAGCTTACAAGTGAGCCACATCAAAGCAAGCAAATAAGCAAAAAGTTTATAGACAGGGGTCAGGTAAAGCTGAGATTGGACTGAAAGGCTACATGTGTGTAAATGACTTCTATTTCTTTGTCCAACACTCATGTGTTTGTTCAGCAGTCATATATAGTGAGGAAGCTGCTAGGGGCTGAATCATGAGCAAGATGGGGCTTGTCCTGAAGGAGCCTGGGTTCTAGTGAAAGCCGCAGATGGAGAAGCCCTTTTCTCCAGAAACCATGGTACGATGAAGCAAATGAGTTAATAATAGAAATGACTTTGGAATACAGAGCTGGGGACAGGGACCAAGTATGATGAACATAGTAGGAAGAGGTTAACAGTTGAACTGAGTCAAAAGGTTGAAGTGGGGAATCAGAAAGAATCATCAGTAGAAAAAGTGTAAGTAAACGAAAAACTCAAGCAGCTTTCCAGTGAATAGGAAGCCCCAAGTGATGAGCTATAGTAGGGGCTGGATGGGGCCAGAGAATGAAAGCAGAGTTTCTGGAGTCAAGCATGGACCAGGCCATGCAGGACCACATTGAGAAAATGGGAGCTGTCAATGTTTAAATCCTGGAAATCCACCAGTAAGAAAAGATCACAATGTGTTCTGTTGTGCAGGATTTGCCTTTGTATTTAAGGACTAGTAGAGGCAAAGTGATGATGCCACATGTCTCTGCGGGAGCATCTAGGTCGTTACAGGGCCTAGCTGTGTGAGTCACACAGCACCCTCACACTGACAGAATCCACACAGGCAGACTCTCCTGTGCACTGGGCCATGCAAAAATCAGAGTTGCCACATAACATCTCTGAGAAGTTGAAGGTCTTCTTGCTGCTGGGGCAGCCAAAGCCCCTGACAGAACAAACCCCTGGCACATCTGCTGACCTCACATTGGTGTCTCTAACTGCAACATGGGCTGTGAACAGACATGAAGCTGATATGCAAACCTAAGTCCCAGTCAGCAATTGTGCAGAAGTCTGTTACTGTGAGATAAGAACAGGTTGTGTGAGAACAGGGCAACTTGGAAGCCAGGAGGAGCATCTGCATTTGTGGGCTGTGAATTAGCCAAGCAGGCTGCCACGGTGAGGCCCAGTAATGCCTTTTACTTTGATCAGCCTTAAAATCCCCCAGAAACCATGTTGGCTCTGTCTCTTGCTTGATAGATGGCCCAAGCCCATTGCTGCTGTGCTCTGGTTACATCCAGGACATTATTTGAAGATCCTGCGCGTTTCTTGCCTTTTTTAAATTAAACAAGCTGCCAGGTTTCAGCAGTAGGCACTTGCTGAGCTTGTTTCCATGATTTCTTGCAGATGAAAATGACAAACTGTTCCAAGAAAGTAGTTCCAGGAAAACTGTTTTTCATGCTATAAACCCAGTTTCACCCAGATGCCCCCTCCTCCCATAGAACCATCTCACTGTTCTGACATCCGCGGAGTACCCATATTCACACCCCGCAACACACACACTACCACCCATGTCCCACATAATCGCAGAACTGCATAGAGGGACCTGAGATCTGTGGAGTTTCATATTACATAGGATTCAGGAAAAGACATGTCTGAGTGAGTGGGTGTCAGTAGTGAATATTATTAGTGCATTTATTTTTATATTTTACTTTATTCACACATTGTTAATTTTACAAGGCTCAGTAGCTGATACAGAACATTACATTGGCTTGATGTATCATTATCACTTTATTTGTATTCTAATTTGGGACATGACAATTTCAACTATTTGTGATTATAACCAAGGCTAAGATGAAAAATTTTGCATATGTTTTTTTATTTATGGGATAATTTCTGAAGGAATAAGCATCCTAGAGTGCTTTGAAAGGGGGATAGTGGGGACTTATTTTCATGTTGATTTCCCAAACATTTGAAAACCTTTTGTGTTAGTGGAGTGCAACTGTGTCAATCCCTGGGCTTTCTGAATAGTGAGCTATGGTATTAAGGTATGATTAAAGGTATAGTGGGTAGAAAAAGCTTGATTTAGTTTAAAATTTCATGATAGTAAAAAGAATGAATTTTCCCAAGCACTTATGCATTTTATCTTAAGTATAAAATATTTGTATCTTTTATATATTTGATGTCTGTGTTTCTTGCCATCAAGCTTAATAGGATTTCTGAGTGGTGTAGATTTTAACCACTTGGATGTAATATTAGAAATTTGTAGGCAATAATAGCTTACATTTTGAAATGGCCTTTTCCCATCTGCAAGTAAGATGTGTTCTTTTGGGACAGCAGTGGGCACTCTGCTCAACAGCCAGATTTATTGAGAGAGTGGCCCTGACCTGCTGCAAAGTCGGGTGGGAGGATGCCAGAGAGCGACCCGTCAGATCTTAGTTCTGCTACCTACTATGAAATAATAGAGGAAAAATAGAAAAAAATTAAATCCCCATTATATAAGACTATTGTAAATATTAAATGGTTAGTATAAATACTGGATAAGTCAGGCATATTAAATAATAACATGGCACAGGGAACAGAACAAGAACTTTGAGGACTGATGGGCTGAGATGTGCATCCGGACTCTATATCCCGCCTGTGCAACCTTAAGCAGCTTTCTTGACTAATCTGAGCTTCATTTCAGGCTTAAGGGGCTGCTCAGAGAATGAACCAAATAGAAACATCTCTGTATCAGTGCATGAAATGTAAAAGATATTTAATAACTCCAATAACTGATATGAAAAGTATAAATGGGTAATTTTTTGACAGAGCATTCTGCTAGTGCCTGCAGAAAGTGTCCTATGAGTTTGGGGAACAGGAAAATGGGCGCTGACCTTCAGATGATAGATTTAGCCATCAGAGATACCTTTAGCTGGAGTGGCAGGACACAAGCCAAGATGCGTTTAGGGATCTGCAGAATAAATGCATCTTTTGCTTCAGCCCTACTGAGAGGAACAGTAAATGAACATATGCATTGCACTAAGTGCTTGATAAATAGTAAATGCTGCTGCTGCTGATGCAACATGATGCTAATCCGGGGAATGAAGTGGGTGGCTGAGTTATAGGAGTGAAGGGAAATGAGCCAAAGTCAGCCGTGGGTTCTGATGGTGGAAGGCCAGAAGGCTTCTCTCTAAGATGCACTGAGATGATTGTGACACAGAGCAAAGAGGCACTTAGAAAGCATGGGACAGTTTGATAATGCTTAATAGTAGAGATGCTATCCTATGCTTTATGGTGCACTGAAGAGAAGTCACATCCATTTATTCATCTCCTTGGCCTTGAGTCAATTTTTCTCCTGGATTAATGCATTGACACTTCTATGGAACAACAGTCTGACTATCTAGATTAGCATCCGATTTGATCAGCATCCATATCTACCATTTATCAAGCATTTAGTCAGTGCAGAGACTGCTTGGCTTGTTATGTACACCAATCCATTTAACTCTCTTGGTAACCCCCAAAGCAAGCGAAACACCAAATCTCTTGTTAAGGATGAAGAAACTGAAGCTTGGAGAAATGACACAGCTGGAAACCACCAAGAGGAGATTCGAACCTAGGCACATCTCCTCCACTCTCAGCAGTGTCTGCTAGCTTCATGCTGTCTCTGCCCAACTGTCCAACTGTCTAACTGTAGTCTCCCCTTCTTTCTTGCCACCTCCTCAAGCACATTATAGCCCTTTCTCTCTTCCTCTTTCTTCTCTTTGTTCCCTCCCCCATACTTAACTGTATGCTCAGTCTTTGGGGCTTTATGGAGTTTGTGCCATTTGTCCAGCACACTAGAAAGACACTCAGTCCACACATGAGCTTGATCCAGCACCGTCCAGAGAGTGACTACATTAAGGCTGTGTTAGCTGAAGGTGCCAGAGGTAGGGGCACTCTGATTGCTTTCTCCTTTCCTTCCTTTCTCCTATGTTCTTTTCTCTTTAGTTTTCCATAGACAGTGCCATGTGACTCTCCTACATAAAACATCATGCCAAGTGCTAGGGGTCAAGAGAATCTGTAAGGAAGGATAAATAAGTGTAATGAAACATGAATTCGATTCAATGCAGGATGTGATGTACATCTGAAGGCTGTCGCGTAATGTCAGTTATCATGTGATAGTTATGCCATGCTTACTTCTGCCCTTTGTATAAGCCCCAAATAGAACTAGAATTGGACAATGAGGGAAACACCAGTGGCTAAAGGGAGAAGGGCACTAGAGTGATTCTTTTTTTTTCTTTTTTTTTTATTAATTTATTCTTGTTACATCTCAATGGTTGTCCCATCCCTTGTAGCCTCCCATTCTTCCCTCCCTCCCATTTTCTCCTTACTCCCCTTCCCTATGACTGTGCCTGAGGGAGACTTCCTCCCCCTTTATATGCTCATAGGGTATCAAGTCTCTTCTTGGTAGCCTGCTAACCTTCCTCTGAGTGCCACTAGGTCTCCCCCTCCAGGGGACATGGTCAAATATGAGGCACCAGAGTACATGTGAAAGTCATACCCCACTCTCCACTCAACTGTGGAGAATGTTCTGACCATTGGCTAGATCTGGGTAGGGGTTTAAAGTTTACTGCCTGTATTGTCCTTGGCTGGTGCCATAGTTTGAGCAGGACCCCTTGGCCCAAATCTGCCTATCATAATGTTCTTCTTGTAGGTTTCTAGGACCCTCTGGATCTTTCTACTTTGCTATTCTCCCATGCTTCTCTCATCTAGAGTCCCAATAGGATGTCCTCCCCTCTGTCCCAGTTTCCTGGTAAGGGAAGAATTTCATGGGACATGCCTCTTGGGCTAGTATGCAGATATAAGTGAGTATATACCATTTGAGTCTTTCTGCTTCTGGGTTAACTCACTCATTATGACCATTTCTAGCTCAATCCATTTGTCCACAAATTTTGGGAATTCCTTGTTTTTAATAGCTGAGTAGTATTCCATAGTGTATATGTACCACAGTTTCTTTATCCATTTTTCTACTGAGGGACACTTAGGCTGTTTCCATGTTCTGGCTATTATGAATAAGGCTGCTATGAACATGGTTGAGCAAAGTTTCTTGTTGTGTGCTGGAGCATCTTCTGGGTATATTCCAAGGAGTGGAATAGCTGGGTCTTGAGGAAGACTAGAGTGATTCTTATCTGTGTATTCTTCCTGAATAAATACAGATTTTTTAAGGATAGCAGGTTTTGAAACATGTGGCAAGCAGGATTCTATGGCAATAGTCACAACTTGAAACTAGAGAGGCAGAGTTGGAGTAGTTGAGCTGTTGAGAACATGAGAGTTGGACAGCACAGTTGTGGTTACAGAGCACAGTATCTGGGTCTTATGTCTGGACATCTGTGCCCCACAACTACTGAATTTTGTAAATGTTGTGTGCATTGGTATGTGTGTGAGGGGGGCAAATATGCGTATGTGATTCCATGTGTGCCATTTATACACATGTATATTAAGTATGCCAGTCAACAATAGCTACCTTCCCCCATTACATACCACTTTATTTATTGAGATAGGGTCCCTTCTTGATACTCTGTTAAGATAGCTTGCCAGTGACATACTGGGGTGCTCTTGTCTGTATTTTCTCTGTGCTAGGATTACAGATATACTCCAAGAAACTGAAATTTTTACTTGGCACTTGGGAATCCAAACTCAAGTCATCATGCTTGAATGGCAAGCCCTTTATTAACTGAGCCATCTCGCCATCCTCCCCCTGTCCCACTGATTAATATGTTGAAGTCTTAGCCCCTGGTGCAAGCACACTGGGGGTTAAGCATTTGAGGGACACTTAGGTTTAGATGAGGACATGAGAGAGGGTCTCTGAAATAGAAGCAATACCTTAAAAAGGGAGGGGAGACAACGGGTCTCCTCCTCCCAGTGTGTCAGGTTAAAGGAAGAAGGTGGCCATCCGCATTACTAAAAATTGGGCCAGCAGGCAGTTTGATTGCGGGCTGCTCAGCTCCAAGTACTGTGAAAATGAAATTTATGTTCTTTAAGCCTCATGGTCTAGTTGGTCTATTTTATTACATCACCTGAGCCACCCAAAGCACCAAGTTTCTCTAGCACCAGTGCGTATGTCCTCTGTGAATGACTGGCAGCATCCTTTATCTCTTCTGGGTGGGATGACAGAGAAGCAGCCAGGCACTGTTCTTCCTATTCACTTGCAGAGACAGTATTTCCCAAACCACACATTGGATGAGAAGTAGTTACCACAGAGAGAAGTGAGGACACTCTGGCAGGCTGGGCCTGTTAGGGCCTGACCTAAGGCCATCATACAGACATCAATCCATTGTGGATCAGATCGGAGAGTAAAAGCCCTTTTCTATTCTAACAGCAACCTGGACGTCAGCAATGAATAGGACTCTGAGTCAGACAGAGAAGGGGATTAAGTTCACCACAAGCTAAACACTAGCTGCTGTTCACCTACTATTCATTCATACATTATAAGAAGGGAAGATAGCTGTGATGAGCTCGTATTTCCCAACCCCAGGAGGACGTAAAGGTTGGACATTAGGGACCAGCCTGTTCTCAGTTTCTTGTGATAGATACTCATATAGTTATTAAGTCAACAAGCTGAGTACACTTAGCCCCACAGGAAATAGATGTGAATTTCTCATTCATTTCACACATTACTAGCATGCATTTGTGTAACAATGGAACCCTGTGAGCTAGTTTCATAAATTTCTTTCTCTGAGTCACCTTGTGGGAAGTTTTTAGTATATTAATTATTACCTTTGCCTTTGTTTCAGACATCTCCTGGGAGTGTCTTGACAAATAGGACTGGCTACTGTGGTACATGATGTTAGGAAGTTTAATTACCAGAAAGCGCATATAACACACATGCCGCCTATTAATTTTATATGCTGCGTATCAGTTAGATAACTGAAAATTGTGAGATTTTTTTTTAACTTAGAAAGGATGTAAAATGTTGCTTTATTCTTCTGGCGATTCCATCATTTGTCCGAAGGTATTCACTGAGCATGTACCAATGGCAAGGGTTGTGTTAGATAATGGAGTTCAAGAGAAAATAATGTCAATAAGGGCTTTGCTCTTACAGAACGCACAGTATCTGCCAGTGCTGTCTGGCATGGCCGCTGAGCTGATGGAACTGTTGCAGCATGACTAAGTTTGATCAGCCGACAGTGACTTCCCACCCAGAGTGTGATAGCCAACAACCTCAAGTGGCTGCTGAGTGCTTATTGTATGGATAATACAAATGAAGAGGGGAACTCTCAGAGTTGTTTGATTTTAACATTTAAACCTATGTAACCACCAAGGGCTGGTGGCTAGCATCTTTTTTTTTTTATTAATTTATTCTTGTTACATCTCTATGGTTATCCCATCCCTTGTATCCTCCCACTCTCCCCTCCCTCCCACTTTCCCCCCATTCCCCTCCCCTATGACTGTTCCCGAGAGGGATTACCTCCCCCTGTATATGCTCATAGGGCATCAAGTCTCCTTTTGGTGACCCGCTGTCCTTCCTCTGAGTGCCACTAGGTCTCCCCCTCCAGAGGACATAGTCAAATGTGAGGCACCAGAGTACATGAGAAAGTCATATCCCTCTCTCCACTCAAGTGTGGAGACTGTCCTGGCTAGTATCTTACCCAGCATGATTCTAGTGGGAGAGACAGACTTTGAACAAATAGATAGGAAACCAAGCTACGTTCACTTCGTGGTGTGCACTGTGGAGGATAGGAGTCTGTGGTATGGATGGCTTCAGGTGGGGGATTAGGATGGGCTCTGCATGAGAAGGAACCAGCCTGGTATGAGAGTGAGTGTGAAAGGACTACAGACAGTGAGAGCAACACGCAAGCCTGGGATTTCTGAGGAGTTAATTGAGTGCCCCTTTCAGGTGTATGTCCGGGATGGATGTTTCTACTCTGGGATGGCTAACACTCTCCTCTGGGAGAACTATGTCTTTGAAGAATATGTGTAGGGAGTGAGCAAGAAGGCCCCTCAGATCTGTCCCAGTTGAGCTCTGGAGCTGCCAGTTCTGCCCTATGTGGCACTTGGTGCAGGGTGCTGTCTCCTTCTTCTTCAGGCAGTCTTCTGAGTTCCCTGGACTCTAGGTCTCCGTTGTCAGAATGGAAGTATCACTTGTTTGGACTATTTTCTGCATCTAATTTCATTTCTGATTTCTCTGGAGATAGAATGCAATTTCTTTTCCTGGATTCACTTTCTTATCTGCATTCTAATGCCTATAACTTTTCTCACTGCCACCAACTTGGGTCCACTTATTTGTCCTGTTCACCAGCTCACTGATTCTTTCAGTCATCTGCAATAAGCCATTTTCATACTCCTTATTTATTATCCTATCCTTCCACGGTTATGCAAAAAGTTTGGTATGTACTAGAAAAAGTGATGTTTAAGGCGTGGCTTGTGTTATTATTGTTGTCATTGTTATTAAACTGTCATAACGCTGTTGTTGTCATTACTAAGGCTTTGTTTTTCTGGGAGTGATGAGAGAAAGCAGGAGGGATCTTTGGGGACTCAAGGACTCTGTCTATTCAAATGGAGATAGAGGAAGAGAATAGGGCCAGATGGGGCCAGATATAATTAAGATACATTGTGTGCCTTTATGAAAGTTTTAAGTAGTAAAACAAATAATAGTAAATATTTAAGATAAGAAAAAATCCACAAAGTGTAAGAAATGCAAACATGGCTAACAAGTGAAAAGGCTTTCCCTGAAAAGTCTATGGATTGCTGAACAGGGTAAGAAGGTTATGGCCTCCTCCACCTCCTCGTCTTTAAAAAAGAAAAAAAGAAATGAAAAAAAAAAAGAGATTAAATCCAACTCAAGTTCTCATTTACTAGTAATGCTAAGTGTCTCAGATTAGGGCATTTCACTTCTCTCTCTGCACAGCAGAGAAGATGCAGAGGGGCCCGGCCCATGCCAGTGATCATCTCCCGTGTAACTCTTGCTGTGTTGGCTTCTGATCCCTTGCATTCATCAGCCACTGCTTCACTGTCCTGTCCCCTGACCCAAGGCTTCCTGGAAGCCTATTCTTCCAGAGAAATCATCTCCTCTGCCTGCTGCTATACTTAAGTGAGCTCCTGATCTCTCTGCCCATGGATCCTGCTTCTAGACACCCTAAACCCTCTAATGCATGCTTAATGCTTCAGTCTTTGTCTTCTTCAACCTTAAAGTCACACAGCTTCCAAACGCTTCCTCTAGGGCAGGCTAGCTTGATTTTCTTTTCTTGCAGCACAACACATGATTCCAATAAGCACACACTGCTATTTTTTTTTTTAGCATGTTTCATTAAGTTTTACTAACAAAATGTATAACAAAATAGAGCTTCAAAGCTTCAGGACAGCTCTACTCTTCAGTTTGGCCACAATACAGAACTTCTGTTTGACACCTCCAGTGGTTCATATGTGCATTTTAAGACCCCTGTGGTGCTTTCATTGTTGAATGCTGAGGCTGATCCAGGTGAAGACTGTCACCTACCTACCATCCCTTACCTTGTCTGAGAAACAAAAATGGCTGAGCCCAGGTTAATAGATAAAGAAAATGAAGTTTAGTTTTAGAGAAAAAAATTGCCCAAGATTGAAGGGCCTTACTGTTTGGGTTCTGAAGAGGACCCTCTGGCTGCCTCACATTGTGTGGGTGGCATCACAGTAAGAAGTGTGCTAGAGACAGATCAATGTCATAGTAAGATGGGAAGCAGCAAGGGCTCCGGAGTGACTTGTTAGTTTTGTTTGTTTTTAACTGTAATCTTCATGACTGTTATATAATGTTTAAGCTCCCTCCCCGTCCCTTCCAAACCATGCCCCTCAGCTCCCTACCCCGGTTCTGTTTCAGGTTGACTCTATAGCTCTGTAACAGGAAAGGAAACACACAACAAGCAGTTAAAGGCATTAAAAAAAAAAAAAAAAGCACCGCATCCTTGAGACCAATGAGAAGACAGACCATTTCTAACACAAGTTACTCTTGTTTATCCCATGGTGTAAAAATGACTGTCAGGCTAGAAGTTCATCCACAGGGTGGAAGCTCAATCTGGAGTTTCATAGCCTTGCCTTGACTTTCCCTGGCCATTTCTGCTTGGTGTGTGCAAGCTCCATATTTGATGATGAACCTTTGCTCTTTCAACCAGGCTAGTCCTGTCTTCTCCTGTCTTCTTCTCTGGTGGGTCCTGTAAGACTGCTTTGATGATGTTCTGCTATCTGTTGGCTGCTTCTATCTGCTAATTGATATTTGTTCTTTTATTTCATTTGCTATTGCTTAATAAGCTCACTTGTTAAAATCTGAAAGTAAGTGGATCATTCTCTAAACTGTACAGAACACTCTCACGGGGACTAGCTGGGCTTCCAGGAGAAATCCATCTACCGTTTCAAAGGTCAGCATTCCAGTGGACCAACTACTTTGCACTGAGCCTGCATCTCCTAACAGTGGTACCATCTCCCACTACCACCACACTGGATACCATATTTCTCATATATCTTGAAACATCATTGAAACATATCTACACTACAGCAATGCCAACTTCTATTTTTATAACTGAAATTACAAAATTAAATTTCTTCCAAGGCAATGAATAAAGAGTGCCAAAAGTGCAGAACAAGTTGTTCTTTTTATAACAGAAAAAAGACGAAAATTATTGTTTGGAGGATGTCAGCTCTGTCACAGTAAAGGCATAAAACAAAGCTATATTTTATGAGAAGATTTCAATATTAAATTATAAAACACCTGGATGAATTAAGTTTTTATTTTTAAAAAAGTAAATAAATTGACTGAAAAAATTCTGTATGAGTATTTTGCTTTTATGTATGTATGTATGTGTACCATATGCATGCCCACAGAGTTCAGAGGCCAGAGGAAGGCATATGACTCCCTAGAACTTGAATTACAGATAGCCATATATAAGCCATTCCATAGATGCTGGGAACCAAAATCAGGTCACCTGCAAGAGCAGCAAGTACCCATAACTACTGAGCTGTTTCTTCAGCCTCCATATTAATTTTTCAAAAGTCCTCTTAGTTATGGGAAGTGAGTGACTTTATATGAATTCCTAGGTGAGTAGGATGGGTTTTTAATCCCATGCTGATCTTTCTGCTGCAGTGAATCTTCAGTGAGGGAGAAGATCCCATTAATAACAGACACACATCAGGGCTGGTCTGTTAGAAGCTTGGTGCTTTGGAAGTTTAGCATGCATATCCAAGCAAGAAAATATGACTCACATTACTAGGTAATTAATGTAAGTGCTATATTTCTCTTTTAGGATAAATTTGCCTGGATTTTTTCTTTCCTGGCACTTACACTTTGATATATATATGAGACTCATTTAATTTTTCATTAGAGAATTCTTAGTATATATACTTTGCAAGAAGTTTTCACCTTGAAGTCTCCAACTCCTAATTCCAGAGACATAAAAAAAAAATTTACAAAAAGTGGGAGAATTGCATTTTGTGTGTATGTATTTGCACAGTATGTTTACAATATCAGGGATCAAACTCACTGCCTTGTGTATATGAAGCAACCACTCTACCAACTGAGGTAAAACTCTGACTATATTTTAGTTGAAAATTTTAAGGCTGGATATCACCCAATGTAAAATAATATTTTAAAATGTGTTACAAAGTCTAACAGAGTATTGTCCCAGATAAGTATGTAAGCGAACAAACTATCCTCAGGACGCTGGTTGCTTCTGTCCAAACTCTTTCATGGATAGTTTTGATAGATGTCTTTTGTCCTCAGTCTGGATCCTCAGCTGTCTCTTTTCATCCACCCTGGCTACACTCTGATCACACTATGGTGAAAAGAGGCCCAATGTGGACAGGCTGGAAGCTGTGGAACACTTTATAACAGACACATTAGCTGATGTGATTAATGTCATTTGGACAAATGTGCCCTTTGGAATGTTTAAATTTTTAAAAAGAAACAATTTAAAATTACTTATTTAATATGCACTGTAAGGGATCAGTCAGACTTTTTTTTTTTTTAAAGAAATAACACAAAAGTGCTACTACAGGTTAAGATCCACAGTCCTATACAGACATCAAGGGAAGAACAGACCATCCAAAGGCAGGTAAAAAAAGGACTGAACATAAGAGAGAGGCTGAACAGCTCAGGTCAAGGCTCTTGACGTGATATCAACTTTGAATAAGTTTCTTGCAGATACTTCTTAAAAGCTCTGGGTGTTTCTCCCCAGCCAAAATGTGTGTTCAAAGACTGATCAATGTTGGGTTCTTTTAGCAGCTCTGGATAGAGAGCATGCTGGGCCTGGCATCATGTAGAGCAGACTACTTATACCTGGTGACATCCAGTCAGATGTTACATCACAGTGGTAGCAGATCTGAGGAACTTCACTGTGGCTGTATTTTTAAAAAAAAAGGTTGCCGCTGAGGAACTGTAGAGAGATTAGTCCCTTCCATGCATAGTTCCTATCTACTTGAAAAGTTGACCAATTCAGGAAGGCAGAAATTGTTTTGTCACCATATATCATGATATCCAACAGCTACTATTGTAGCCTTTGCCCAGCATGCCTTGGGTAGCTTCCCAATAGGCTTAGCTACTCAGTGGACCGTGGTGGTAGATGGATTTCTGTTGGGGAAGGCCATCTTGGTGCTGCTGGTGGATAGACTGGAACGTAGGGCAGAGCTCTGGAACTCTGTTTAATTCTTCTTTAGAAAGCTTTCCTAGTAGAAACGCCAAAAGACTCACACCACTCTCTGTAGTTCCTTTTATACTTGTTCCCACCATCACGTGCCCTCCCACTTGTCTGCTCCCAGCAAAACATCTTATGTCCTCTCACAAGGCATCTTCCAGAAAAACAAGACGTGACCTCTCACAGGAGAGCTTTCAGCAAAGCACCACGTGACACAACTGAGTCTTCAAAGAAATCAGAAACTTCCACTTCAAGACAACATCATTCATCATCAAAGAAATGCATATTGAGCCACAGTGACCTATCAAGTCATACTTGTTAGAGGGACAGTGACCAAAAAGAGAAAAGAAGCAACTTCTGGTGAGGATGTGGTAGAGGGAATAGTTACATACTATAGATGGGAATGTCAATAAGGACCGTCATTATGGAAAACCAAATAGAACTTCCTCATGATATCAGAAACAGCCATCGTATGATCCAGCAATCCTATTATTAGTTATATATCCAAGTGTGAAATCAGTAAATCAAGAGATAAGCACAACCTTGTGTTCACTGAATTATTGTTCACTATATCTGCGATGATGGGACCACCCTGAACGTGCATGAGCAGGTTAAATGTCTAAAGCGAAGGTATCATACATTCACAGTTGAACACTGTGTAGCTTTAATAAAGAAGCAACTTCTGTCATTCATGACAGGGATACATTTGGGAGATATATATGCCCTACATAGACAAGATGAATAGTGAGTGGTCTTATTGTCAGACAAGTTGACTTCACAGACATGGTTAAATGTTAGTTATCAGAGGATTGGGTACTGGGAGTTGAGAGATACTGACAAACGGATGTTTGATGAGAGAGGATAACATTATCATATCTGTTGTACAATAGGTTTGCTATAGCTAGTTATACTGTCATGTGGATATGAAAATCACTAAGGGATTTATATGCTTTTTTCCATAAAAAATAAGCATGTCAGATAATACATTTGTTATATTGATTGATGGAGCCATTGGTTATTGAGAACAAATATAAAACATGCACTATATGTCATTAAAATACAATAATTGCCTGATAATAAAAAAAAAAACAAGTACAAGAAAGAACAGGAGGACAAAATATTACCATGTCTAATTCTTAGAGAGAAACACAAAATTGAAACATAAGACGCTGGGGGATTTTATTGTTTGAAACTGGGGCTGGTACCAAGGATGAGAGAAGGTGATGAAGGTGAACACGTGTGTGGACTGTAGGTGACATGAAACTGAGATTCCTACTGGAATCCAAGAGAAGTGTGGGCTGAGGACAAACCCTGAGCACACATGGAGTTGGTGACATCAGCTGACAGCCCTTCCCCCGCCACCCGAGAGCACCCTCCTCTCCGGCTCACTCTTCTCAATTTGGGGGCTTTGTGGTAAATTCCTCTGAGTGTTTTTTTTTTTCATACTTGCTGTTTAGTTGCTTTTTGATTTCTGTGGTAGAAAAATTAAACAAATTGAGTGCAGCCCCCACAGAGCACTGAATTGTAGATGCTAAAATTTACAATAAAGCAATTTGATTGTGCCCTGTTCCTGAAATTTTTTCATTTGCTTCAGTGACAGTGCTTGCTATGATTTCAGATCAAAGGGGAGTATACTTTTTTAAAAGTTATTTTCATATGTAAAAATATGACTGGCGATTTATGGAGCTGAGTCGTCTGACTTGGGACTAACAGGTTTGTGATCCTCTTCCTCCAGCCAGGGATACCAACATTCACTTCTGAAGCCAGTAAACTGCCTCCTTCGGAATACTGAACCAGCCAGTAACTCACTTTTAATTAGATTTTTTTTCTAATTATATCTGGCTTCTGAAGGTGGCATGCCTTTTAAGTTGAACAAACTTAGGTAACTGGAAACAGGCCAGGTGAAATCTTAATTAGATGTAAGCCAGGTCTAATGTCTAGTATTTGTCTGCCTCACCCATAGGACGCCAAGGACCTAGTTTGTCCACAAAAGTTTCCATTAGATCTTGGAGCAGAAAACCTGCTGAGCCCAACTGTTTTAGAAGACATTCTTTGCACTCCTGATCTACCCCGACTTGATGGTTTCAAAATACGGTGGAACACTGAGTGTAATTTCCGTGTGTTTTTCTAGCAGGTTTCCAGGAAAAGTAGCAGAATTGGGAAAAGTAGAGAGGGGATGGTGCGATGGTTAAAAATGGGGCTAGAGGTGCTGGAGAGATGGCTCAGATGTTAGGACTGCTTAGTGCTCTTGCAGAGGACCTGGGCTTGGTTCCCAGCACATGTATCAGACAGCTTACAACTAGTAGTTTCAGGGCATCCAAAACCCTCTGGCTTCCATGGGAAACTGACCAGATATGGTTCACATAAACTCACACAGGCATTCATACATGTACGTAGATAAAAATAATAAATAAAATCTTTTAAAAATGGAATGAAGCTAGAGAGGTAGGTAAAGGATGGTTAGGTTCCTGCCTCTGTTTTCACCGTAGCCTGGGGACATAGAATAGTTTTCACTCTGTAAACCTAAGAGTTCCTTCCTTTATAAGTTGGCATAACTCACTGAATTAATTTCAGTTCATTATTGTGAAAATTTAGGTAATATGTATAAAGTGCTCCCATTAGCGGTTCATTTTAATAACTATAACAGTGTGTGTTATCATCTATTCATGTCCACTTGGGAGGTATCCCAAAGGGTCCTCTAACTCCTGAATTTCTTGGTAGTGCTCTTCCTGAGGAGTACCTAGCATTTGATAACACCGAGGGGCGTGGAAATATGTACAAACAGTGCGACTTTGCAGGTAGATGTCCATTACCGTGACCTACTTTATTTGAATGTAACATAACAGAAATATTGAGTTCAAGTGTTTACTTTTGATGGTGGTTGTTTTATAAAAAACATTAAAATGTACCTTGAAAATACTTTAAGTAACATACACACAAACACCACACACACACACACACACACACACACACACACACACACAATTTTTTTTTGCTGGGCCTAGGTAGTACAAGTATGTAATCAATACCAATTAAATGCTTGGGAAGCTGAAGCAGGAGGATCACAATGTCAAGGCTTTCCTGGGTTATAGCATGAAGGAAAAGTAACTTAGTGAAACCCTGTCTCATAATGGCTATGATAATAATGCACAGGTAGAATGAAGCTTAACATGTACAAGATCTACCTGTGCTTGATTTCCTGTACCAAGGGCTGTAAAAAAAAGAAAACCACAAAAGAAGTGGGGTGAACCCAGAGATCCTGTATAGCAGAAGAGAATTTCCCAGGCAATAGGGTACCATTGAGCTGCTTAGTCTGGGGGCTTAGCAATGGACTGATAATAGAAATTGGGATTTGGAGGATGAGCTGCTCAGTCCAGCTGGTCTGCCCAGGTATCCAGGCGCCTCCTCTTGGTTCCAGCCACACAGTCACATGCAGCCTGTAGAGGCAGAGTGCTCACTTAACAGAGGACACCGACACAGGGAGCAGAGCTCTTTTCTGGAATCCCACCTTCTGCAGGGACATGCTCAGAACTGCTGCTGCTGTACTCCTTCCCCCAAGCCCTGTCCAGGTTCTCTCCTGTTCTTACTAGAAAGTAGAAAATATGAAACCATTAGGCATTAGTGTTACTGTCTATGGATAATTGTTATTAGCCAGTGAAATATGTTCTCTGGGCTCTGAAAAATAAGTTTGCCATTCATTTTCTGACATGTACACTTATGTTTATATATTCTTAGATTTTCTAATGATATGTACTATATAAGAAATGGTACCTATGTTTGGTATATATTATAAACACCTTCCTACAACTTTAAAAAAGAAGTTCAGTAACTTGTTTCTATTATTGGATAAGTAGACTTAACTTTGGTGTGAGTACATTCAGATCCATCCACTTGTAAGACCTGTTACAGATAGAGCTACTATTGCATGAGTAGAGTGTTAGTGTGACTGCTCTCTTCCCCTTGCTGTTCCACAGATGTACTCGTCTCCTTTAAGAATCTGACTAGGGCCATAGCCTCCTCCACAGGAACGTTTTCAGGCTTCCAGTATTTCCACATTTTCTTTCTTTTTTAAAATTTAAATAATTTATTCAGATTACCTCCCAATTGTTATCCCCTCACTGTATCTTCCCCTTTCCCCTCCCTCTCTCTTTCACCCTATTCCCCTCCCCTAAAAGAAATGCTGGCACTGCTGAAATTGGTTTTAGACTCCCCAGTACCCACTATGGCCAGCATAAATTTAAAGCTCCCAAACTCTAGTGATTCCCTTTAATATGTAATCACATCTGAAAAGCCATAATAAATTGTGAAACAGAGTTTTGATGTCAGCTTCAAATTAAAATAGCAGCTTTAAATATTTTGTTCCATAATCCTGAACAAATTAATATGATGCAATAAGGTTTCTGTCACTGGTAGGGGCTTCTTTGCCAGACTAAGGCATGTGTTTGGTCTGTGGTTGACATAAAATATGATTTACATATTAATCAGAAAAAAGTGAATTTCAAGTAAGATGTGGAAATTATCATAGGCCCTGTTATACTAGGATGCTACTGTGAAATTTCCCTTAGAGTACAATGCAATTGAACATGTTATAATGAACAATGGCTTACATTTATTTGAAAGTCTACTAACCGATCATAGTTAACATTTATTGAGAACTGACTGTGATGGACAAGTCTACTGAATTCTTTACATGTGTTTTCTCACCTTTTCCCCCCACAGCATTCCCAAAAGTAAGGTGCCTTTGTCGATCTCAGTGAACAGTTAGTGGAAATGAATTTCATAGAGATTAAATGAATTAAATCACACAGAGAGAACTCTCTGGAGTTAGAAGTTGATTTTTTCTCTTCCATATCTGTGTCCTACCCTGTGCTGTTCTGTAGGCAAGCATTTCTAAATGACAAAAAAGATTTCCTCTCCCTTCCTTCCTTCCTTCCTTCCTTCCTTCCTTCCTTCCTTCCTTCCTTCTTTCTTTCCTTCCCTTATTTTTTCTATCTGTTCTTTCACTAGCTGCTTTTATATGACCTTGACATTGCAGAGTAAAACAAATATAAACAATCCACAAATGACATCACAAGTAAGGACAAAGAACTGTCTAACCTTTTGTTCTGACCTCGGCCCAGAGGCCTGTAGAAGAACCCAGAAGAGAGTCATCTTCATCTGAAAGGCACCAGGCTCTACACTTTCATAGCTGAGGCTGCTACTGGGAAGTGTGCTAAGGGATAGCTCTCAGTGAGAGCAAGCAAGTTGTGCACACAAGGAAAGCAAGCAGGCGACTCTCAGACAGGGAGTGTGGCTCCTTTCTGTGGGACTTAGACCCCTGCAAATAGCAGATGAAGATGCCATCCTAAATCCAACTGCAGTTCCCAGATCCTTATATCTACCGCCTTTTAAGAAACTTTTCTTTTGTTTCCTTTTCTTTCTTTTTTTGTTTTGTTTTTATGTGTCCCATTTTCTATACGCTCTGAGGATTGTTCCTTTGTTTCCACCCTTGACTCAGCTTCTCCCTTTCTTTATATTTCTTCAGGCCACTCTCAGGTATGTGTTAAGAATATCAAGCTAGCCTCTGGCTTCTTGCTCCTTTTTCTTTATTGCTTTCATACCCCCATCTTCAGCTATTCCCTTGGCCTCAGCATGACCTTCTTGTTCTTATTTCTCTATAAAAATCCCATCTATTCTTGTAAACCAGCTTATGGCTAGTGAGGTCAGCCTATTTGGGAGAAATGTCTCTACAGATTCTAAGACATTAAGAGGGAAAGCTTTAGCTCTGTTGACCTCTTTCTTGGGAGCTTGTAGAACACAATTAAGTTCTAAGTTCTATTGAGTTCATTGCTTGTTCACTTTCTTCACACATGATTGGCTTTTCCCTAGAAAGACCCTAAAGCCTTAAATTGCTTAAATTACTTGACATGATTAGAACCTATACATACAGATTTACTTGATGAATAATACATTTGACTATTCTCATTTTACACTGTTTATTTTTAGTTTTTACCCTTTGCTTATAAGAATCCCTCTAAATATGAAACTCAGGGAATATTAAGGAATGTGTCTTTTCTTTGAGTATGTCTATCATGAATATATGCCAGTGTCTATAGGGAGGACAAACAGCCATGTACGCAAGCATACAATTGTCTTTGCATATTCCTGTTTTTTTTTTTTTTTTTTTTTTTTTTTGAGCTACATCAAATCTTGCCTACCTATATATAAGCAGAGATAAGAGGACATTCGAGGAAAGGAATGCTCCAGTAGCCTTATCTAGAAAGTATTTTTAAGGCCCCTTTCCCAAAGGGTTCTCTTATATAACATATGTATCTCTTTAGAAAACAAACATAGACTCCGGCTTGAAATTTAAAAAAAAAAAAAGATGGAAAACTTTAGGAATAATGGGTTAAAATCTTTACAAAGACATCCAGTTTTATTCATTTCAGAAACCATTTGCTCAAACATTCGTTTAACAACTAAACATTTATTGTGAGTAGCATCCTTCTGGTCACTTGAATTTCGAGTTAAAGCAAGGGGAGAAATGTGTCTGTTCCTCTGCATAGTTACGATTGACTGCAGGGTCCCCCAGTGCCCATATAGCAGCACAGAGGGGTGAGGACTGACAGAAGCTCTGTGTGAGTGAGACATACATGTAGAGAAGTTGGGGATGAGGTCATGTTAAAAGAGGACCATCAAGCTAAGTTGTTGGGTCCTTCCTACTGAAAAAGAGCCTCCCTGACATTCACTTGGCAAGGCTATGTAGCCTGACTGGATGGCTCAACAGCCTGGATGGCCCCTATCTCCAGGGGTCATATGCTGGCATGCTAAAGGGAGTAATAATTCCTGAGAAGAATCTTTGTGACTAACACTAAGCCAAGCGATGATCAGCTGGACGCATTTGTTTGAAGACAAACAAATGAATGCACACTTCCTTTTGAATGCCAGATCACGGTCCATTTTCCCCCTATTGGAATAAGGCTTTTGTTTCCTAATGTCCTCATTTTTCTATGTCCTTGGAGTTTTTTTTATGTACTTAGGCTCATTTCTCTACAAATGCGGATTCATTTAGCTTAATCCCGTCATTGGTTACTGAAAACTGAGTTAGAATGTAGATTTCTTCTTTTATTTCTTTTCACTGATGGGGAGAAAGTCTGAGAAACGGAACTATTTTCTCTTTTAACAGTTAAGGTGTTGAAAGTAATCAGGAGAAAATAAGGCCCTTCACTTCCCTGTCTTTCCTGTTATTCTTCACATTTCACCATCCCATTCTCTCTCGTTTGGTTCTCTTAGTTCTCTTTCGCCTGTTAGGTGTTTCTTTAATGGACAGGCCACCCATCCAGGCACCTTGCATATGTTAGCAGTTGATTCAAGCCCTGCAATGGCTTTCCTCTTTCCAGGAAGTGGTAACTTTGAAATTTGCTGCAGTTTTAATAGTCCTTAGTTCCTTGAACCAGAGGCGAATGACACTTAAATTAGGGGATGGGTTCCCCTTCAGTTGACCTTTGTTTTCCCTCTCCTGCCTTAGATTAGAATTAGGAGCTTTGCTTTGTGAGGTCAGAT
Organism: Acomys percivali; assembly: GCA_907169655.1. Taxonomy (NCBI): domain Eukaryota; kingdom Metazoa; phylum Chordata; class Mammalia; order Rodentia; family Muridae; genus Acomys; species Acomys percivali. The sequence continues at coordinate 44,960,628 of OU015744.1, read as the reverse complement.
TCACAGCTTCTGAAAGATTGAGAATGAAGTTATCTTGCTCTCCTTTCTGGCGCTGTGACAAAAAAATATTTCGAAAAGGATTTTAGCTCATAGGTCCCAGTTACAATCCATCATTATGGCAAAATCACAGTAAAGGAATCTCAGGATAGTTGGTTGAATTGTGTCAAAGAAACAGAGTGGAAGGAAAACATGTTCATGCTCTGCTCACTTTCTCACTCTCAGATGGTTCAGGATGCTTTGCCCAGGGAGTGGTATCACCCACAGTGGGCTGGTTTTCCTCCCACAATTAATGTAATCAGGATAATTGCCCACAGATATTTTCAGGGGTCAGTGTAATCTAGACAATATCTCACTGAGGTTATATCCTTCTTTCAGGGTGATTCTATAATGTGTCAAGTTGAGAGTTTAAACAAACCATCAAAAAGCTCAAAGAAAACATCTTTGTTCAGACCGCAGAGGAAGTACAGACAGTGAAATTTCATTCTTAGGATTGACATGAACTACTAATTCTTTCTGTGGGAGTCTACTGTGTAGATGAAACAATTTACAATTAGCACCTCACACTCAGTGTTTGTGTTGTAGTTGTTGTTGTTCTTAACCAGTTGCACCTCGGAAATTTCTACTTACTCAAAATATGAATTAATGCTTTGAGTAAAGGATTGAAACTAACATTTCCTGTGGAGTACTGATTATATAGATTAAATGAGCCTCTGTCCAATTGCTAGCGAAGATAAGAGGTGATAAGGCATTCAGGTTGCCAGATGTAACCTCTGACGTATATTAAACACAGTCATTTCCATATTTTAGAAGTAGTGGTGTGACTGGTATTATAAACTTCCATCTGTAACTCAACCTCGTCAACACCAATAAAACTGTGCTACAGCAATTTTTTAATGAAGCAATGAGATTTCCCACTTTTATGAATTGCGAGATAATGACATTTGCATCATTTGCCTCACTATATTGACAAGTTGAAGGTACTGCCGCCGGCACATGTGCACAAGAAGAAGAAAGCCTCTCAAGTGGCCTGCCAGCTCCTGGTCTGCATGGCGTTTCCTGCTTAATGGAATTCAGGTAGATATTAAAAACAAAGGAAACAGCCTGATGTTCTACCTGCAGTGTTTGCTGGTGGGTGGGGACATGGCATTGGCAGCCAAGGCAGGGCTGGGGTAGTTTCCACCTCCCCAGAGGACCAAAGCATTCCTTCTCTCTGGGCTTCCTACAGAATGTTGTCTTAGATGTGTGAACAGAATGTATGGCTCTTTGTTGACAGGCCCAATCTTATGGGACAGATTTTATAGGGAGGAGAAATACAATAGAGATCACTGTGGGCATCGAAGTCACTGAGTATGTCTGGTGCCAGGGACTGTTATCAGAGTCTGGGCAGACAGAGATGAATAAGACGTAACTAAGTATGCTCTGTCCTTTCTGATGCTCACAGCTCAGTGATGATGTCTCGATAAGTGATACAATAAGGAACTCATTACTGAGGGCCTAATTTTGGAGTTGGGCCTTGAATAAATAAGAGCTTATTAGGTGAAGAATGAGGTACTCCCTCATACTATCTCAAAATCACCTAGATTGCCATTAAAATATAGTTTTAGGCTCTCCTCTAAACCCGTTGAAATAGAGTCCATAGATGTTGGACACAGGTGTTTGTTTTTACAGTAAGCATGGGATTGGAAGGTGTGAGGGTTTTGAAGCCTCTAGGCATACTAAGATGAAAGAAATGCCACCCTAGGTTAGTTAAAACTATAACCTAGCGTGCTTGCACTTAGCAATTTCGTTCTCTCAACACATATACAATGTAGAAATGTATTCAGTTCTGATTGGTACCTGGGAATGTTAACTTTTGAAGACTTTAGGAAACCTTGGCTGTCGAGCCAGATGGCCTGTATGCTCCTGCTTTCAGGCTGTCCTAACAAAAATATCATGACCCAAAAGGCCCCAAAGCCACCAAAAGTGGCTCCTCATAGTTTAGGAGACTCAAAGTTCCAGACCAAAGTGTGCAGCAGATCTGGCACCTATGTGAGGACCCGCTTTCTGATTAATAGATGATATTCTGGCTGTAGCCTTAGATGCTATGAGTAACTAACGAGCTCCCTTGGGTCTCACTTTTTAAAGATTTTAAAAATATGTTCCTGAGAACTCCACTCCCAAAGGCTTCACATCTTAATTCTATCACCTTGAAAACTCAGATTTCAAGATGAAAAGTTTGGGAGAGAATAAACAGTTAGACCCCGGCAACGATCCCCTGCAATTTATCAAGTGCTCATCAGCAGAGTCACACTTTAGATGGCTGTGTGGCTGCCCTTGCCCAAGTACACTGCACACAGAAACTTAAGGTTCAGGTTCAAAGAGAGGCCACTCCCACAAGTTAAAAAGGAGCAGAGCTGAGGCGGTCATGCACAATAAATACTCACTGGATTGAAAACTACAGTCCAGGTGTCTAAGATGCCCTAGCTCCGCAGGACTGATTATAAATGGAACACCTTCCCAGAGTGTTTCTCACAGTTTTGCTTACACGCTCTTTTCATTTACAGACACCTCCTCGTGTTTTTTTCAGAATCATTTCCTCTCAACACCTGTCAGAGGGTAGCTCCAAGAGGCAGGAGCTCTTCAATAGAAGTAGATTGTGTTAAGCAGGTCCTCATTTGCCTACTTTTGTGAGGAGACTAGTCATGTCTGTCAGGAATTAAGAGCATAGACAGAGTAAAAGGGGAACTTTGAAGATTTTATATTCTACTGCACTTGCTATTCATCACTACCAGCTTGCTCTTGTTATATAATAAGATTTTTATCTGTTGGGTTCTCCCCTTATGTGAGATTTTCATGCTTTGTCCTCTGGAATAATGACTTCAAATGGGGCAATATTTTCAGGGGACATCTGCCTCTCCATATATATATATATATATATCTGTATCTGTATCTGTATCTGTTTCTATCTATTGCCATGGACATGTGTTATTAACATCTAGTGAGCAAGGCAGAGTATGCTGCTAGGCTTACCACATTGCAGAAGACACTCCACAATGACAAAACATCATTTGTCTGAAAATGTTAATAGTGCCAAGGTTGACAAACCTTGCTTTACAACAGGGTTTTAAGCCATCACTCTTGTAATAGAGTCTAGAAGTTTATGGATGGACCATAATGAATTTGTGGACTTCTCTGACTGTTGTATTAAAAACTTGCCTGTATGCATATTGTCTAGTAGGAAAGTGTTATGATTTTCCTCATATTGTCAAATTCTTGAGTAGAAAATCACAGAACTTTACTCTGGCTCATGTGATGGTAAGGAAGTTCTCCCAACATTTTGTTCTATAAACCACGTCTCTTATCTTCATCAGAAGTATATTTAATACTTTTATGTAAGTATAGATAGATAAATAGGGTGATGCTTGGGCTATGCAAGCCTTAATTAATAGCAACATCCTTATCAATATCAAGTGGCCCTGGTCCTGGTCCTGGTTTGAATGACCAGTTGTCAGAATTCTGTTTTAAGATGCTGAGTCCATTTCAAGTCTCCCCACTGCTGAGACAGGGAGTCACATAGTTTTAAAAGAAATGCGTGAGAATCCCACAAACGTATATATAGAGCCCTTCGTTGCTGACTACCACCTCGGGCTGTGTAATCCTACTGGGCATAGAAGGAGGAAGGATGGTATAACAAGCTCCACGATTATATTAAATATTTTGCTCAGGATATCCTTATGCACTAAAAACAGATAACATTTAGAAATCTCATTATGGATACAAAATACTTGCTAAATTAGGGCATGTTCTCAAGTCTGTGCCCTATATAGCTAAAAAACCCTGCAAAAAACCTCAGACTTTATAAAGTTTGGTCTCAAGAGAGGCACATTTTCTAGTTTGCTCTATTGTTGTGAGACTAGTATTATTGGGGGGAGGAGTGAGGGGCGGGCTTTCTCTTGCAGTACCTTCTGAGCAAGTCATTAAGATCCAAGGAAAGAATTTTGTAAAATGAAGACGTAGAGTTGATTTTTTTTTCTAAAGCCTTTCCTATTGTAGAAATCTATATTGGTTCATTCATTCACTCATTCATTTACATATTTGTTCACTGGTGTCTCCAAAGCTATGGAAAATTTCCCCATAAACATTACAATGCAAAAAGAATAACTATTTCAGATTCTAAGGACTTCAGGCCCCCATAGGCAATGACAATAGCCAAAGGACATGTTGAAGTGCATCCATTAGCACAGCCATGACCAACAGAGGAGAAAGATGATGGAGATAAGGGGAGGAAAGTTGATTTGTTTACTATTTGGATCCGATTCAGCAGTTAATGCCTTTGGGAAGATCTGATTCCCATGCGACAGGCATGGCTCATCTACTGTATGATGAATTTCCTTCAAACAAGAAATCAAATTTCCCTTTTATCCACCTAATCATAGAGGATCCACTGCTCGATCTGGTTAGAATCCCAGTGCTAAGGTTTACTCTACCATCTTGGGCAGGAGAGATCACTCTCTTCAGACTCAGTCTTTTCATCTTGGGGTTGGGAATTACAATACACATTGACACTAACTATATGAAAAGATTATTTAGTAGGACTGACTAAAACAGTACATTACTGGATATCAGATATATATATAGTACATACTGGATATCAGTACTCAGGCAGAGTTGGCTCAGGTGCTGTTGGATGTGAGAGTCCAACAGATACAAGAGCATAGCTATGAGTTCAACTCTAAGCTCAAGTACAATCCCTGACAACTAAGGGTAAGTGAATTCATCGGTCCCAATATCACTTTCCTTATCTGTTAAGCGAGAATAATTATACACACTACATAGAGCTGTCATAGTTCACGAACAAGTGATATGTGTCAAGTGAATGCTCGGTGGGAGTACTTATTTGTGCAGTATTTTTTTTTCTTTTCTAATTCCTTTAGGTTTTCTAGGTTTATACTGATCTTTCACTGAAAATGTCTGTAGCACTCCACTCACTATTTAAGTTGTTCATTTAAAACAGGTTTTGTATGCTAACCTGAACCCAAACCTCCAGGCCAGTCTTTACAGTGGATAATTAGAGACACCAGTAATAATTGATCTGAAATCCCCCCACCAGAATGTCTTTGCACGAGGATGCTAGTAGCAGTGGCGACATCCTCCTTTGTCCTGCTCCTTCCTGCTCCCTTGTGACAGGCTGCCTGCTACACACAAATGCTTAGTAAGTTACAGTGATCTCTGCTCCAGAAGCATCAGAGTCAAACTGGAAGGGATGAATTTTCGCAGACTGGTTGTCCCTAGAAAGGGTGTGTGTAGCAGGGCAGGGGGGCATGCTGCTGAGCTGTCTGCTTCCATTGAATTCTCATGTCAGCTGTGCATGTCGGAATCTATGTTCCCAGTGTGACACCTCTCAGAGAGCATCAGGAATGGCTAGAGTGCTGCTTTCTTGGCCTTCATCTTCTTCTCACTTCTGTCTCTTTGAAGCCCTTTCTTGTCAAACATTCTTTGCAACTTCCTGCGCTTCACAGACAGTGACATCTGTCACTCTTGCATTTTGTCCAGTAGCCCTGGTATAATGCAGTTGGATAGGTTTTTATTTGGAAGGGTGATGACATAATTAATTTTGTATAATTCAGATTTTTGTGAAATTTACTTCCAGGGTTAAAGCTATTTTTTCAAAGATTGGTAAAGGCAAGTGGCATCATTAAATCCTTAGTTATCAGATATTTGATTTCCTGTATTCATTTTTGGGACCAAAATGATATCCTAAAATCCAAGCAACAAAATCATGGTTCAAAACCAGGTTTAGGACCTTCCCTGCCTTTGTATTCAATCTTCTTGTATGAGATGATTGTGTGAAGGTAAGCCAGCTCCCACACCTGCAGTTCTTGAATCTCAGCCAAAGCTGGTAGTTTTTCATCAGAAGGACATGCTAGAAAGAAGGATTAGCAGAGTGATTTTTACCTTTCACTTTTGATTTTCTCTTTGCTCGGATGGGTGTGCCTGGAAGAAATCGAGAATTGGTCGACAGCTGCTGTACGCACTCTGGTTGTGGTCTGTCGCCTTCCAGAGAGCCAAAGGGAACAGCAAGCCTGACTCCACAGGTTACCACATGGAAGTAATCCAATGGCACGTAACCACACTGGCTTCGGCAAAGTAGAGCAAGGCTTATTAATATGTAACTACACAGTCATTACATATTTATGCTCTATAGAATACATAATTAGAGCCATGGCGACTATAATTTATTGTCAGGAGGCACAGTTTAAGACTGTTCAGATAACCATGTACTGTAATTATGTAGTAATTGCTATTCTTTGAGTAAAAGTAGTAACCAATAAAGTGAGAACTGGCAAGTAATTGCTTTATAATTATTTTGGGAAAGGAATTGTTCCAAGTTAAAGACTGGAGATAAACAGATGAATATTTCACCCGGTAGGCAGTGCATGCTAGCGATGGCAAGTTCCACTCTCACAGCTAGAGAAGCCAATGCCTTTTGCCTTTCCTTTGTTACATGAAGCAGCTTGGGCAGTAACTTGATGTATATAAAATAAGTCCCACATAGGACCATTGGAATAGTTATCACCAGCAACTGCTTTCAAAGAGGGGCTTGGTTAAATCACAACAGAACAAAGCCTTGTTTTTGTTTTTGTTTTTAAACTCCTTCGGTTATTTCTTTGATGATGATAAAGTTGTTATTTCCCCAAATCTAGCAGTGAGCTGATCAATCCAAGAAGCTTTTCTATTGGTGAGTTTTACTAATGATAATGACAGCTCTTCTCATGCTCCGTGTTCCTTGTGAGATATTCCTTCTAATAAAGGATTTTTAGGGCTTTCCCTAGAAGACTCTTTGATTTGCCATAGCTCCTAATTTATTTGGTACCAGATAAAGAGGATTAGAGATACAGAATTCACTCAAAAAACAAAAACAAGAAAACAGATCTTCTAAACTGTCTTAAGTATAACTTACTTTATTATTGTTTATTTTACCACTAATTCTAATTAGATCAACAGGGAGATTTTTTCATTTTTATTGTTGTTGTCAGTTAGGCTTTAAGAAAAACACAGAAGTAAACTAATTTAGCTCATGCAAGATGAACATTTCCTCCTATTTATTTCCTATTCTTGTTCAGAAATCAAGTAACATAATTACATAGATTTTTAGGAACAAAACCAGCAGGAATCAATGCTCTTATTAGCTTGAGATTACTTTAGTCTGTTAGTTTTTGAAAAATCCTTGTGTTGCCGGGAGGTGTGATAGTAACTTCACAGTATGCGGGAGTTTCAGAGGATACAAATAAATGTGTTTCTCTCTACAAGTTACAATTAGTGGGCAACCCTGCATGGATTGGGGTGCATGGAGTAAGTGAAGCACTATTAGTATTTACTAATAGGAACATAGCTACAGTTGAAACCATCCTCAGATTTCTGATCAAGGAAAAAAAAGTAGGAAAGACAGGTATGAATTGTATTCTGCGATTGAAACATTGAACCATATATGGATCTATTATTTACATGAATATAATGTTATTAAAGTAAAGATACGAAAGACAGTGGTTGCAAAGTTTATTCTTGACATGGATTCAAGGGATTTTCATGGAAAATGCATACTTTTGGGTATTCGCTTTCTTCATTTTGTCTTTATATATGTTTTATCTACTTGGAATGTTCACAAAAACCCGTGTACTTATTTGCATGGTTAGAAGGGCACTGATACTAATGAATGCTCTGTGAAGATTAGCTGATATTGTTGCTATTTTCATCACCTAAAGCAGATGCACAACAGAAACTGTTAACCTTACGCTCCCCAGTAGCTTGTCAAAAATGTGCATGCCAGAGATCACTTACATGTGGAAAGCTCAACTCCAGAGTCTCATAGAGCTGCAAATCTAAAAGCGGATATTAGATAGAGTGAACACTTGTTTTGGGCCAGGAAGCCCTTTAGCAAATCTCTAGACTGAAACAGAAACCGCGCCTGTGAGACGCTCCCATGCATTAGGTTGAATTTTCCAGCGTGGTGAGTTGGAAATTCCCACTCCTAGCATACAGTCACAGCTCAGCCCATGGCTAACACCAGTTAGTGAGGAATCTGTGATGTTTCAACATGCTTGTGGCCCTGTGACTCCCTTCTAAAGAGAACCGGGGGTCGGAGGTGTCTTTGTTCTATAATGTGGGATTTGCATTTGGAACATGAAGGGTTAATCCTGCCACAGATGTCTGAGGAGTGGACAACTGCTCTGACTACAAAGGCGCCAGCCACCTCTAAGAAAATGCCAGCACAAATGGTTTGCTTAGTGGACCACTCAATGAGTGGCTGTGATTAGGACCAGTGAACTCCTTATGAGAAGGACCTGGAGCTTCTAACTTGGAATCAGAGAGGGTGGGTTCTGGGAACTCTGGATATTTTGAGAGGGAAGCTGAGAAAACCCTTTGAGATGGCCATGTAGTTACTGGCTTTCCCCCAGAATTCCCCTCCACCCTATACAAATACACATCCCCGAGCCTATGCTCGAAGCCATCCATCACATGTGGTCCTTTCCCTCTTATCGTAGCTTCTTAGGCAAGGGAAGGCGGGGTAATTTCAGTTTTTTCCCTCAGGGGTTAGACACTGGTTGTATTAATCACTTGAATTTTCGACAGATAAACACTGGCTTTCGGTGAAGGATAAGTACAGGGCTGGTGGAGAAAGGCTGGTGTGCTAAGAGGGAAGCAGGCATACAAAGGCATGGGGCTGCAGAGGAGTAACTGCATGGGGCCTTGAGGGTCACCTAACATAGGTTACGAGATGTTTCCTTGTTATTTTTTAGCATTGTTTCAAAATATGTTTTATCTTGTTATTGTTGCTTTATAAGGTATTTTATTTATTTTGTCATATATAATATATTTCTGTATTGATTAATTTTATTTGACAGCTTTATAAATGTATTCTGATTCTATGTTTCCCTCTTTATCTCTCTCCTATTCCTATCAAGCCCATACCTTTAGAAGTATGAAAGCTAGCCACCAGGTGGGAAGCTTCCAGCTTAGCTTTTGCTTTTCTCTACATCAGTGATTCTCAACTTTGCTATTGCTGTGGCCCTTTAACACATTTCCTCGTGTTGTGATGAACACCCAACCATAATAGGACTTTTGTTGCTACTTCAGAACCATAATCTTGCTACTGTAATGAGCTGCGATCTGTTTTTCAGTTGTCTTAGGTGACCCCTATGAAAGGGTCATTTGACCCCCAAAGAAGTTGTGTCCCACAGGTCTCTATATTTGTGCAGAAATGTGATGTGGTGTCTTCAGTAAGAGAGTACTATCATCTAGTTTCAATAAGCACCTGAAAATAATGTCAAAAAACCTGTATTTTGGGGGGCTACTCTGGGACCTCCATGGTCAACAACTCATAAGGTGGTTGTTATTATAATGCCACTGATATTGGGACCTCCATGGTCAACAACTCATAAGGTGGTTGTTATTATAATGCCACTGATATTAGTGTTTTGTTGAATAATCCCTGGTTTTTTGACAACAGATATTTCTAGACTTACAGAATATCTCATTTCAAACTTTATTTTTTTTAAATTTGGTTGGTTTCCGTATGGCATTTTAATATCCTTGTATTTTAGTTAACCCTTCCCTGCTTCTCCCTCATCTCCCTAATCTGCTAACCTCTGCCTGCTAGTACAGTGTTCTTCCTTTCTACTTTGACATAACTTACATTCATGCCCCTCCCAAAGACCTCTATTTAGATTTCCAGCTCCTACAGGAATGCGAATTGAACTCACCAAATTAGAAACTCAAAGCAAGGGTCCACAGGGAGAGAACATGTGGCTTCTGTTTATCCAGACCTGTCTTACTTCACTCGGTATAGGTTTTTTTGGTTTTGCTTTCCAGTTTCATCTATTTTCTTGCTAATTTCATTTTTGTTTACAGCTGAATAAAATTCGGTTATGTATATGTCCCACATTTTTATCATTCATTCACCAGTTGATGGATGTCTAGGCTAACTCCACTTTCTATATTGTAAATAGGCCAGCAATGAGCATGGACAAACAGGCGTGTTTGTAATAGGATATAGAGTAAGCCATTTGGGTATATGTCCAGGAATGGAATAGCTAGGTTATGTGGTAGTTATATTCTTGGCTTTTTGAGGAATTTCTACACTGATTTTCATAGTGCCTGCACCAGTTTGCACTCCCACTAACAGTGAACAAATGCTTCTCTTTCTCTGTATCCCTGCCAACAGTTGCTGTCATTTAATTTCTCGATGACAGCCATTCTAAATGGGTTGAGACTAGACTCTTAAAGTAGTTCTCATCTGTATTTCCCTGATGGCTGTTGATTTGAAACACTTTTTTCAAGTATTAATTAGTCATTGATACTTTTCCTTTGAGAATTCTCTGTTCATATCGATGGCTTATTTTTGACTGGGTTATTTTATATTTTATACAGTTGAGCTTTTTTTATTCATTAATGTGTTCTAAATATTAATCTTCTCTTAAATTTATACCTATCATATGTCACCCTCCCCACACCTTGATTCTTCACTAAATTGTTTGCTCTATTAAAAACTTTTCATAAGGGTCTGTTTGTCAGTTGTTGGTGCAGTTCATGGTGCACACGAGGAGGCAATGCTGGAGAGAAGGAGGCAAGAAGATCATGAGTTCCTTTGCTTTCTGCCTGTATTTTTAGGAGATTTTCATTAGATAAAAACAAGAGCCACATGTGAGAGACATGGCTTTCTGCTGTGCATATCAATCTCAGAAAGACTGAGACCCAAGTTAACCTTGTGTGGCCTCAATGGTTCACAGTTCATACCCTTCCTTGTCAAAAATCCATCCATGAAGAAATGTTTATCTTTCACCATACTCTGGCATATTTTTCCAATGCTAAAAAACTAAATTTTTTTCTTCTTGGAGCTCTACCAATTCCATCAAGAAGTATTTACTGAACTGAATAACTAAGACTTTTTATACGAAGAAAAAGAAGGGTTGCGGCTGTAGCTCAGTGGCAGAGGACATGCTTAGCATGTACAAAACCCTAAATTCAACGAACCCCAGTATCTTCTCCCCAAATTAAATAACAGAAAAAATAAACAACACACACACACACACACACACACACACACACATACACACACACTGCTTTAGAGTTTTTTACAACTGGGAACAAGAGACAAGACTGAAACATAATGAGTTAGAGAACAATTTGATGTCCAGTGCAGACAGAGGACACACAACAAGTGTACTAAGTGTATTATATATGCATTTAAAACCAAGCATCCTATAGCTAAAAACGTTTATCACAAAATGGCATTGGACTGACATTTTTCTTTTAATAATGCTTAATCTTATTTTTAAACATGTCTGGGTGGTTTGCTGGATATGTCTGTACACCATGTGAAACCCTAAATATTATCTATATGTTTTGTCATCTACAAAGTCAGGTAAAAATGTACTCTACCCTGCTCAGCAGCTTAAAGATACTTAAGCTTAAACTCAGGTTGATAGATATAAGCAAGATATTATTAATATTTTCACATCCCTATGCATTCTGGAGAGTTATAGTAAATAATATGTACTCCTATAACACTGGTCTGTGGATAATAATTAGTGTTTGTTTTGTTTGTGTATGATAGGCAACCCTGGTTTTATGTCACCTTCATACCTAGTGCTAATACTAATAAATAAGTCACCTCACATTAGATTTATCCATCAGTTGGATTTAAAATGGGGAGAGAACATCGGATTATCCAGGTAGACTCAGTGTAGTAACACAAGCTATTAAAAGGCACTATGGTAGACATTGTAAAAATAAGGACTCAGGTTGGCATTGTTGGTTTCAAGATGGTGAGGATTAGTAGAAAATAAATTTGTGTTGCCCAGAAGAATAGAGAGAGGATGCCCCTAGCAGGCAACAACAAGGATCAGAAATCCACCATCTGTCTGGATGAGCTCAGGAACATTATGTCCTAGAGTTTGCAGAGAAGAACTCAGCCCAGCAAACACCTTTATTTTATTTTATTTTTTTGGCCTTGTGAGACCAAGCAGAGAACCCAACTAAGCTCCCTGTGCCTAGACTATGACCCATGCATACTGAATGGTAGGCAATGATTGTCTGAATCACTAAGCCTTATAATTAGTTATAGGACATTAGCTAAGGACCTAACACACATGTGTCCTAGGCATGGTGCCAAGTTTTATATTTATTCCAATAATAGTCATCCTGTGATCTCGAGAGACAGAGATGCTTGCCTTTCTCTTACAAAGGAGGCTGTGTGCGTCTCAGAGAGGCTGATCTATGTATTAAAAATAATAAAATTTAGTGATTGGCAGAGCCACGACTTGAACCCAGCATGTTGGCAGAGTTCCTAAATCGGTGTGGTTTGCCAACTAAGCTGTCGGAGTGTGGCTAACTGGACATAGGGCCCTGCTTCATTGTGGTCAATAAATGGGATTCCTTGAAACATCCTGTCAGATGAAGAACTCATCTCATCTCCTCTCTGCTTGCTTTACGCAAGACAGAAACGGATCCAGGGAGCAGCTCTGCACCTGCACAGAGTGGCTGTGCTGCCCCACAGGCCAATTTAGCCTCCCTCAGCCTGTGGTGGAAGGTGGGGGCTCATCTGGGGCCTGGCTCGCTCCCTGCTTGGGAACTGGAGCTCAGCGTCATTGTCCAGGCTCTGAAGCATGAAATGGGCTTTTGCGCTGAAGCCTGAGAGACAGGGTGCATGGAGTTTGGTTTGGCTATTTCCACCCCCCTGCTGTTTGTTTTTAAAGATGAAATAAGGGCAGGCATGAAAAAGGTCTCCCAGTTCCTCTGCCTGAGATGATAGTCACTGTTTCCAGACACGAATACAGATGAGCAAGAGGCAAGGCAGCTCTGTGAACCCGAGCATACTGTCAATGCTTAATATGCGGTAGTCATTTTAATCATTACCTCAGCTATTATTATGTGACTATTTCTGTGGCATGCATAAAGCCTCCAAAATGTCTCCTCCAACTCATAATTCAGAGACCTTTCCATTCTCTTAATTTCAGATTAATGTCCTATGAAATGTGTTTTTCTTTCTTTGTTACCTTTCCCATCGCTCCCCTGATACCTCTGAAATACACATTGTTATAAGAGAATAGTGAGTACCATAAAGAATGTTAGGTATTTTTTATTCAATCTAAATCCAATATTGACCATAAGAGTATTGTCATTTCAGTTCGAGCACAGTATTTTCTGGGTGTCAAATGCATCCATAAGGAGATGGCATGTGACATGATTACAAGTGACTCCCAGATGATGTAACTGCTAAGTGCATTTTAATATGAATTATAAGGAAACATGGGCAATATGTTAAGGATGGGCTAAAGGTGGTAGGTTGTAAAATAGTGTCATTGGGGGGAACGATTAAGTGGATAATATATAGGGAGCTTAAAGATAGAGTTTGTGGGGCTCCAGGGACTCTGTGCTCTAGTGTGTGTCTCAGGTTATTGAATTACTTGTAAAGAGCACACCAGAACAATAGTAATGGGATCATAGTCCTCTGACGAAACTGCGAGGACCATTAGAAGTGAATGTCAAGGGTAGCTGAGAGTTCCGGTACATAAAAGCCCTGACTGAGAAGCCTGAGATCCCTTGTGTCAAACGGGATTGACTCGCATCCTTCTTCCTAGCTCTCCTCACACAGAAGGGTAAGTGAACATGATGCCTTTTGGCCCAAGACGGGGATGTTGGCTTAGAAAATTGTCTCACCTACAGGCAGGCAGATGGTCTGCTGAGTGGTTTACTTATTTATTTTGTAGTGACAGAATTCACCCGGGGTACCCTTGGAACAACGGCAGTCACAGAAGTAGGTACTAGTAGGGACCTGGTTTGAATCATCTTCTTACAGACAAGAAGTCTGGAACACAGAGAAGTTAAATTATCTTTTAAGGTGTCAAAGAGAGCCTGAGGGAAGCTTGTATTACTGTCCACATCTTGACTTTCACTGGAAGACGCAGGAATTTAATTTAGTAAATGAATGGGTTGAGGCCTGGGTCCTGTGTTGAAACAGGACAGGGAAGAGACCCAGAGAGAGGTATAAACATTAGACTATCCGGTGTTCTCCTTAGGCTATTTCCTTTGTGTGTGGGATGAGGTGAAGGTGTGTGTGTGCATGTGTGCACACACATACATGTATGATCTTGTGCCCACAGACTCACATATCTCTGGTGTCCTGCTCATTTACTCCCCTGTTTACTGTTTGGAGACAGTCTTTCCCTGTGGCCTACTTGTTGAGGTAGCCTGGCTTGCCAGCAAACGCCTCAGGTCTCCCTATCTGTGGCTTCCTAGAGCTGGGGTTACTGTGCAGTTCATGCCTAGATTTTACATCGGTTTTGGAGCCCAAACCTAGGATTTCATGCTTGTATAACAAGTACTTGCAAAACAAGTGAGGAGCTGTATCTCCAGCCTCATGCTTCAGCTTTTATATTATTTTTATACCATGTTTCAGCCTGGCCTTTTGTTTTATCATTTTTAGTTAGTAATGAAGATTGAGCAAAGTCTTTCCATGGTAACTATACTGTTCCAATGAATTAGAACTTTTTCCCTTCATCAATCTGGTGTTAGAAAACATCACAACACATTGTATATTTAAATTTAAAATACATATTTATTAATTCTTTGAGAATATCATACATTCATATTATATATTTACCATACTCCCTCCTACTACTTCTTTTAATTTCTCTTGGATGAATCCTCCACCTCCCCACTCACTTCTGACTTCATGTCCTCCCTTAGAAAAATAACTTGCCAAGTCCAGCTTGAGCTGCCTATCGCAGAGGGCCACCTGCAGGGACTGCGCTCAGGCTGTCCAGATGACTGTCCTATGATCCCCTTAATTATATGTATTATTCTGAGGTTCTGTCCAGGACAATGTGTTTAAAGGGTTCTCACACAATTTTTGGTATAGCTTCATAAGCCAGGGATCTTGACTTAATGGTAGCCAAGAGTCCTATTGGAATAATTCTCTTCTGTCTGTTGCCATAGTTGCTTTTTCCTTTAATATGAGGCTTTGAATTCTCTAGTCTATGGGAATAGTTGGAAAGGAGAGAGTCTGCTAGGAATCCTTCGGCTTCTATTCAAAGCACAATTAATACACAATTGATATTCATGGGAATATGTGTTATGTTTGTACAGCAATAAAGATTGAGGTGAGAAGGCTGATCATTTATAACAGCTACTTTGTATATAGGAATCACCCCCATTATACACCAGAATATCTATAAAGTATCTATATCTATAAAATATACAACTGCCATCTCACAGATAAGGAGATTGTATTATTTATATGGACTCTCCTTCCAGTTCTGATAATAAAAATTAAGATTGTTCCTTTTCCATGGGCTAGATCAGGGTAGGGGTTTAAATTTTTCCGTCTGTATTGTCCTTGGCTAGGGCCTTAGTTTGAGCGGGACGCCATGACCCAAATCTGCCTATCATAATGTTCTACTTGTAGGTTTCTAGAACCCACTGGATCCTTCTACATTGCTATTCACCCATTGTTCTCTCATCTAGAGTCCCAATAGGATGTCCTCCCCTCGGTCCCCGATCTAGCCCATGGACAAGACAGTCTCCACACTTGAGTGGAGAGAGGGATTTGACTTTCTCAAGTACTCTGGTGCCTCACATCTGACTATGTCCCCTGGCGGGGGAGACCTAGTGGCACTCAGAGGAAGGACAGCAGGTCACTGAGAAGAGACTTGATACCCTATGAGCATATACAGAGGGAGGTAATCCCTCTGAGGAACAGTCATAGGGGAGGGGAATAAGGGGAAAATGGGAGGGAGGGGAGAGTGGGAGGATACAAGGGATGGGATAACCATAGAGATGTAACAAGAAGAGTTGAGTGTCTGGTTCTGGTCCCCATGCTCCTGCGCCTCCCCCCCCCCCCCCGCCTCCTTTGCTCATCATGTCAGTTTTCCTGTTGTGGTTTACATTGGTGTTTTGCCACATAAAAGCAAAGAGTCCTGGTCATTTTCCTTCGATGTGATGGACATGCTCCTCCTATGTCTGGTTGTTTCGTCACCATACTCTCTTCGTCTTGCACAGTGGTCTTGGGTTGGTGGGGTGTTTCTGGGTCAAACCACATTTTGGTAGAGAACAGAACTTGCAGATTCTTCCCCACCATACCCTCAAACCTCATTTTGCAATAAGGATATTATGGTATGGAATAATCGGCATTGTCATTGTTTGGCTGTTTTTACTGGGACTGGGAGGCACATGGTGAAGACTGGAGGCTTGAGAGTCAAACACTAAGTTACTATGAAACGTTCCCTCAGTGATGCATTCCCAGGCTTTCTGTCTCTCTGGTAGAATGAGAATCCACTTCCCTGTGCCTCTATCTGCTAAGGTCCCTGCATGATCCTTGTTCCTAGGCACCAAGCATGGCAACCAGAAACTGCTGATTCTGTGTCACCGAGCAGAGATAGTTCTTAATTTAGGGTAGAGAAATATTTGATTAAAAACAGTTCTTTTCCACTGGTGTGCTGCATATGGGATAACAGCTAGGCAAGAGCTCCAACTTGTTACTAATGAATAATTAGCACTCATTTCAACTGTCCCCTGCCTCTCCTCCCACTAGCTGTCACCTTGAGCTCTGTTTGGAAACACTTCTCACTTCTTACTCCATCATCGAAGCAAGGAGGGATAAAGAACAGAGGACTGGTCATATTTGTCTCACGGACAACTTGAGAATTATCACATAGCCTTATAGGTTGAGCACCAATTGGGAGGGCCAGTAAACCTCTTATTCATTCATTCATTCATTCTAGTCGGTAAGCTACATTAATACTCAATTTCTAAATGGGTAAATTTGGGAAATGTGTTTTATACCTCTCTGCTTTAGTTTCCTTACCTATGAGATATGATTAATAGTATTACCCTCTAATTGGGTATATGTGGAAGGTTTAAGTTGTAAAATACACATTATCCATGTTGTAGAGTAAGCCTCTGATAAAAGGTAAGTAGCCAGTGTTAACCCTGATTTATTAGATATCTGTCTGTGCCAGTCATTCTATGATGGAGACACAGACAAGACACAGATAGATTAGTTGTGCCCTCTTTGTTGTTGTAAAAAAAATATCTGAGAAAGGAAGCTGAAGAAATGATAGCCGGCTCTATTTTGGCTGATGGTTTGAGGGTGGGGAAAGTGTGGTAGGGGGAGTCACTTAGGTGATTCCAAATCTAGTCAAAATGGCATTGACTATCACCAGCATTTTCCTGGGAAGCACATTGCTTGGCTGGGGCTAGGGCTATGGAGTCTAGAAGCACTTTGGTAGAATCAGACAATGAATGCTTTGCTGTAGAGGTGCACACATGCGTTAGAAGGGGTTTGAGGGACGAAGTCTACATCTGAGAAGGCAACCCCTGAGTCAGGTCATTAAGGTAAAGAGGTACTAGATATACAAAATAGGTAAGTAGGGCAGGGAAACTGTGTTGGTAGAGGCTTGCAGGGGGCGGGGTGCTCTGAATTATGTCAATGGAATCGAAGATGTACAGCCAGAGTGGAGGATGAAAAAAAAGCCAGGAGGGTTAGGGGAACCAGATCCTGAAATACTGAGCCAAGCAGTTTACAGACTCTTGTTCCAGTGTGAAGGGCCTGAGAAAAGCTGTAAGGAGGCGAGAGTACATTTTCACCTCTGAATTCCTGAACCAGTCAAAGTCTCTAAAGAGCCAGTTTAGGAAAGGATTAAAATAGACTAGAGAAGAAAGGATCAAGCCTTTTCTAAGCTCACCAGGAAGTGCAACTGAAGACGAGGTGTAGATTCCAAAGAAATTGAGGACACAGAATGAAAAGCTTTAGTGAATGATGTCATGGGTGTGCACATTAAGGAAGTTCAAAACAACCCCAGAATGCTGGCTTAGTGAGCTGCATAGTGTCATTCACCAAAATAGGAAACAACGAAACAGCAGAACAGACCTGAGGACAGAGGCTCAAAGTTAGAGATCTGTCTGACCCTGGTGCTCTGCTGAATCAGACTGGTTGGGTGTTTGGGGTGATAGGGCTTTCGGATGGTAGTGCAAGACCTGAAAGGCATATCCAGCATACCTTGAAAGTGACAGGCTCAGTTAACACTCCATAGGCAAATGAAATCCTTATTTTGCCTGAGATGGAAAAAGAGCCCCTGATTTTTCAGATCATTAAGTGATGAATGCTCATTATAAAACGAGAAAACGATTTCCAGCAGAATTAAAGGAAATATAGGTTATTCTGTGATCACAGCATCCAGAAACAAGCACCTGGCAAATCTGGTAGTGTTGTGGTTTGTTTCGCAGTTGCTGTGATAAACAGCATGACCCAGGGAAGAAAGAATTTACCTCATCTTACTAATTATAGTCCACCGTGAAGGGAGTCAGTGCAGTAACTCAAGGTAGGATCCTGGAGGCAGGAACTGAAGCGGAGACCACGGAAAGATGCTGCTTACTGGCTTGCTCTCCGTGAGCTGGGCCCTCCCCCATCATTAATTAATCAAGAAAATCCTGTGCAGACTTACCTACAGGCCAACCTGTTAGAGGCAATTTCTCAATTAAGAGTTCCTTTTCCCCAGTATGACTAGGTAGTGTCAGGCTGGCCAACACTAAGCAGCGTAGGTAGGGTTCTCCTATACTGCTTGAGATCTAGAGTCAGTTTCTGCATGCCCTCTGCTGCTTATTGTTAAAAGCACACTGTTTAATCTTGATAATGCTGATAGTTAGTACTTCCTTAGAATGGGTGACAGATATCACAGTGTGTGTACTCTTAGGAAAAGGTCATAGGCAATAGAATATGCTCAGGGATTTAAAAATGACTAATCAAAAACTTTACTATTGGGCTTCTATTTGATAATTTGATAAATTTGCCCATCCATGTTCTCTTATTGACAACCGAGACGGCATATGAGTTTCCCATTGCTCATACATTAATTACAAACTTAGTGGCTTAAACGATACAGGTTTCATTCCTAGAAGCAACCCATCTGAAATGAGTTTTAAGAACTAAAAATCAAAGCTGGTTTCTCACAGGGGCTCCAAAAGAGGACAATTTCCTTGTTTCCTCCAGGATGTAGATTGTCCTAGAAGCCTTTGGTTCCTGGAAGCATCAGTTTAATTTCTGTTTTGGTCCATGTGGCGATATGAATAAGAATGGCCCCCATAGGCTCGTATATTTGAATGCTTGGTCACCAGCAAGTGTAAAACTTTGAAAGGATTAGGAGGTGTGTCCTTGTTGAAGGAATTCCGTCTCCTCTCTGTCCCCCATCTTTTCCTGTGGACTAAGGTGCCGCTCCTAGCTGCTTCTCTAGCACACCTGCCTGCTGTCATGGTCTCTGTCATGATGACAATGGGCTAAGCCCCAACTAAATGCTTTATTTTCTAAGAGTTGCCTTGGTTATGGTGTCTCTTTCCAGCAACAGAACAGTGACTAAGACAGTCCACACAGCTCACCACACTCTCCCTTGTTGACACTGCTGCCTCCACAAACAATTCCTTATGGTTGTTGTTAGAGCTCATGTAGATAAACGCAAACCTATTACTTATCTATTTTGAAAAAGTCTTTTTGTGCTGTGTATGACAATGTATTCTCATGTTCCATGAATTAGATTGTATTTTCAGGGGGTTGTCTATTCTCCATATGATAAATATTTTAGAAATAAGACACTGAGTTTCCAGTAAGAAATGACTGAAATTGGAGACAGCACAGATGAGGATCTGTATCATTCACTGCTTGAAACGGATGGCAATGAGTAAACCTGATGCAGCCTTCCGTATTCCCTAAGATGCAGAGATGAGGGGGTAATCTCCATCTTAGAAAAGCAAGTTCTTTCCTTGTCAGTGAGAAACTGAAAGGGGCAGTGAGGTTAGTCTTGAAAGAGTGGGAAGATTCACTAAAATAAAGTGTTCTCTCCTAAAAGTTGTATGGTAGGTGGGTTAAATAGGAAGAGGAAAGTAAAATAACTCATATTTCTTTGGAATATTAATTTTTTTTCCTAACATGAGATTTTACGTTAGTACTTTAGTTTTTCATTTCTTCATAGTAGAGGTGAAGTTTGTAGTAGAAGGGAAATTAGAGCCATGCGGACAGTCACTCCCAAGTGGTGTTACAGTGTGCTCAACGAATGTGAGTGTTATCCCTGTAGCCTGTCTTACTTGATTTCCATGGTCTTTGCTGTTCCATGCTTTCCACTGGAGTTTAGGGAGACAGATTTACTGGGCTCTGCATTCTTACATTTTGTCCATTGATAACAGAAAACCAACCTATGAATCATGAAGCCATTTTCTCGGAGCTATTCACTTGGGACTGTTGCTGTTTCCTAACCCAAACTGCCTTGTGTATCATTTCATATTCAAACTACATTCATTATGATACATATTAGGTCAACTAGGTAGCACATTCAACCGCTAGCTTGTCTCCGGAAAAGAGGTTGACCATATGAAGACAAGCTAGCCATCATATTGTGGAAGCCTCCACTCGTAGCTTCTTTATCCAGCAGCCAACAACTCATTTCCTCCCTGTTCATGGCTCCACATCATACCTGTTTGAGGAGACAGAGAGAAACATGGCCATAAATCCTCAGCTAGTAGAAATTCTAGGAAGTCCATAACCTGTGCGATCCCTTACCTTCTGAGTCTCTGGACAGACTGTGAGCTGTGTGTTTCAACCCATTTCAACTCTAATAGAAGTTTAGCTGAGGCCCTGAAACTTACTGGCATTTAGTGGGGAAGTCAGGAAGCTTTCTGTAAAGGTGTGGAATGTGATCTAGATCTTCTCTATGAAGTATAAGCACATGAAGGTTGTTGGTGTGTGTGTGTGTGTGATCTACTGAAACAGAAAGGGCTGAAGTAAAGGTCTTGATTCCCTTCTTTCTCCTTTATGGTGAGCTGTGGCATGGGATGCCTAGAATGTGCTGACCCTGTGAAAGAGGGCACTATCCCAGGTGATGGTGGTGATGTCAGATGGGTGGAATCTGAGCACTTAAAAGGCCTTAGCAGTAGAACTTGCTGTTGAGTAAGAAAAAGAGAATTTCCTCTTATTTCAACCATTGTATTTGCATGTCTTCTTTTGTATAAAAGGAACATTTGTGTCTGTGTTCATTTCTGAAAATAGAGAGGTGAAACTTTAGGGATAGTTGCGAGGGTTCCACGTCAAAACCTTTTTCTTAGCTAACCCTTCGTCATTCTGACTCACCAATGTTTTCTTTTTTTCATTATATATTCTTTTACCTCTTGCAATTCTCAGCCTCCTGCTGGTTCATAGCTAACTCATTTCAGATACTTATTTCCAAGGGCATTTTTTCCATTCTGTATATACAGAGGGCACAAACTTTACCAAGAGACATACATGCAATACATATGTAATGACAGCAGTAAACTTGAAATCTTAGTAGTTGGTCTGGTAATATTTTCTAGTAAGAGATGAACTTTTCTGTAAAAATAATTTGATAAGATGTCCTCCCGTCTTTGTCAATCTAGCACTACTACAACCTAATGCCATAATGAGAGATTTATGAAAAAAAAAAACCTAATTTCTCACAGTTCTGGGGGATGAGGGGCTTCAGCATTAAGATGCCAGTATCCAGCCTCAGTATGCATCCTCATTCCATGGCCCAAATTACATGGGCTTGATACAGTGAAATCAGTGTAGTAGCCTTATCCCATCCTTTGCTCAGGAACCTCTTCATAAACTATGAAGCTCACCCTTATAGTAACATATTAATGTTTTTGATTTAAAGGTAAAAGATTATTATTTTTCTTCACATGTATATGTGCATGTCTGCCAAATTGTGTGTACATGGCTGTAGAGGCCAGAAGAGGATATTTGGTCCCCAGAGCTGAAATTACAAGTGGTTATAAGGTACTTGAAGTGGCTTCTGGGAGCTGAACTCAGGTCTCTGGGAGAGCAGTGTGTATTCTTAATGGCTGAGCCATCTCTCTAGACTCCCTGATGTCATTTGTGAAGATAGAGCCCTTATGGCTTACCTGGGTTTTGAAGGCTCTATCTGTCAGCACTGTTGTATTGGGGATCAGTTTCTAAACCATGAACATTGGTGGGCACATTCCAAACATGATTCCTTTAGGGAAATGTGACTTTCTGGATTCCAGGAAAGAGCTCAACACCTGTGTTTCTTGAGAAAGAAATGATTTTGTGTAATACAAGAGCTCAATTAGTGTTTCAAACTTGGCCATTCTTTACAGAACTATTCTCTGCTCAAGAGAGACAGCACATTCTGAACTTAAAAAAAACTTTGAGATTCTTTGATTGTTATAACACAAATTCTCCAAATTAGGTGCTTATAGAGGTCCTGGGTGCAACATAAATGGGCAAATGCCTAGATGTCTGTAGGTAAGAACAGCAAAGACTAGCAAACTGGTGAATTTACATCCCATGTAAAGTAGGCAATTATCGCTCAGCTTTTCCTCATTTGTTCCAAGTGTGGGAGCTAGCCAGGGTTACCACATTTGATCTTCAAAAGAACACAGAAATTATGAACAGTATGTGATATTTCCTAATAGCATTTATACTGTACACTAAAGAAAACGCAGAGACGGATGTCATAGTGCACACCTGTACTGCCAGAATAAGTAAGGTCGGGGCAGGAGGATCAGCAGTGAAATGCCACCTTAAGCTGCATAGAGAGCTCAAGTTTATCTATCCGAGACCCTGAAAACAAAATAATTAAGTAAGTAAGTAAATCAATAAATAAGTGACTTCTCTGTGGCCAGGGGCATTCGCCCCAAATGACAAGCTTGTTCTTCATTTAATCTTTTCTTCTCCAAACTCACTGAACCTGCTCTACACAGTTAAGATTCTGAAGACTGGGGAATGGGCAGAGAAAACCCTCCTTAAGCTTAGTCCCTTTAGAAGGTTACTTCAGTATCAATCAGAGCATTTGTCCAGCAAATAAGCATGTCCTTTGCGTGAGTTTTCTGCAGGATGCTGTGCTATAAGTGCTACAAGGTTCACTGTGCTCCTGACTCAGGAATGAATAGGAAGGGGACACTGACAGCAAAATGCCTATGCCTTCTGCCCTCCTTCCACTTTGTGTATCATACAGTTATCTCTATTGTTTCTCATCTTATGAAGGCTTTGTCTTTCTGTGGCTTCCTCTGGCCCTGCTAGGGAGAAGTGTCCATGCATTGTGCATCATCCTGTATGTAGTACATACACAGCTCCGTCCTATTGGACGGAGACATTAACATGGAAAGAGAAAGGAGTGGGGCCCCAGGTGCAGATTAGTAGTTAGAACACATCCTTAGTATGTGTTAGGATTTGGCTTCAATCTCCAGGACAAAGGCACATAAAAGCCAAAACCAATGAAATCAAACCAAAAGCCTCCAATGCCCACCATTTATCCAAGTTTACATGGCTAGGGCTTGTTGTGTTAAAGATGTTTCCATGCGTGTCAAAGGCGATGGACTTCCCTCTTTGTTTTCTCTTTTTCCAGGTGAAGGAATGAAGGAACACTGCTAGCCATGTGGCTGGGATGGGAGGTATGTGTAGAGGTATAGGGGAAATCTGTAGTGCAAAGTAATGGAAGAAAACAGAGGTAAGGAATTCCCAAAATGGGAGTGAAATAAGATGGAGAGGTATATGAAAAAAATCACCTATTGTTGAGTAAAATACAAACAAATCTAATTCCTGGCTTTGTCAGATCATTGAAAAGTGGTTTAAAGTATTTAAATCTGTTTTGGTTTTCATTTTTATTCTAAAGACACTCTACTGCTACCATTTTATGTTCTTGTCTGAAATCTTCTCATAGTCAAAGCAATTACTCTCATGTGTGTATATTAAAGACAATCTGTAGGATTTTTTAAATCCATATTTTACTGTTATTTTTATGCTGCTATTATTTTTTGTATAGCTTGAGTCAGTTAAGTTCATCTAAATAATTGCTCATGTTCCATCAATGGGAGATTAGCTTTGTTAGGTTTACTTGTAGTCAAGATTAGACCTAGATTTTAAGTTATGCAAGCAAACAGCCTGATTTCCAGGCATAGATTGAGCCAGAACAATGCAGTATTTGGCCTGCTTTCTCTGCCTCACTGCACACAGACATATGATTGCTTTGTCTTAAATGGCTTTGTACAACACATTGATCTTCTACTCTCGCTTGTCTTAGGAGAAGAGGCAAACATCCATGAAAAGCGATTTTGCTGTATTAATTGTGAGCGTTCTCTTGGATGCTCTGGCTTCAGAGCAAATACTCATTCATCACTATGGAGTGAGAGATGGGCACTAAGACACATGTCTGGTTTTTACAGAGAACTTCTAGTCTTTGATACTTTTGTGTTCTGAAATAGATGCTGCTTATCAAGAGATCTTGGAGGCTGATAACTGCAGTTCACTATTATCCACATATTTCTTTTCTCCCACCTGTTCAGGTTTCCCATGTCTACATCCATCTTGTCTTGGAAATCTCCAAGTGTTTCTGCTGATGTCAGAACTGATATCGGAATGATGTGTATACAGTGTACACACCGAGTTGTACTTTGAAGTTGGCAGGATTCATAGAGATACTTCATGGTCTGAAAGAAGATAGATTTCATTGGGCTGAGGTTGGAATTGTGACAAGATGAAGGGTTTCAGTATGTCTTGGCAACTACCAGGGCTGAAAGTAAACAGTGCATATTGCTGAGGAAGTGTGTGGAAACTGTCTTAATGCACATCATCATGGTAGGTCAGGAGCAAGGAGTTCATTAAGAATATTTGTGGTATGCTGCAATCTTAACTGCAGTTACTACTTTTACTTTCAAAGATAATATCAGTATTTTCAGATATATTTTACATGGCTGAGTTTTGAGTTTCCAATGGGACTATTTACCATTTTCTTTTTACTAGGGCTCCACACAAATAAAGCCTAGAACTTCACCTAATGAAATGATCCTTGCTCTATCCTCTGGCTTGTGTCTGATATTACGAACTTTAGTTAAGCATGGTAACATATGCCTATATTGCCACCACTTAGGAGGTAGCAATAGGAAGATTAAGAGTTCAAGGCCAACCTCACGTACATAAAAAGTTCAAGCCCAGTCTGGGTCCCATGAGCATACAAAAATTAGATAATAAAGTAAAATAGAGAATTTGGCTGAGATAAATCAGTGTGTAGCTCTTTTAAACCTCCATCATTGTCTAAAGAAACATGGCAATAAAGTTATATTCAAAACAAGTAACATGTAAATTAGAAGATCAGCCAACTGACCAAATATCTCAATTACTTAGATTATGAAAAGATATATATATATATCCTCAGTTCACTCACATATAAGGGATGCATTCTTGTAGTGCATCAACTTAAAGCATACACATAGCTGCAAATGTGCTTTGGGTTTCCTCTGCCTGGAATGCCATCCACAGTGATCTATAGTTCAATTTTAGAACCCACATGAGTCATGAGTACCTTGAAGAAACTCCTAGATGGATCCCATGCCCCTTTTCTCTGATGTCACAGTTAGACTCTTCTATCTCAGCTCATTATATTTGTGGCTTAATGTGCATGTGCTAAGTGAAGAGTTATTAAACAGATTTGTAGCCTTTTTCATCTGAGTTACTAAAAAGTTGGAAATTTACATTAATTATAGACACATATCCAACATAACACCATATCCATCATATGACAGATATAGTAAAAGTCCAGTGGCCTGAAAGTCAGTATGGAGAATGTTTAACAACCATAAAGTGACCAGTTAGAATAAAGCTAAAAGAATCTGTCATTATGTTACAAAGATTTTTAAATATCTATGTTTCTCACAGTATATTTACAATAACCCAGATATGAATGTTGCCCAATTGGCTACCAGGATGGATGGGTAAAGAAAATGTGATATGTGCACAATAGAATTTTATTTGACCATAAAGAAAAATAAAATTCCATCATTTGCATAAAAATGGATGCAGGTGGAAATCATTATGTTAAATGACATAAGCCAGACTCAGGCATATAATGCAAGTTTTCTTTCATGTGAGGATCAATATGTATCATAAGTCATATTTATATGACCTGGAAACAGAAGTAGGGTTAAGTGGGGATAGGAATGAGAATGTGTGTGTGTCTGTGTGTGTCTGTGTGTCTGTGTGTCTGTGTATTTGTTTTGGGGGTGGGAGACAAGCAAATACAATGGAGAGGTGAGTAGTCAAAAGTACAGGATTTGATTTGTATGTGTGAAGAGGTCACCATGAAGCTAACTCTTGTGTGCTAGCTGGAACAGAAAATGATGGTATTGAAGGAAAAGAAAATACACAGCAGCTCAAGTACCTTTTCCTCTAGTCATTTCAATAGAGAGCACTGATTGAGTGTGTGCTCAGGAAGAACTGACAACAGACAAAACTTAAAAAGCCAAGTAGCAAGTGAGTGGATGGACGTTTGCCCTTGAGGAGAAACTGAATATGCTCATAGCATTCACGGATATATTATGAGCCCATTGATGGTTGTTCTTGTGCCTCAAAATCTGCTTAACTTCTTTCTAGATATCTGTGCAGTTATTCGACGTACATTCTGCTTGCGTCAGGAGCATAGGACTATAGCAGCAAGCCTCCACTGGCTTCTTCTTCTCTTGGTTTGTGCAGTTTGTTCACATCTGATGCTGTCTTCTGCAGGATTCCTTTTCTGCTTAGAGCACACAGCGACCTCTAGTAGAAGGGTCAGGTTGCTTTTCTTACCCTCTGAGAAACTGACTTTGGTGCTGCACATCTCTCGTATATCTGTACTTCTCCCTTTGTGGTGAGGCAGCAGCAGTCACCTTCCCTCACCACAGACAAACACCCATGTCAGCTTCTCTGGTGTCTGAAAACAAAACAAAACAAAACAAAACAAAACAAAAAACCAAGCAACAAACAAACAAACAACAACCACAAAACCAGAGAAAACCATGGTTGAAGAGACTCTGAGGACTCTCTTCAGTGATGGATGAGGATTTAAAAACTGCCACCTCAGCTACCAGCTGGACTTGCTGGCCAAATGAGGAAGTTAACTGCTGTCCTTTCATGCCTCCAAGCTGCTCTTTCTCTGCAGGCAGAGCTCACATCCGGGCCCTTCTTTTCATGTTGTGTTGAGTTATTCACTCCCAGGCTCAGCTTCTTTGATTTGAAACGCTCAGATCTACCTTTTCTGCGGGGGATGGACTCTTTTATTTTCTCCCCAGCAGCTTTTCATGCTGCTGAACTGCATCATGCGTTAATAAGCTTTTTACTGTGTTAAATTGCTTTGTTTCTGTAGCTGATTTGAAGGCAAAAAGGCCCTAGAGGGTGAAGGAGAGGAAAAAAAGGAAACATTCTAAAGTAATTAGAATGATTACAACAGCTGAAAACATCGCTTTCCTAAAACTGTAATATTTTCCCAGTAGAGTTTTGTTTCTTACAGTAGCCCAGGAGACTCTTGGATTGGTGTCCACAAAGCAAATGGTGGTGGGCAGTTTCTGTCAAAGGGCAAAGGGATGGCAAAGCACTGGAGATGTCAAAGGCATTGTCCCAATACCTCGTCTTGCTTAGATTGTGTTTGATTCCAGTTATGTCATCTGTCTTCATGGCCACCTACTTAAGTTTGAGGACTAGTGACAACTTTGAAACACTGCATCGTAAAGCTGATATTATGCCTATGTGAAAAAGCTATTCATTAAAAGTATCGAGTCGCATTGCCAAGTGATCACGTTGCCAAACCACTTTCTAAATATTTATGTTGACACTCATAAATGTGTGTTGCTCGCAGCCTTGGTCAGAGAATCTTTACAGGGGGTTAATTAAACTCGGAGACCCATAACTAGACACATGGCTCTGAGTATTCAGCTATAGATGGCGTCATCTATATCAACCACCCCCTAGGCAAGGCTCAGGGAGTAGGAAGAATTTAAGTGCCCAAGGATGGGGGAGAGAGCTATGAAACGCTGTCTCATGAGCTCCGCAGGGCTACAGCTCCTGTGAACTGTGTCAGCTGTACCAACAATGGAGAGGGCCTAGCCTCTGCACCCGCCCCCACACCCCAGAGCTTGTGGTAGCTGACGGCCGCTGAGGGAGAGAGAGTTATTTTTTCTTGGGGCTATGGTTGCGGGCCTCATACTCATGAACACGTGGATAGCACAGATTGGATCAGGTGGGTTATGAAAAAGAGGGGGCAGGGATGAAGATGAATGGGAGACCGGCTGGAGGGTCGTGGAGCAGGAACGAGCAACTGGAGGGAGGTAAGAGGGGTAGGTTTCGTTAAAATAGCCAATGGTCAGAACAGTCTCCACATTTGAGTGGAGAGTGGGATATGACTTTCTCACGTACTCTGGTGCCTCACATTTGACTATGTCCCCTGGAGGGGGAGACTCAGAGGAAGGACAGCAGGTCACCGAGAAGAGACTTGATACCCTATGAGCATATACAGGGGGAGGAAATCCCTCTCAGGAACAGTCATAGGGGAGGGGAATAAGGGGAAAATGGGAGGGAGGGGAGAATGGGAGGATACAAGGGATGGGATAACCATTGAGATGTAACAAGAATAAATTAATAAAATTAAAAAAAACAAAAAACAAAAACAAAATAAACTGTACACATTTATGAAAAATTTAAAGAATTAAAAACTAGCAAGTTGTACATACATACTTGGTGAACCAAATTAGTAATCACGATAACTATGAATGGATAGTGGCAGAATGACAACTTGCACCAGGAAAATCGGACTTTCGTGCAGTCAGGTTGGTGTCGGTTCTTTTTCTGGGGAAAAAGTGAAGCTGCGTCTCACTTTCATGGGGAGCAGAGTCCACTGAAGCGCATGAGAGTGTGCGATGGAGTTGGGGGTGCTTTCTTTTCTTCTTTTGTGCCGTCCCATGCAGATCGGTAGTGCACTAGGCTTGTTGTGGAATGCGTTCTGGTCTTCGCAAAACCGTTTGCCCATCATTTCCCTGTAATAGAGAAACAGATGCCAGGCACCCCTGTGAGGGATGAAGGAGTGGTCAGGACAAACTAGAGGCAGAGAAGGAGGGCTGGAAAGGAGACTGTCCAGTCCCCACTTGACATCTCTGTACCATTTCCACATCCTTTGGCTGAAAAAGTGTCGTGCTAACCCGGACCCCTTCACAGACACCCTAATACCCTACAGTGATGCTTACAGAAAAGAAGCTCCTCTAGATAAAATCCCCTCAGAACTGCCTTGCCCGATTTGCTACAATTTTAGTAAAAAAAAAAAAAAAAATTGGACACATTTTTACTTTTTTTTTTTTTCCTAACTTGGGATGGATTTTATACCTTCTCAGTGATTTTTTTCAGACATTGTTAATTTGTTTATTGTGGAGATTAGTAAAGCCTCTCAATCTAAGGAAATGTTGTGACTATTGCCACCCCACCCATTTTTAGGGTCTTACTTGGGGCCCCTGATGTTGGTTTTAATTATGGGTACTTGGCTACTCCTAAGATTTAGGATGGATAGGTAGATAACCTAGCATGCATGAATGTGACCAACAGAAAGTCAGCAGTACTACAGCACGGCCCTTTCAGGAAGCAAACTGCACATATCTGTGTTACCTGCTTTGGCTGCACAGGAGGCCATTGCTTCCCTCTCCCTGTTGGAAATCTGACATACAGGTGAGTGTTGCATACAGTTTTATATCTTGGATAATGTCTGAAGCTAAGAACAAATAATCATCAATCTCATACACTGTGATTTCCTTCATGGCTCACTGTAAGATTATAATGTGCAAGCTTAACACCATGTGCCTTGATTATAGCTGTTCCTGAAGGGAACTCTTGATTGAGGCTATAGTCTTCTAAATTCAGTAAAATGCTTAAATCTATTTCTAGGTATGGATGCTTTTAGTGAGCAAATTATTGTCTAATATTTACAAATCACTGGTAATAGAAATAGCCAGAAACATGTTGATTTTTCATACACAGTTTCAAATGTCCTATAGTAGCATCTATGAGATCAAACCATGGAACTTTGGGTTCTGTTTCCCTCACATCTGAGTTCATTTTCTGTTTTATTTTGAGTGGTACTATTCATTTTCTAGCAAAGGGTGCAATAGACCAATTAGCATTCTTCTATATTAAATTTCTATGTTTTCCCTTAGACTTCTGCTTCATGCCGTTCTCTCATTACAGAATATTTTTTTCTCAAAAGCTAAAATGTAGCCACTGTAAGTTCCCAAGTTCAAGTGTTACTTTTCTAGTCACCTTGAGAGAATGAAATTGATTCTTGATGAAGAACTGTTGCACCTAAGCAAAGCGTGGGTGAGTGTGGGTGGTGGGTAGAGATGAACAGAAAACCTGTGGAAAGTGGGCCCTCCAAAATCAGTATTTCCACTTTCTGTGTGAGCTTGAGGAACTTCAGCTTTAACCACTATCTTAAAGGACATAATGATTCTTTTGTAAAAGTTTTACATACTCTCTCTTCTCCTAAAATTGGCGGTGGGGGCTTAAAAAGGTTTTAGAAAAAGTCTTGAAGAAGAATGAATCTAGTAAAAGTATATTAGTATTACAGAAATGCCTTAAAGAAACATATTACTTTGTATAATTATTGCACATTAGTAAAAATAAGAATTATTGGTGGTAGAGAGTGGAGTTGAGTTGTCTGGTGATCAAGGCTTGGGATTTTAAATATTGTTCTTATAAGGTCCCCATGGCACCTTGCTGCCACTGAGCGATTATGTGCCTGGAAATGTATATATACAGAATGTGATGAAACGGATACATCTATTGGATAGACAGGAAATGTTGGCTAAGAGCAAAGCAAATACTTTTTAATCTCCTCTCTGCCGCAGAGCTGAAAAGCTATTGACTTTTTCTCTCAGTTGATTGGAAAGGCCTCTTCATGGTGAATTGTGTATCTAGGGTGGGTCCCGCTCAAGATTTCAGTGCTGTCATGAAAGCATCCCAGATGTACAATAGCCAATCTGAATGAATACCAGACATGTTAGTGAAGTCAGTGGCAGAATCTATTTTTGGATATTTTCTGTCATTGTGAAAATACATTGACTGTTCACTGGAGATTGCTGTATTTGTTACTGTTCTAAGGAAGTTATTGACCACTCTATGGGCATTGCTATGCATAGTGTTATGGTCCCAATTATGGTTTCCCCCTGACTTTCTCTGTCATTTATGCATTTTTCTACTTTAGACTGTTTGTACCCATTACTGTGTAGTCTTGCAGATGCTTAACACACACTCATACTAAATGACTGAATATGTATTTCCGCTGCAACGTGAAACTTACCTGCATATTTCCTGGATTTCTTAGCACTATTCCATACTTCTTTGAAGTAAGGCAGTCAGGTAACACACAAGGACAGATAAAGGAATAAAAGTTGACATATGTCTACATTCCAATGAAACCATATTTTGGAGAAATAAAAACATTTCTTTTTTGGTTTTTTGAGACAGGGTCTCTCTGAGTTAGCCTTGGCTGTCCTGGACTCACTTTGTAGACCAGGCTGGCCTCAAATTCACAGTGACCCACCTGCCTCTGCCTCCTGAGTGCTGGGATTAAAGGCGTGCGCCACCACACCCGGCAAAAACCAACCATTTCTAATCAGGAGAACCCATACTAACTACATTAGTTTGGAAGACTCAGTGCTCATGGAGACTCCTTGAAAAAATTATCAGGGAACCCAAGAGTGGAAATAAGTCTTATTCTTACCACAAAAATAGAGCTCCAGATACACCAGACTGAAAACACCTTACATCTGGAGGACTCTTGACCAATGGTGGCAAAGCACTTCATTATCAGTAGCTTTGTGAGGGTGATCACTTTGGTGTCGCCACTTTACAGAAGGAGAAATAGGTTCATTGGAAGAAGATAGTTGGTCACATATTTAATAATGCACGCCAGGTTTAAGTTGTGGTTTCCTAGGTATGTGTGAATTCCATCCTCCACATGAAAAGTCACTCATGGTGAAAACATCCTGTATTATGGAATATTGATGAGTCTTCTTTATGCATACAAAGCGTAAAGAAATAATTAGGCCAGTCACTGCTTATTTGGATAGGAATTCAGCTATGAATGTTGGAGTGGTTTATAAGTTCCAGTATAGACATGTAGTTCTCTGTTGAGAGATGTGGATTAATCACATTGTTTTCTATTAACAAAAGAAATGAACCCGATTTTAATCTTAGAGCAGTCTTTTCAAAGAAGTAAACAGCATTTGCACCATTGCTCTCCCTTTGTTGCTGATCCATGCTCTGTCTTTGTTAGTTTACTATGAATATGGTCTTTGATTCAATGCCCACTTAGGATTTTATGCTCATTTTAGGAAATCTGAACATTAGATTTCACAGAGTATACATTTATCCAATCAATCAGTTCTGGAGAAAATGTTAACACTAACCCTAAATGAGTAATTTATGTAGTCTCATCTTCCTATGAAAATGGAAGAAACCATTTCATTTTTAATTTTTGCAATTTGGGACAGAATTGGGATATTTATGTAAGATGCCACATCTTTGTTAACATATTTTGCTTCCCTTATCCAACTTGAGAGTCAGAATATGGACGTTACTTATTGATTAAATAATAATTATTGAACATCAAAAACACTTGAGATATAGTATTCAAGACAGAGACTTTATCAGTGAAAAATAATATCATTTTCATGTAATAAAATGAATTGTGATAAAATACGTTAAATATACTTGTGAGAGACACAACCTATGTGGGTTAGTAAATATCCCAGAGAAGAATACAAGAAGATAGAATATCCAAGAGGTGGATTATGAAGGATGCTACAGATGGTGGTCATGGAGGGCCATTCTGAGAGCTACAGGAAGTCAGTATCTGAGAGTAGCACCATTCCTTTCCTTCCATCAGTCAAGACCCTCTGAGGTTTCCTTTTATAAAATTAGATAAAATGGATCCAAGAATAGAGGGGCATCTGCTCTGAGCACATTGCTAGAAATAAATGATTGTCAAAGATAAAAAACATGATGTAACCGTTAGAAGAGCCATAAGGAATATGGGTAGGGGCCAGTGAGATGACAAGGCAGGTAAAGGCACTTGCTGATGAGCTTGATAGCCAGAATTGATCTCTCAAACACACATAGGAAGGAGAAAACCAACTACCTCAACTTGTCCTCTGACCTCAACCATGTGTGTCATGGAATCCATGTGCACACATACAATTGCTGGTATTTTAGTGTAAAGAGTGTCACCATGCCTGTGGCACCCCTCAGAGACTTTCATCAACCAATTTCTTATTTTAAATATTCTGTTGTCAAGAATAAAGAGTCCAATCCTGTATCTCTGAAGCTAGTGGCTACTCGCTGAATATTTTATGCAGTTCTCTTAGAAGCATGTGAAGGGAATTCAAGCCACTCTCACTGAGTTATGATTACTTTTCTCTGTGTGTGAGGTGGATGCCTGCCAGGCCAAGAGCAGTTTTTTGTTTTCTAGTTCTGTTCTACCTGACACTGATTTTCAACTCCTCTATGAGAACAAGGAGAGATGTACACTGGGGGCCCCTTGTGGCAGGAGCTGGAAGTAGTGATGCTTTCAAAGGAAAAGGGAATCCAAGGGGAGAGGAGGAATGTTAGGCTGATATAACCACGGCTATTGGAAATTTGAGAGTTTTGGTTTTCAATGTACAGGCAGTCCTTCATACAAAGAGTAAATTTCAGAGGCTGGGCTCTGGTTTTTCAAGACAGGGTTTTTGTGTGTAGCCTTGGCTGTCCTGGACTCGCTTTGTAGACCAGGCTGGCCTCAAAGTCACCTGAGAGATCCACTTGCTCCTGTCTCCCTAAGTGCTGGAATTACAGGCATGCTCCACCACACCCGGCTCCCAGAAGTCACTCTTTTTTTAAAAAAAAAATATTTATTTACTTATGATATATACAGTACTCTTGCCTGCATGTACACCTGCAGGCCCAAAGAAGGCATCAGATGACATTATTGGTGGTTGTGAGGCACCGTGTGGTTGCTGGGAATTGAACTCAGGACCTCTAGAAGAGTAGTCAGTGCTCTTAACCTCTGAGCCATCTTTCCAGTGCCCCCAGAAGTCACTCTTAAGATGTGTGATATGATTATTTCGTTTCACTGAGATGGAGTTGCTTAGTAACCTAGGACACAGTTGTGGTGCTCACACAACTTGATCCTCGCTATCTTTCCACCTTGTGCCCCTCTTCTGTGGTCTTCCTTTGAATTCATGGTACTTGGTGTCTTTATGGGTAGCTTCTACTTCCCTGTATACTGACTATTTCCTTCTCCATCCTCCTCCTGAGAGTAAACCCAGGCTTCCTCTGTGCAGCCACCATAGTCACAGAACTCCTGCATCTGGTCTGTGTTACCCCAGCATCTTATGCAACAGTGTCCTTCAGGTGGAGAAGCACTCAAAGCATGTTTCGTGACTAGATGCCATATAGCTTAATGTGCTAATGTAACCCCTACTGAGCCCCACAGGCTTTCCATAAGGGCTGCTGAGAAACACCTTTTCCCATATAGTGATGATGGAGACTCCAAGGTTCTTAGAGATACTGGGAAGGATACATTTAGGAAGCCCAGCACTCGATGAAGTTTTTCTTTTACCACATCAATTCCTCTAGGCAGAGTTTCCGAAATGAATTCAAGACTGAAGGTCACACTCGGCATATCTATGCAGAATCTGGCCCAGGTGTTGTATTAATAATTTCCCTTTTATTAGCACTGCCCCCAGATGAATACTTCTAGGCCTGACCTTCTTAAATTGAGAGACAGGAGGCAAGAGGAAAGAGAAGCACACGGGCAGTCAGATGTCCCTAGTTCACCTTCTGGCGCTGCTTCCAAACAGCTGTATGATACTGAGTGAGTCTCCTCCTTTCTCTTCACGTCCATTTGCTTACTGTAGGATGGTGGCCTGACCTAGCAACTGCAGATTTGGGGGTGGGGGCTTTTGCTGATAATCGGAATATATATTTTTTTATAAACCATGAACCGAAAGAATTGACATAGAAGTATGTTTAATTCTAATGTTTAGATTTGTACTGTAAATGCCAGATTAGTGGCTTTCTGCCATGAGTATTTTCTCTGGTGCGTTCATCCCTCCCAGACACTAACAGTAAAACCATGCTAAATGTACTCATCCATGTGGATGTGTGTGACTAGCCTATGGAAGGCTGCTAAATACTGTGTATAGATGGTGGGGAAACCAACACTGGTCTTTCCCTTGGTGAGGTTATAATGGGAGGAAGATATTAAACAAACTCATGAATAATTATAAAATTATAAAGTATAATTAAGAGGAAGCCAGTTCCTAGGAAGGAGCAAAATGTTGTGTGTGAAAGAGCTGTAAGGGAGCGACAGGAATAGGAGGCTGGGCAGGAATAGGAGGTACTGACAGAGCTGTTCCAGGAGTGAAAGAAACACAAGTGCTAATGCTTCTTTCAGGGAGGGGCATGGCAGGAGGGCCCTGAGTAAGTTCAGTTGTGGATAGAAAGATGCTGTCCTAGTGGTGGGCAGGGTCTGGGTGGTAGGCTGGCATGAAAGCTATGATGGCACAAAAGCATATGGAAGCATGACACCTATAGGGCTACTAGAGTAAGGTGTGGTGTGTGTGTGTATGTGTGCATGTGCTTGTGTGTGTGTGTTTTCCATGAGCCTTGTGTGAACGGATGAGCAGACATCTGTAGGCACAGGTACACTAGCAGAGAGCATATTGCAGTGGTCCAGGCAACAGAGGTGGGCGATTACAGCTGTTATAGGTGGTTTTCCTCGGTGCTTCTCCTTCTCCCCCTTAACTCCTGGTACACAATAAGATCTCATGATTTACCTCATTTTGAGGGTATCCAGGACCTTTTCAGTATTTACTCTGGTGAGTGACACCATCAGAAGTGACTTGTATCTTTCCTGGAGAGAAAGTTTAAAAACAAATTCTCCTTTTGTAATTCTACTTTTCTGTACCTGGAAACATGTCCACACGAAGCCACTTTTGGTGTGAGATACTGAGGCCCCTGGTGCACAACTGTGTTTGCAATGTGCCAACGACATTTGAGGCTCTTTGTTGCTGCAGAAGAAGTTGTTGGATTGTTACTGTACTCACATATTAGCATACTAATTAACTCCCCCAACTTTTTTTCATACAGACAAGATAGTCCTACTAATACAGTGATTCTGGAGCTGTTCTCCATTTATAGCAACGTTACAGCACCTGACACCTCCCAATCCTGTTGGCAGAATTGGAGCGCATCGTTATCGCGACCATTTTATACCCTGATCCAGACCCACTGTTCTTCTGGCATTAATTAATGAGTGGGTGACACACATCACTAGCCTAGTCTTTTCATAAGGATAATTTAGTACTCCTGTCACGGTTTCAGATTTCTCCCCTCAATTTTCTACTTGTCTGTCATTCAGAGCACAGGCAAAATTGAAAAAAAAAATATATATAAGTATATGGGAAATTTGTGTAGCTATGTTCTGTTTTGTTAATTCATGGTAAGTTTGTATTTGCTCCTTATAAATATTATCAAGACATGAAAAATATTTGCATGTCGTTCTTAATTTAAGTAAAACCTCAATTATATCCTTTCTCAGTGTGCATAGGCAAGTGTTTACACATATGTGTACTGTAAATTACATATAGAATATACATGCATCTATGTCTATATGTTTATATACACAGATATAAAAATATCTATTTTAAGAGAGCCATTTAATTCTTGCCTGCCAGCTGCTTTCCCATTTCTCACCCACTTACTCACGTTATGGGAGGCAGGCTGTGTATTTAAAGTACTGGCCCATTCCCTGGCAACCTGAGTTCCAGGGTTTAAATGGCGCGTGAGCTACAGCAGGAATGGGAAGAGTTAATTGCCTGCTTTATTTTGTTGGGAGAGGCAGCTTTCATTTCACATTGATTTTCTGCATTCTCTGTGCCAATTTGTGACAGCTTGTTTCTCAGCTCCACATTTGTTTAAAGCTCTCTAACAGACTGATTCTATTTTTTCCATGCTGTTTTTTCTTCTGCGTTTTTCTTTCTTTCTTTTTTTCCTTTTCCTTTTCTATTTTTTTTTAACTTAGGCTAAGATGGCCTTGCACGCGGCTGGGAACCCAGATAAGCCTTCCTCTCTAGAGAGTATGATTGGCAGTTCCTCCTGTCATGCAGACGTGAGATGAGGAAAGCTAATTTTCCCATAGACTTTCTAGTTTCTATTACTATCTGTCATTTTACGCCGGTGCTCATTACAACTCTCCTTTGGCCAGATGGAAACTGGTCTACTCGCTGGGTGTCTATTTTCTGCCACTCATGGATCATGACAATGTCAGACAATATGTCAGTAAACTCCCTTCAGTATCCCTTTTTGCACTGGAGAGATGGTGACAGTACATGAAAAACTCAGTATTGGCAGGTAACTGTCTTCATGTAGTATATGAGCAAAGGTAGGATGTCTAGTGTATTAAAAAACATGGCCATTGTAGGTGAAGGGATACATAAGGCCAGTGCCTTGGAGCAGTAGCTGTCCTCTGAAGCTAAACTGACCATCAACCCATTCAGACAATGCCACAGTGCTGATAGACACCCAATCAACAAGAGATGGCCCAAATCTTGTTGGGATGACAGCCAGAGCTGGAAACTAGGCTTAGCATAGGCAGTGGCTCTTACGGTCCGATTCTAGATGAGGGTCATCAGTGTCACCTGAGACTCCATTAGAATTGCATGCTCAGGCCTCACTCCATTCTTACTGAACCAGGCAGCTAACATTAGAGAACTCCCATAGAAATAAAGCAGAAATTGCAGAATGGGTGCAGTCATAGGAGTACTGTCTGGTGGCCAGATATGTACTTTAGAGTCTATTTTTTATGTATATAATAAAAAGACAACAATTCTGTGACTGATATATCAAACAAATAATTTGTGTAATGCAATCAGAACGCAAAATTTTGTAAAAGATTCCCTTTTAAAATGTATTCATTACATGAAGTTTTCTTATGTTGTTTGAAGAGTTCTCAGGGCCTCTCATTGGGCCTTCCCATGTAGTTAGTGTGCTGTGGATACGTTAAGGGCAGAAAGATCTCACACAGTTGTTAGGACTTCTCTTTAGCATCGACTGAAGACAGACCCTACGGTGACTTTTCTTATGCCTCTGTCTGCACACTCTCTCTACCCATCACATAACATTGCTTTTGTTTTGTGAATCCCCTAGGAGATAATCTCCCTGTTTGAGTTCCATCCACCCTTCTCCCAGATAGTCCTCTTGGGCAGAATTCAAGCAGTTCCAGCTGACTCTTTCTTCCCAACATGGAACTAATCTGGACCACAGGAAACCATCAAACGTCTTTGCCTAACAGATGTGGTCAAACATCAATGAAGCAGCCACTGTGAGGGCTTTGCTTTCAAAGGTATCCATCTGTCTGTCATCTGCTCCCTTAGTATCTCAAGTATTGACAAATGCTGGTCCACACACCAGCTGTATCCTGTTGCCTCATTTTATGAGCTAAGCTTCACTGAAGCCCAGCCATATCGATGAGCCTACATGATGTGTGGTGGGTTTTAAATGATGGTGAGCAGAAAACTATATAAACTGAAATATCTAAAATGTTCACTATATGACTTCTTGCAGAAAGTATGCCAACCTTCCTTTAGATTTTGGGGATATATGGAATGAGGAGTAGCGGGGTGGGGGTGCACAAATGGAGTGAGAAAGAAGAAAAATGAGATCAGACCTCAGTCTTTTTTTTTTGTTCCATAACTCCTGGGATTTATGTATCTCTCTTAGGTAGCTTTTAAAAGTACCCTGCATCCTCCTGCATTAAGGTAAGGAAGTAGCTATGTGGCTGTGTCTTTGTCTAGGAAATCCCTGTGCAGATGCTCTCCTTACGTCCATGCCTTTAACACCTTAGTCATGCTGATGTGAGGAAGGTGTCCAGGATTCAGCCACATGGTTTGAAAACACATGATATTGGTCTAGTGCCTCATTTCAATGTACAATATTTATGACTTCACATCATCAGTTCAAACTCACAACATGCATCCAGGGATGTTTGTGTTTAGATGGCTAAATGAACCTCAGATGATTTCCTGGCTCTCGGTCTGGGGGTTGAGGCAACCATTGGTGGATTACATTAAAACTTCACTGGTTATTATTTTTTTTTTAATGATAACTGAAAGTCAGAGGCTTGGTCTAATAAAATGAGCACTAGAGCTTTGCAAGATTGTCCAAAGTGACTGCCACAATAGTGACATTTCTGTCACTTGAATTTCTCAATAGTGACTAGAAATTCAGCTAATTTATTTTTTAAGAATAAGCAGTGATGTCTTCTTTACCAGCCTCCATATTTACTGGTGAGATAATAGTGACATCTCAGATATTAGTGAGAAAAACTGCTTGAAGTAGTAAATCTTATGTATACTTTACTATTTTTTATTAGATCTTGCTTTCTTTAGTCTTTTTTGTTTACACCCAGTCTGGTGTATTTTTGGCCAACATGACTATGAGCACATGCTGGTTTACATAGTCACAGCACAAGGAAGATTGTTAAAAGAAGCTGAGAGTCTTCCTTAGTTGCTGACTCCCCATTAAGTCTTCCAGCACAAACTTGAGAAATATTAAGTATCATATAGCCTCGAGTTGTTTTTTAAAAATTATTCACAAGCTTTGAAGCTTGGCTAGATGTGAAAATGCTGCCTCCTATAAAAAGGCTGAAAATAGCTATACAAATAAGTTCCTGTTATAAATACTTTTTAATATCACACACACATACACACACACACATTCACACTCTCACAGGGCCATATTTATTTAAATTCATTCCAGAGAGAGATTAGCACAGATTTTCCAATATTAGTTATGCATTTGTAATTCTTGTTCAGAATATTTTTATTTCCTAAGATCTAGGATATTTCTGCACATGTAAGCAACTGTATTTTTATTGTTTTCTTTCAGTGGCCTCTTTCACTTACATCTCTTACCCTTTAATACATTTATTCCAATAGAGTAAAAGTTAGATTCTCCATTGGCTCTTGTGCTCACCATCCCCCAAGCTGATCTATAAGGGCCAGAGGAAAGTGCAGGCATCTTTAGCAATGAGAGGATCAGAGTTCTGATCAGTGCTCTCTGGAAACAAATGGCGATGCTAAGACTGTGTATGAAGCTTGACTTGATACTGTGAGGAATCTGTAGATAATGTGACATGAAAGCTGCACACTGTGCTGTTGGGACACTTAGAACCTAGATGTATTGTTTTATCCGGGTTAGCTAACATGAAAGAAAATTACATAAAATGGTTTACTGAGAAGTTATCTAGGTCATTTCTATCTCCTTCATTCTCCAAATAAAAAACCACTCTGCCCTGTTATAACCATGAGGCTCTTCAGTCTGGAGTATTTTTAATCAGTCTCTTAATGCAGAATCACATTGCTCTCTTTTAAAAGGCAGTAATGAGCCTTCTCTGGCTTTGGAAATTCGTTCTTCCTGTTCCTTTCCTACTAGCATTACTTTCCTTAAACAATGTAGTCATGATTTATTTATTTCCAGAAGCTATATCAATTACAAATGTGTTTTTGAAATACAATCATTTAAACAGATAATGAAAATATACAAACATCTTCATTCTAGCTATCTTATTGCAATGTTAAAATATGGCTTATTGATACTAATGCAGTCTACTACATGCAATCATTACAGACTTCACTAGCATTTTTGGTAAATTAGTAGAACAAATGGTATTCAATACCTAAATAGAAACTTCTTATGAACATAGCAAAATGGTGTTCATTTTATTCTCTCTTCTTCCAACCTTTTTCTTCTGGAAGCAAGTCAGAACTTCAGTTCAGTGTTTTCTAGGTTTCAACATGAAAAAAATCTAATATCAACCTACTTAGGTAGAGATAAGAGGTAAGCAATGTATGATGCTACAACCTCTTACCTTAAGAATCATGTTAGAATTAAAATCTTCAAGTGCTTCAAATTTTCCTCTGACTGATTTCCCTCCTTTTCCCCACTAACACAGCCTAACTATAATAGAGATATGGCAGTGCTTTCAGTGTCTTCACTTAGTACTTTTATTTTCAAGACACATTGTTTTCTGTGCACTATACGAACTAATCCATTCCCTGGACCCACATGAGTGCCTCTTCTGGGAACGGTTGGAATGACTTGGGCTGACTCAGTCAGGATTGGGTTCTTGTGGGTGAGATGCTTGCTACATAGAAGAAAGGCTTTGCAGCAAAGGGGTGAGCATTTGGAAGGCTCCCTGCAAAGATGCTCACACACATACCTGAATTGGACAGGTGCCATATCCCTGTTGGTTTGTGACAAGAAAGAGCTCCAGAGCCTCGGAGGGCAGAAGGCTTGACAGTGTGAACAGAATTTCTGTCAGAATCTCTTGCTAAGGGCAAAGCCTCAAGAATCCTCTCATCACTTAAACCGTCGGGAAATGTATCAGAAATTGTGAAATTTTATCACTGGCCACACTATTTGAATAGAGCTGTAGAGTGTGAACCATGGTATATTATAAAAACAATACTGAATGCTCCATGTGCAAGGAGCCTTAGGTGTCATTCTGCACCATTGATATACTAGGTTCCTGGCAGGTTGCTGCTTGTATGGCTAGGTGTAGGTTAAGAAAAGTAGGCAAAGAAATAAACAGAAAAGGAACAGACATCAAGAAAATATATGTTCACATGAAGAAAACAAATAAGACTGCAAGTACATCGTGCTCATCTGCCATGTGCAGGCCCTGAATTTGATCCTAGCATTGAACAAAACAGAGAAGCTCACAATACTAATTAGATTGCAACTTTAAGTCAAACAACTGAAATAGACTTTTCTAAAGGTGAGATAAAGAGTAGAGACCCCAGAGGGGGAGAAGAACAACCACTGATATAAAAAGCTACAGAGAGACAATTCTAGACAGAAGAATACCTGGTAGCCCTGAGTTGTGAAATGTTCCATGTATATGCAAGTGGAGAAGCCATTCCTACCTACCTACACGCTTACTGATTTATTAATTCACCTACCTACTCAGCCAGCCAGCCAGCCAGCTGCCTACCCATTTGTATGGAATGAGTGAAGTCTTGAGGGAAAGTGTGTTCTTGGCATGTGTTTGCCCATGTCAGCACCTCCATGCCTCAGCCCCATGTGAATGGCAAAGCCTTCCAATGTTGAGGCTCAGATATGGCAAAGGCTTCCTCTTGTTGAATTATAAATGTTGATAGTGTGTACACAAAAGTTTCACTTTGGCTTTTTCCCCTCAGATGTTTCCAGCCAGAGGTAGCTTTCTGCAGAGATTAGTTAGACCCACCTTCTTGTTCAGCTGTGTATAATAACCAATTTTCTGGATTAGATATCTGCATGTAGCAAACAGCCTCCTTGTTCAGCCATATGCAATAGCCCTGGCTCCCTGTTCAACTATTTATAATAAGCACTTGAGCTTCTCATTTGCTATGGCTTCTCTATCAAAGAGCCCAGTCCAAGTAATGCCAGCTTTTCTGTGTATGTGTGTCTGTTATTTCTTCATTCCTTCTCTACCAGTAGGCCAATCCCTGGAACTCTGCAAGGACATGGTGCCACCCATCTTTCCATCCAGTCCATTCATTGACTGACTTGTGGATATTTATTTACTAAATAATAGTTACTGGTACTCCTAGTGTTCTGACTTTCCTCTAGCATTTCTTGTGAGTCTTCTCTGGTGCAGGTAAATTTCCTCTGATTTTGTCATTCTGAGTCTGTATCTCCCATCCCTTCCTTTTTGGTATATGATGGCTGAGGATAAATTTCATTTATAGCAGGCTTTGGATTTTTGTTTTTTTTCTTACAAGATTGGAAATACATTAGCCCATTCCCATTCTGTGTTCCCACCACAACAAAATGATAAATAAGTGAGGTGAGCCGATGAACATATTAATTAGCCTGGTTTGACTATTCTGCATGTATTCATGTATTAAAACATCAAAATTGTACCACATAAGTAAATAAAAGTTGTTAATATTCTCTTTAAAATAACTATAGAATTAAAAAAAAAAAGGCAGTCCATGTATAGAACATTTTCCTAAGAACTGAAAGTTTTCAGTGCTTCATAGGACAAAATCATTGCCAGTCAGATTTCTATGTGACTATCAAAGATGATGGAAAAATCTTGGGGATAAATCCCTTAAGCTAATGCAGCCAAGGGATAATAAAAGGGATGTATGCCACCAAGAGGCTAAGTATCTCTGATGGATAATCTTCCAGCCACACAGAAAATCCCAAAGAAAGGAAGCAAGAGACAAGTTCTTGCATATTCAATTTTTGGAAGAGCAGGTCAAGTTGGCTCATTATCCAGGAACCTCTGGCATGTGTGAGGTTCACTGTTGTTATTTACTTTATGCCAAGTGATTACTGGCATTGCTAACTGCTCATTGGCTTCAGAATCGATGTTTATGAGCCCATTGATTATCTCTCAATAACATCTGCACCAGAAAGATGATCCCATGGCTGCTCTTTCACCACCTCCCCTTCGGTGTCTAGGTGAATAATGACTGCTTTTCTTGTATCAAGACTTGAAGAATGGAAGTGTGAATTTTATGCCACAGGCAGACCTCCTGACTTTCTGCTCTGTGTCCAGAGAGGCCATTTAACAATAAATGGGTAATAGAAGATAATTGCTTAATGATAAGAGAGATTATAAACCTTGGAGGCAGACCAATGCAGGTTCAATTCCTAAGGAGGTAAAACTATTACTATCAGTAGTACTAATTCTTTCTGAAAGTTTCAGGAAGCAATCTCTTCCTTAACTTTTTTTGCTTTGATGGCTCTTTGGTTTCATCAACTCATCAATGCATCCTACAAATCTCTGCCATCCTAGTCAGATGCCTGCCTGTCTGCTATCTGTTTCTCCTCCTCCTGGGCTGATAAAGGCCTTTGGGCACAATGGACACACCTAAATAATCTAAGTAGGAAGCTACTCAAGATCTTAATAACATTTAAGAAATCATTTATGCCAAATGTTACAGATTAAACTGCTCCTGCCATAGTTTGTTGGAGTCCTACCCTGTGCTAAATACGACCTTATGAGGAAATATAGACTGTGATAATGTGGTCAAATTAAAATGGTCACAGATTTCTAAGGAAGAGAATAGCATGTGAAGACCCATAGGCACAAGTGACACAAAAGGGAGGCCCAGAAGAAGATTGTGAAGTGACCCATCCACAAGTCAGTGAAAGAGGATTGATCGGGCACCAGACAGAGTAAGAGAAGCATAGATAAGGTGATCCTCTGAGGTTCTCAAAATGAACCACTTTACAAAGGCCTCAGAATTGAATTTATGACCATGGAAAAGTGATGCATCATAGAAGAGAGAATAAGCATAGACCCTAAAAATTAGTTCCTGAACATCTTGGGGGTCCATTATTCCCTCTACCCAGGCATGTATTTCTGCAGGAAAGCAGGAAGCCTAAAGTACTTTGAGTAAGGAAGGGAAATTGAGGTATTCTGGAATCATGTGCATTATTAAGTTGATTCAAAATTAAATTAGGGTTTACTTATTACTTTTCTGTGTACAAGTATGAAAACTGGAATGTAACA
Source organism: Acomys percivali (assembly GCA_907169655.1). Lineage (NCBI taxonomy): Eukaryota > Metazoa > Chordata > Mammalia > Rodentia > Muridae > Acomys > Acomys percivali. The sequence continues at coordinate 44,916,232 of OU015744.1, read as the reverse complement.
TTTAGCCTCCTTACTCTGGCTGCAATATAAGATATGCCTATGAAAAGCAGAAAAGAGGATCCTAACTTTAATGTATAACTATGTCAGATACTATGCTGAAAAAATTGTAGTAATATACATAAGAAAAAAAAATAAAACTTTTACGATAGGATAGCCTGAGGATATCGTAAGCACTACCCAACTTACTTAATAAAAACTCGGCTTTCTAGAAAAATGAGTACAAGAATTAGTGAGACTATAGTTTAAAAAGCTTTTGTAAAGCACCTCTCACATATTTGGATAAGAAAATAAAATACTGTTCCCTGTAGCCTGATAAGGAATCCTTGCAAATATATTGGAATCTTCTCTCCCATGAATACTAAATAGTTACTAAATTCCAGTTAATATTAATAACATAATTAACCTAAGACACATCTTGCCTTTCTCTGTGCTTTGGATTCTGTGCACCCACTACCTGGTAAATCTGAGTATGACCTCACTGATAAATATTCTGGTGAAGGGGAATATCTGTAAATCATAATCTGTGCATGGCATCTCTTTCTAAGCTGTGTCACATGGATACACTGGCAAATGTCAGCATGCTTTGGAAAGTAAAAAGCAGCCATGTATAATTATAAAGGAAAATTGAGTAGGCTGAACCAGTGGGCTTTATATTTGTTGGAAAGCTAAAACAAGGGATTTGCCACCATGGCATGTTGGGAGCATTTTATTGTGACTCTGATTGTGGCACACAGGTGCCAGGGTTTGGGTAGTCATTATATTGTGGGGGAATTGGAAACAAATTTAAGGGTTCCTTCATGGTCTCTGCTGCTCATTTACAGCTGGATGCTGCTGAACGGCTCTTAAAGTCAGGAGATGCAGAGCTGGCCTGTCTATAGAGTACTTCTAAATAAACCAAAATTTGAGTTTCATTCTATCATCAAAGAATTAAGCCAAATCTTTCCTGTGTACTACATACAGTTAATAATAAGTAGTGGTTATAATAAATAAATAAATAAACAAATACTAGTAGTAGCAATAATACCAAGTTAAGTTAATATTTATAATCACACGGAGAGTGTTGCTTTTTAATACTTTACACGTTATTATTTTCTTAACAGGGCACTGAAGTTGAGTAATTTGCCCATGGTCATAGACAATGAGCACCCAAGCCACAATTTGAAGCTCAGCTTTAAAACTAATAGTCTACTTTAAGTAAAACCCACTTGGGTTGAGTAATTACTATGTCAGGTAGAGGTTGAAATTTGATGGTAAAATCCGGGCACTGAAGCATGGTTTTCTACAGACCCAGTTTTGCCAGAGATTGGAGTGAATTCAGGCCAGTAAGGATGTTGTGAGCTGAAAAGACTTTTCTAGAACCCTGTGATGTTTAGAAAATTGCTTTCCTGGATGTCTTGATCCCTGCAGTCATGGCATGGGTCTCACTCCTCTTGTTCTGTCCTCAGCGGGGATGGAGACCTGCTGGAAACTATTTCTGCAAAGTGAAACGTTGTTGTTCTTGAAGACTCTCCTCTCATGCCCTGCCTTGATTCCATTACTCTGTAGCACACGGGAAATCTCTCCCTGCTAAGAGGTAGACTTAAATTCTCTATTTGACACAGATGACCAGGTATTTCTGAACTTGAAGCTCCATTCTAGCAAACATCACATCAGCAGGAAGTTACTCTCCTGAAGATACTGGCTTGACTGGGCTTTTGTTGACAAATAGATCTTGTTTGTCATGCAATTGATTGGGATGCCAGAAAGAAACAGCAGGCATCTCCAACAGGATGAGTGAAAAGAGCAAGGACAATGGGGGTTCTCAGGCCAAGCTCTGGGAGTCTTATAGCCCACTGAATGAGCCACTTGGAAACCATTAGTGGCACTAAGCCCCAGTGGAAACCCTAGTTAATTTAGAGTTTCCAGTGTAGTGAATATAAAAGCAAAGCTGAGCTTAAGTATATTTATTGGGAAGAATTGATGTGCTGAACCCCCAAAGCTTGTTGTTCCTAGAGATGCTGTAAGTAAACACGATAAATTTTTGTCATTGCGAACTGATGTGCCACCTGCAAGGGCAGTTACTTAGACAACCAGGAAGAAGCCTAAGAATTCTCAAAAGTTTTGACCACATTAAGAGGAAACCCAAGAATATATGGGCAACATGAATTGTAGTTGATGGGCTTTTGATGTTGTTGTTTTGTTTTTAAGAGATAAAATTTGGAGGTAGGGAAGTGAGGTGGATCTGGGAGGGGTTAGGGGGAGCTGGGGATGCATATGATCAAAGAACATCGTACGAGATTCTTAAATGATTAATAAAAATACTTTTAAAAAGAGGAAACTCACATGGAATGCAGAGTATTTTATTTAGACAAGGCTACTCTAGCACTAAGCAGTGGCGAAAAATAGTGACTGATGTTTTCTCATCACAAGACAGTAAGTTAGTTCCCTGCTTTTGTCTCAAATTTATAGTCACCAAAAGACCTTAGTTTGCTACGATATGCCATGCTCCAGAAAACAAATAGCTCTTAAAGGCAAGATAATTATTACTGATTTTAGTTGAAGGAGAACTTCAAAATCAGCTTTGTGGTAATGTCACTTTCGAAGGCTTTATCAATGATCTGTCCTTGAAATCTCGGTTTGTAAGTGACCATTTTTTTTCTCCAAAATATCAGAAGACAAGATTTGTCATTGCTTTATAGCATGTGGTTCAGATGAACAAATTATGGTTCAGATTGGTTCAGAAAAACTCATACATCACATTGGGGCATGAAGCCTGACCAATTTGTCATTTAGTGGTAGCCAATGTGGGGACAGTGGTGGCCTTGTGGAAGATGCAGAGGTTAAACTATTTGAAGTAGAAAAAGGAAGAGTCTTCAGATGCAAGTGATTCCAGGCAAATACTAATGTCTCAATTGATAGATCCTTACCTTCCAGAGACCTCTCAATCATACCCTATACAAAAAAAAAAAAAAAAAAAAAAAGGTATCATTAATTATTTCCAAACTCATTTCTTTGGATTTTGAAAACAAAAATTATTTATTCCTGATCCACTTGTTAATATGTGGCACAAAGGCTGGATTTTAGCTTGTATTTGAAGACAGAGTTTGATTTTAATGGCACCAAAGTTAGATGAAAAAGTAGACGAAGAATTTTGGTAAAGCTAGTAAGGGTCCTTCACATGGCACCATAAAGTTCATGGCTTGGACAGGTGGGTGAGTCAAATGTGAGTGTTAGCAATATTGCAAAATCTTCCATCCTGTCTCTCCTAATCCTTTTTAAAGCTTTCCTACACTTCCAACAAGATTTGATATTGGAAATACAAGAATAGATAAGACAGATAGAGTTCACTGATGGTTTCTTCAGACACAAACTTTCTAAGCTCATTGACCTGAAGCTAATCTAAAGTGGAAATGCAGAGCTTGGGGCAGTACCACTGTGTTTTTTCAGCAGCACTCTTCTGCGTGTCATCTGTCTGGCACAAAGCTCAAGGGCAGGAGCAGAAGGTGTGGTGTGTGGATAATCTTTGTAAAGTACCACTTTGGATGCTATAACTTGATGGCTTCATGAGATCTTAGCAAATTAGCTTCTTCAAGAAATGAATTTTCATGGAAGTATATTAATGTATAACTAAACCTCCTTCTACTCCACTAGTCCTTCAATTTTCTACTCCAGCTCACATATCAGCTTAACAATAGTGACTTAGTGAAACAAAGTAGTTCCCGTCTGCAAGAGTGGACTTAGATACGGAAATACCAGGTGGCTGTCTCGTGACGTCTAGGACACCTGCACACCCCCTTCTTTTTGCTAGCTATGCCCTGTGAGCTGTGGCTCTGGCTGAAGCTCCAGTTTATCTTTATACTTATGCTTTCTTGCTCCCCACATCTCACCATTCACAGCCCTACTCTTTTATTTCACAGTTTCAACTTTTTCCCCATGTTATCATTTCCATTGCTTCCTCAGACCTTCATAAAATTCAAATTTTATTAAACTTTAGCTCTAATTCTGCCTCCTCAAAGAGACTTTACCTTACCACTGTATAAATTATTATAAACCATGTTAACCTGTCTTTTATCATGAGAATATTTATATCAAAAATACTAAAGCCTCACTGTTCTTACTTGTTCTGATATTCCGGGTGCCAGTCTTATTTGTTAGTTCTTAATGAGCGCTACCAAATGGTTGAATGAAATCAAAAGTTGTCTGTCCCGGTCCACTTGTCTTTTTATTATCATATTGTGTTAATTCCTAGAACTCTCTAGGCCTTATATTTTCTTTTTGTAAAAGGGAGAGACAATTTCAGCCAATTACTAAGGTTAGTTTCATGTCTGGCTTGAATATGTGCATTGGTTACACACCACTGAATCCTGCTATATTTTGTGCCCATAAAAACCTTACAAAAACATATTCAAAGTTGTGATTTCTATCCATGCTATATCAACAAACAGTTCGATGGACTGAGCCTTTGGTATCGTCTCTGGAACAAATTTTGTTACTCATTCATTCAACAAAAATTCATTGAGACCCAGGCTTGGTTGGCAGTGCAACCAAGAACAAGACTACCTTTGTCTTCAAGATTCCCACATCAAGGATAAGAGAACAATTAAAATGAAGCATTTCCTGTCTAAATAGGAGCTGGACAAGGAAGACAATAGAGATGCTGTTATGGGTGGAGGAAATACAGGAAACTGAGTGTACTAAGAACGGGAGAATGTCTTCCCGAGGGGAGAGCTCACCGTTGGTTATCCAATAACAAGGTCAGCCCTGAAAACATTCATGCAAGGAGCATTATACAGACTGAGCAGGTTGCATATTAAGGAATATATATGTATACAATAACAATTAATGAAAGAAGAGCCCACAATTTTGAAAGAGAGCAAGGGTTGAGGGTATATGAGAGGGTTTTGAGGAAGAAAGGGAATGACGTAATTGTATTATAATCTCAAAAACAAAAATAACTTTAAAAGGTCACATCAATAGAGTAATAGGAAAGGAGGTGAGTCAGTGTCCTATGATTTCATAGGTAATGCCCTTGATAACAGCGTGCAACATCAAGGAGATTTTTTTTTTATGGGATAGGCCGGTTCAGGCAAGCAGAGGCATTGTGGGTCAGTTGATAGCAAAGAGGACTAGCCTATGCCGTGGCTTCTGGAGGCAACAGTTCTCAACCTTCCCAGTGCTGCAACCCTTCAATACAGTTCCTCATGCTGTGCTGACCCCAAACCATAAAATCACTCTGTTGCTACTTCATAACTGTAACTTTGTCACTGTTATAATCATAATGTAAATATTTGATATGCGACCCCCAGAGGGGTCACAGCCCACAAGTTGAGAACCACGGCTCTAAGCGTATATCTCAGTAAAGTGTAGTTGGGATGGCTGAACCTGAGGCTGTAAGGTGATGCCTGAGAAACGTGGCATCACTTCTCCTGTGCATGCCTTTGCATAGGAAAAGGAGTCCCGCCCCAAAGACACCTCATTAGTCCTTGCCAAGATACAAGGTCCAGAACAGGATAAGTTGTTTGGTTTGTGAGCCTGTTAAATTATTTGTTTTCATGACCTGACCTATTAAATGTATTTATAAAGATAGTCGAGGGTTAATTCTGATTTGTTATTTCACTTCACTTCTGCAATATCCTGTGCATACCCCTGCAATTAAGTGAGATACTTCTAGAGGGATGTGTTCACAGAAAGTCACTTTTAGTCCCTTATGAAGTACACAGTCCCTGAGTTTTTAAATGCTTCCAGTTCCCAATAATCACCGCATGTGTGCTCCAAGGCTGGCATGTTCTCTGCTCACTCTGGGCTTGTTCAGCAGTCTGTGGCACATTGGAGATTCTGTTTTTTCCTAAAGCTTTAATCATAACTGCTAGCATAAAAAGTTATATTCTGATACCTTGTAATATTCATATAGCTTGAAAATATGTTTTTACGGTATCTAAAGACAGCTCTGTCATGGCTGGTGTTAATAGGTTGCATTCTTTCCACATTCCTGTATTGAAGTCTTAACAGCAGGTGCCCCAGAATGCTACTGTGTTTGGAGCCAGTGTCTTCACAAGAATGATTAAATTATGTTGAGGTCCTTTGTAGGAATCCTAATCCAGTATGACTAGTATTTTCACAATGACGACAAGGAGATT
>OU015744.1:44889536-44910106 GCA_907169655.1 Acomys percivali | reverse complement strand
TTCACACAGTCACATATTCATACACACTCATACAATTTTTCATACACAACACACTCACACACATCATAAACACTCTCATACACACTCACATACTCATAAACATATACAGAGAGAGAGAGAGAGAGAGAGAAAAGGAGGGGGGAGGGGGAGAGAACACAATGTGAAGACCTGGGAAGCCATCTATAAGGCAAAGGGAGAGGTCATTAGAAAAAATAATATCATGGAAATCATCAAGAAATAAATTTATACTGTTTAAACCATCTATAGGACTTTGTCATTTTAGAGTTTGGAAAAGGAATGTAAGCTGATATAAAGGCCTTTAGTGCATAAAGTGAAGATTATACATAATTCAGCCATTTATAAACTAACTTTATATATTGTTGATATAGATGAAAATCTTTATATATTTATATTTTTCAGCAATATAGTATTAGAGTTTGTTGTCAATAATGTTACCCAGTTCCCATGGCCAATCCCCAAGATCTCTTTTGAAGTACAAGAAGGTTGTGAATATAAATATGAATAAAAATAAATAAAATATTATCAATAATTGTAGTATATAATAGACTAGTGGTAACTCTAGGTCATGATAAAAATGAAAAATTATTTTAAATTATCATGTACTTTGCAATAAATATGTAGTTTATAGTTTGTGAAGTTTGATAGTATTCTTCCTGTAATGTTAGGATATTGGTGGTTCAGGTGGGTGGGACTGTAGAAAGACCCTTGTTTTCATTTGAGCACCCAAGTTCTGGTTGAGGTCTGTCGCTAGGCCCATTCTAACCTTGGCCTCTTCTTTTTCTCCTTGGGTCTTACTGTATCTGTAAGGAGGAGTGAGTGGACTGGTCTACATGACATTTCAGATCTATCCTATCTTTAAAATTCAAAGTAAATGTCCATAACATACTTGAAAAAACATTTCATTTTGGCGGGTCTTAAAGCAATCTATCTAAAGTTCTGGAAGTCAATATTTAGAAAAAAAACTTTGATACTTACTTTCAAAGTGTCAGTGGAAGCATTATGAAATGTAATTTCTCCAATGTCGCTCTTGTTATTTCTTCTATATATTCTACTCCATGGGGGTTGGCATTCTATATTATTGTAAAATAAAGCTAGCTCCTGATTGATAATATGAAAAATGCCACATACCCTCAGAATCCAAACAGGTTGTCATGGCAACTGGTGGAATTTTGAACCTGCAGAGTACACTTAAGAGTGCATGGGTGTGTAGCCGTACAAATAGTCCTTTTTACTTTTTACTGTGGGAAATATGGATCCAGTACTGATGGGAAGTTACAGTCATCCAACCCAAATCTCTTTTCAGGCTTGCCTCAGGCAGCAATTCCTGCTTCCCTGGGAATTTCTAGGTCTTGCTACCAAATATTCATACAATATTTTTTCCATAAATATGTGAATAAGTATTTAAATGTCTTACCCCAGCACACAATCTCAAATGTAACATCCAGAGCCAGTTTGTGTTGATAACATTTTATTTAACACGCTTGCTGATTAGTTCTTCTTCCATCTGGATTTTCTCACCTCGTCTCAAACTTGCTTTAAGCGAATTCTGGGTGAGGACACATTTTCTCTAAACACACCAGTGAATTTGAATCTTAAGCCTGGCCCAGGAGAGTTTTGTATTCCTGCGGCATAGTAATTCCTTCACAGGCAGAAATATGAAGCTGTTTCAGCAGGACCTTCTGCTGATAGAGGTACAAACTCCGCTGCACGTGAACTTGAACTAGATTACCAGTTGGCCTAAGGCTGCTGACAGCCATGTTCCCTCAAAGGAGCCTGAGGATGACATCACTGTGGGACAGAGAGAGCCACGGGATTGGCTTGGTTATTCTTAAAGCAACACCCCCACTTCACGTCTGTCAACTTTATAGACCAATAATTCCCCTTGCCATTTCAGACCACAGAGAATGCATTCATGCCACTTAGTAGATAAAACACAGCCACAGAGGACAGACCACATCCAGCTTTGAGTTGCTCTGATAAGAATCCTGATCACTAAGAAGCTCTTGGTTGTTATGCTTTGGAGAGCACCTTTTTGTAAAATAGGGTCGATTTCCTTGCACCTTTTCACTTCCTGTGGTTATGAAAAGAAAAGTGTACTTTTGAAGACCTTTATAGAATAGGAAACTTCTGCTGCTAGCTAGGAAACTATTAATGGTGGGTATGAAAGCCACTCAGATGAACAATGTTTTCCTGAATGGGAATACACAATGCCCATTGGTTCATGCTTCACACAAAAGGAAACCAAGCTTACAAGACCCAAAACTGTTGTTTTCTTAACTGACTGAGACTCCCAGTATAAATTTGGGTGCTCTGAAGAAGTGGAAGCAGCCTTAATTTTCATTTAGGTGAATGTCTTTGTTTTAATAGCCAGATGCAACCATACAGATGTCTACATATGGCCCAAACCTTTATTTGAAACCTGTTAAAAGCGAAGGGGGGGCCCTGTAAATAGCCATTGTAATATGTTCTGGGGTGCCAGGGGTAGGAGGGATGGCTTTCTTGGAGACCCTGTGAATGTGGAAGAAATGCAGCAATAGGTGCCTAGCATCCAGAAATAATCCTCTGTGGATGTTCAGGACATCAGCTCAGATTGCCCTCTGAATGGGAATTTCACACTTGATACAAGTCATCTCAAAACCCATGAAAAGAATGTGGGCAGAGGCCAGCAGGCTAGTGTAATCTGCTCTGGCTTCATTCTACTCCAGAGTCCCCTGCATCTCTCCTTCTGCCTCCACCCCAGGGGGTGTAATCTTCGCTTTGTAATTCAGGTTTCTCAGGACCTTTCCCCCAGCTGTGGTGAGGCAGGCCACAGGGCAAGCATAGGCATGTCTTAACCGCTTATTTTTAATTGGAAAGATCTGTTTCAGAATACACACAGAGTTATTATACCCTTCACTTTAATGTGGCTATTTCCTTGGATTCTCAAAAGCCTACTCTCTATCTCCTCAAAAAGAAAAGAATCAGGGGCTTTAATCAAATGAGTTTCTAAGCTCATTTCTTCCTGCAAAGAGGTGATTTATGATCTCTTGAGGAGGCTGCTCCACGGGCCCAGATCTGTCCTGACAATTGTGCTGTGTGTGCATCTGCTGGTCGGGCAAGGCAGCTCTACATCTATTTGCATGAACTGACTAATAATGCTGATATGTGAGGCATACAGGGGTGGAGAGAGTTATTCTGTATGTGATTGGAGCCTGAAACAAGACAGGATGGCATGCTGTCAGTATTTCACCTGGCTCCCTAGATTGGGTATAGGTGAGAATGCAGCAGAGAGCAGGGAGAGAGGGGGACCCCACAACCCTAGGACTGCAGCTCTGAGCATGTGCATATCTATGCACTTAGCTTGGGCATGGCCATCAGCACAGGCACTGCAGGACAGTGATTATCTTTAAAATAAGTACATGTAACTTCAATAGGAATTGCGTTATCTCACAGTTTTTTGTTTTTCTTACACTTAAAGGCAGGAAGGACCTGGGATATTGTTAGCTATAAAAACCCTGGTTGTAAAAATATTTGTCTACATGGTGTCCTCAGTAGAATTTCAATCAGTGCCCCTCATCTATTCAGCACATTTCTGACTCTTAAATGTCATCTAAAATCTCTCTTCTGGGGTGAGAAAGCAGAGACTGTGTAGAAAAAAAAAAAAAAGCTGCTTACCATGTAAAACCCGAGCATGCCATTATCTCTGTGGAGCTGATCATCATCAAGGCTGTGGTCTAGTGTTGGTGACAGAGAAGCCAGGGCCAGACCATCTGAGGCATTAGCTTCCATCTGAAGGTCTTTGCCTGCCTGCCTGCCTGCCTGCTGGTTAGCAAGTTAGAGCCTTGTGCCATCTTGCTACTTAACTTAGGCAGCTTGGAAGTTAGAACAGCCAGATTTTCACAATTCCCAACAGCTCCACAAGTGGAAATATTTGTGCTCCTTTGTTTCTGTGGTGGTGGTGAGGGGGGATTAAAACATGCTGTACTGAACATTTCAAGTGCTAGCTGTTCTTATTGTCTGGTACAGACCCATCTCAGCTCTATCCCCACTTAACACAGCCCTGTGAGTTTGATCTGTGTGACCAGTTGATTAACAGCATGACACCATTGAACTGGCATCGAACCTCAATTTGTCCTGTTTCCTTTTTCTACCAAATAAAAGATAAAAAGAATGTACATGCTAAGTAATGTTAAATAATTCAGTAGTCAATGATAGAGGGTTTGTTATATGGACTATGACATCCTGTAAAAGAATCATTGCCATATCAAATGAGAAAGTAAAAAATGGTACAAGAACATCTAGTGTGATATGGGGATGATAAACCATTGCTAAGTGAAAACAGAAAATCACAATAATCAGTACAAATGCCTATGTGAGATTAGCAATCTTATCCAATAATCCTTCAGCTGTTCAGTGAACACTTGCAGAATAAAGAACAACCTGGTTGGCTTTTCTTCTTTAGTCGTTTGAGTGGCAGAGAGATTAAAAAGCAAGCAAACAATGAACCAGTCACCCAAAACTGTGGCACTCAGTCACCTGACATGACAAATAAAAGAGAATAGATTTTTCAAAAGATAATACTAAATAAAAAGCCCTGGAGTTGGAATACACAGTGCTGTCGGAGGAATAGGAGAGAGGCTAGTGTTGCTGGGATATTTTGATGGAGGAGTAAGGTAGAAGAGGAGTGAAGAAATTTGTTCATGTAAAACCCTGTCTGCTCAGGTTAGGATTCTGTTGTGGTAAGGAAGAAAGCTGGGTGTTTTTATTTGTTTTGTTTTGCTTTGTTTTGTTTTTTATTTTTTCGAGACAGAGTTTCTCTGTGTTATCTTGGCTGTCCTGGACTCACAGTGATCTGCATGCCTCTGCCTCCCGAGTGCTGGGATTACAGGCATGTGCCACCACATCTGCCACTGAAAGCCAGTTTTTTTTTTTTTTTTTTTTTTTTTTTTTTTAAGCAAGGGAGTAGCATGATTTCTGGCTACTTTGTTCAGGGTGCTCTGCTGTGGAAGTATGGGAACAAGCAGATATGACAGAAGATGTGACAATCACAGAAGCAGGAGGGATGTTTTCTGTCTACTTCCGTGGTCCTGACCAGGGCATTCTTTCCCCTTCCACTGTCTTCCAAGGAAGGGTGGTTGTAACTGTCTGAACATAGTTCAGTTGCTATGACAGCTAAGGGGCGGTGCAGGAATTTAATAGATACCTGGGGGCACTATGAGCCATCAGACAATGCACAGGCTGCCTCTCCAGCAAGGAGTTGTCTCACGGAACATGTGTGTGAGGCTGAGAGTGAGAAATCCTAGACCAGTGTATTCCCAGGCAGAATGTGTTCTAGGAAGTGATGGGGCTTAGCTAAGCAGCTGCCGAGGAGCTGAGAGCAGGAAAGGAAGGAGGTGTGAAAAGCTGAGTTCCAGAGCCAGGAGTCCATGACTCTACTATACAAGGCTTCTAAGCACATGGTGGAAGGATATAAGAGGTTCTAAAAGTTAGTGTTTTCAACATTTGCTGCTACTGTTTACCCTGCTGTAGTGTGGGGCAGAGCATCGCGGTGGCCAATGAAGCACAGGTACAGTGTCCAGTATACATGATCTGCTGGTGTCACATTCCAGCCAATGATGGGGTATTTATGAGCTAGGATGTGCAAGTGGGTGAATTGCTCTGCATGCTTTCAGCATCTTACTGAATCAGTAAAGCAAGACCTTCCAGTGGTTGTCCAGCTCACTTAGAACAAATCTAAAGGCCTGCTTACTCTGCTGCCCTAAGTTGTGCCATTCTCTTTCAGAGGCATAGCCTCTAAATACTGTGGCTGTCCTTCTGGCCCATATGTATGCCAAGCTCTTTCCCACTGTGTGTCTTTTACTCTTTCCACCCTCTTCCTGGAGCGCTTCTATATAATTTATAATAAGGTTGGTGGCCTTGAGGTGGGGTTTGAGTATGTAGCTGAGCACTCTTGGTGGTAGGATAGCTTTAGGTCCTAAGAAATGGAATCACAGATGATCTCAACTGACCACCTTGAGTGTATAAGGTTTATAGAAGAGAAGCTAGATGTGACCTCCTAACTACTTACAGGATAACCTGGTCATTTGAATAAGGGCAACTGCGTATGTTGAACTGCTGCCTTTAGAGTCACTTGTTATCACAGCTAGCAGCAGTAGCATTCACTAGGCATCTGTGTTCTCAGGACCCCTTTCTTACCTTTCTGGGTCCCTGCTTGTTAGAGATCCAGGGATATGTGTAATTCTGTTGTGCTCTAGAGCCCTTACTGTTCCTTATTCTTTGAGGAGCAACCCAGGCCCGGAAATGATACCTTCTTTCATTTTTTGACTCACATGCAATTCTATGCCCTCTTGAGCTTCTTCAATTATTAGAGAAACTCAGAGAACAGATACTTCTTAGATTTCTGGCAATATGTTTTATTCAAATCCTTTATGTGTGTGGAGTTTGAAGAAGGCTGATCTCTAATGTCATGTCCATAATTTGCTTGACAAGGGCTACACCCTGGACACTTGCCAGGTGATCCTCATGAAGAGCCACCTTTGAGAATCATCATCTTATATTACATTCATCAAGGTAACAAACATATACCTCAAAGGAAGGTGACACAAGCCTTGGAATTTCACGAATCTAGCATCTCGTGGAAGGGTGACTCTCCAAAGCTCTGTATTTCAGGTCCATCTTCCCAAGGTGGAGTCTGCATTTTTGTGTGTTCTGACTCAGCATTTACATCTGTCCCTCAGTGTTGTTCATGTGTAACTCAGCATCTTGGAAACAATTCTGGACACTGATATCCTGTTTGTCTTCCTGGTGCCAGTACTCGCATATGAGCCAATTATAAGACATTTGTCATTGTTTTTACACTATAACTCAGTAATTTGATTTAGACAGAGGCATTTTTGGTTGATAAATCTAGATAGATTTCTAAGTCAGAACATGTTTATTAAAACACCAATTAGCTCCTGCTGCCTCATCCATCACACGACCTTTAAATTTTGTGCGGCTTTGGCAGGGTGTTCCAGGAACCATGTTTTCCTAAGTGAACGACTTAAATCAAACTGTCATGCTGTAAGGATTACCTTATCTCTAAACATCAAGGCAAGCCATCTTTCATGTACTCTGTCTGTACAATATTGTTTTCAAGCACTACCACTCCATTGTTAGAATACAATACAAGGATGGTAGTGGTGATGATGAAGATGATGGTGATGATGATGATGAGTGGCTGAAGACCAAAGGGGTCAGTCCTCCAGGGTGCTTGTAGAATTGAAAAGAAAACACACACACACACACACACACACCAGTGACATGAATGCAGTGGGCAGTTATGTTAGAAAAAGTCACTATCAGGAAGATAACTTGTGACCAGTAAGAAGAGAAAAATCTTTTTTAAAAAACATATAGGAATTTTAGTTTATTTTTTATATCTGAATGTATTTTGCTTTTGTGCTTCCTGCCAGCATATATTGAAAATTAAATCAGCCAGAAGTAAAGCCTCTTTTCTAAGTTCAACTCTTTGAAAGAGACTAACTCAAGAATACTTAAGAAAAACCCAGTATGAGACACGAGAAATACATTTTAAATTGTTATCCAAAGCATTACAAGTGTTCATAAGACAAAAATGATTGTTCTTGCACTTGTTTAACTCCAGAGGCAGAAGGTAATTTCCATTGCTGACAATACAATGCAGTTCAGAATCTGGGCCCAGAACCCCCTGAGCCAGAACTGACCTGAGCTCTCTTCCCTGAGAACTGATTATCATAGTACCAGAAAGTACTATACAAGCTTCCAAAGTAGGGAAGCAATGAACAGTCCTACCCAGATAGACATTTATGAACTACATCAATGGCCATCTTGGTATGATAACCCTAAAGGTATAGTAATGACATGGATTCTTTGGTGGTAACCAACAGCTTTCTAATTGGATTAAAGATCCTCTCAAGAAGAGGGGAACCATACCTGGTACTAGAAAACTAGGTAACTACTAAGTGCTAGTGAACTTATAGTTATTGGAGAAGAATCTACAACCACTAATTTACTAAACCAGCACAATACCAAATATATATATATATATATATATATATATATATATATATATATGTATATATATATACATACACACACATACACACATACATATGTATATGTATATATGTGTGTGTGTTCTTATACTAACAGATAAATGCAGTCTTCACCCCTTATTTAAGAAACTTCTCTGTACAACAGGTAGGGACCTATAGTGAGAATTTTGTAGTTTTGGTTTCTTTAAAAAACACAGAAATGCTGTGGGAATATGTTTTTGTTTTAATTCCAGGTATTCCTTTCCTAAGTGATTGTTTAGGTGTATCGTAAAGTTGAATAAAAAGCGTTTTATCCTTCCCACTAACTTTGATTTTTAGCCAGCATAGAGTTAGATGTCATTGTTTCCTGAAATGTCTTAGGATTTTACATTCTAACTACTTACTACTGGCCACTGATGGGCTGAATAAAAACATCTCCTGTGTATGGAAGTAAAAATGCTACTTTCATGGGAGAAAACAAAAGTGTCAGGAGCTAGGCAAGAAGGAAGGTTAAAAAAAATCTAAGGATGCAATAATGAGGAAAAGACAGAGAGATTTGGGGAAAATCCTTAAGTAAATCTTTATTTTACACTGGTTTGGGGCAAGGTCTTATAAGAGTATTTGTCAAGAAGTTTGATATCAGAAATCCATCTAGAGCAGTTTAAGCAAAAAGGTGGGTTTTACTGAAAGAATTTTTGTGTAGCTTACGGAACAGACACAACATCTCCATTCTGTGTGTGAGGGGTTGTCATTTGCTCTGGCTATAGGAGACACTAACCTGAGCAATGGGGAGTGTGGCCTCAGGCAATGAATTCACATTATTTTATTTAAGTGACCCATGTTGCAGAGTTTTCTTTGACTGCTCAACTTCAACAATTGTGGGAAGAATTTGGCCCAGCTTGAGTCACATATTTCCTTCTTTGCTATCATGCAGCATAGAGGATTGGACTCGTGAATGATGAGAACTTGTCATATAGCTGGAGAAGGGTATCTTCATTAATGGTTACCAAGGGAACAACATGCCTAGAGTCAGGATGAAGCTAGTCCCTTAAATCTGCATGGTGGAGACAGTGGAAATACAAAACTGATAAGTATTCCATGAGCAACAAGTGAAGCAAATAAAATAAAGAGTCCAAAGAAGAACCAGGTGGGGAGGGGCACACCCTGGTAGAGGAACACACAGTATGTCAGGGAACTAAGACATGGTTGTGAACAAAGTTTTTCCCTCCAAAGAAATAAAAGATGGGGTTTATTTTTTGAGCCAAGTGACCACAGCCTGGGGACACAAATTTAGGTCTCCCTGAATTCCGCATTTCACTGAGGTGGCAATGCCCTGAGTCCTGTAATAACAGAAGAAATCAACAACAAACCATAGGTCAGACAGTTTTCATCTACATTGAAAACTATGGCTATATTGGGTAGGTGAGTTATAGCAAACTGGGGGAAACACTGGCAGCATTCTCAGCTGATTTGTTGATACTAAGGCTCTATTCACAAATTCCAAAGGAGTTTTATTTGGGAGTCACAGGGTGTAAGGGTGATACAGGCAAGAGAGATAAATTGTAATTAGGCTCTATACCAGCAAAGTCTCACCATCACCAAATCGCTACACTTTGAATAAGTCATTCAACCTTTTTATACACAACTTCTTTCCAGGAATTCTCATTTATAGTCTCGTGTAGCAGTAATTGGCCTTAACTTACTATGTAGCCGAGGATGACCTGGAGCTCCTGATCTGGCTGTCTCTACTTCCCAAGTTCTGGAACTGTTTTTAGTATATTGAGCTTTGTCTGGCTATCTGTTGTTGTTGTCATTTCTGATGCTAAAGGCTGAACCAAAGGCTTCTTGTGTGCTCTTCCGCTGTGATAGATCCTACTCCCCCGCCCCCTGCCAGCTTTTAAGACAGGATCTTGTTAAGTTGCCAAGACAGGCCATGAACTTTCTAACCTGCTCAGCTTCCATAATAGCCAGAAGTACAGGACTATATCGATTGGCCCCACTTGTTTCATCAGATCATAAAATGAAGGCAGAATGTTTTTTTCCTTCTGCCACCTATAGTAGCATTTTCTCATCACATGATGTAGTCTGGATGTAGGTCTTTTGGTGATGGCCAAGAGCACCAGTGTAGGATAGTTAAAGGCTATTTTAAAAATATTATAGCAAGATTCAGTATCTTGAGTTCTTGGCGGCTGGGACCATCTGTCCTCATTGCTCTACACAGTATGTGTCAAGATTCTTGACTCCTGTCCAATTGTGCGTCCACACCAAACATTCAAGGTTTATGAAGCCCCATCGAACCATTGCTCTTAGGAGACCACATCCTCTGCCACTTATGCTGCCTCCAGGGCTTACTGCTACTTCAGAGATGCTCACTTTTCCTGTCTCAGGACCCAGGATGATAATGACAAAAAGGGAGTATCAAAGAGGACCACACAAAGAGAGATGGAAGGTGAAGTCTCTCAAGAAGTGGTCACTAGCCACCATGTCACCTAGATCCTAACCTGTTAATACTACCTGTTAAGAGCTCTGCTGGAATCCTAGGCCAAAGGACATCCAGTCTCAGCTCAAAGACACTCTAACACTGTGGCCACAGTTTGGATCATCCTTCCCTCTTGCCTAACTATAGCCAGTATGCAGTAGAAAGTGGCCTGTCCCACGTGACCAATGCCAGATCCATTTTTCCCAGCACCAGTACAGAAGTCAGTCTTACCTGTGGCCAGATGGTGAGAGACAATTTCTTTTTTCAGATGAGTTTGTGGACTTTACTCATGTTTGACTACAAGAGTCATTTCACTTAATCCATCTGAATTCCATTAACACACATATAGCTCTACCACTGTCCACAAAACAGCTTGTGTTTTACTTGGGTCTTATTGGTCTCACATGAACAGGTCCTCTGGCATGAATCTGCCTCTGCCAGAATCTGTGGCCTTCTACCTGCCCATGCGTGATCTTTAGTCAATGGTTGGTTAGTCTCCTAGCCTGCCTTTCCACTCCTCCACATCAAACAAAGGCTTCAAGTGTAGGCATGGCCTGGGAATCCATCTGTGGGCCCATCACTCCCACCTCAGGATGCCGAGGTGAGTGCAGGGTTTGGTGGGACTTTCAGAACCTCGCTCTGTTTATGGAAGCCAGGATTCCTTCATTCACTTTTGGATATATTTAAAGAATGTAGGTGACACAAGTTGATGAATTTTCTGTGATTAGGGCACTATTATTCATCAAAGAAAGGCCCCTCTGCCCACTGGAGAGGTCAAGAACCCAGTAGCTTCTCAATCCACGCAGTTGGTTGCCTCAGCAGTTCTACCCAGGCACTGAGGACCTGGAGGGTGACAAGAGAATTGTTGGTCTTCACTCCTTGTTGAGAGACAAGGAATCTGAGTTCTGATGGCAGCAAAGGGTGGTGGCGGCAGCAGGGTGGATGGGCCCCACAAACACTTAACTCAGCTGTCAAAGCAAAGAGTAAAAACGATTCGAGAAGAAAGCAAGTAGGAATGGAAAAGAAAAAGGAAAAGAGAAGGAAGTGGGCTGAGAAAAGAGCAGGCACACACTCAGAAGATAACTAATTCATGAGTCTGTAAGACGAATGCAGTGGTAGCGGTGTGAGAAGCATAGCAGATACAATGTGAAGTACGTAAGTTCAACGGAGTCTGCGCAGTGTCACTCCTACATGGCCTTGCAAGTTAACAACACCAAGGATATCAGCAACATCAGAGGCCTTGTTTCCTGTTGTACCTTTGTAAATATGATTATCTCCCAGTTACTAACTTATTCTATTCTATAGATATAGCCAGCACTGTTTTTTTTTTAATAAAAATCCAAACTTTGGAGGGAGAATTAGTATCAACCCAAGATAGCAGAAAATACCCAGGAATAGAACGATGAGGAGGGCGGAGGGGAGGGGAGCTTGAGGCCAAGTAATGTGAGAGAGGATGCACTAACCAATCTCTGTACGTTATTTCAGCTCTTGGGGCCTTATATTTCCATCATTAGCACCTGACAGATTGTACTAAGTCAGGGATGGAGAGTTCTTCCAGCCCATACACCAGTTATGATCCGTTAGCAGTGGGAAGGGTGTCTTTTGGAGGAAAGACATAGCACCAAGGCAGATAATATCCTAAGCTATCATCTGCCATTCATGCTTTAGTGGGAAATGGTTTCCCATGGGCATATAAAAAATCTTTTCTCTGGGGATGTATGAAGAAACTGGTCCAGCTCTTCTTCTCTCTAACCAAACGAAGTCATTCTGTTTTAACTGGTGACATGCCTGAGTTTATTTGTTTATTGTATACTTCTTTCCTGGTTTTTCATCTCATGTGGTTGTTTTGTGGCATTGATTTCACTGAGACAATGCTAATAGCTATATATGTCTACTCTGAAGCACCTGGACGTCTCATCTTTTGTAGAGCATTTGAGGAATTTCATAGTTGCCAGGAAGGCCAAATGTTTCCTCCAAGGAGAAAGTGCCACAGAGTTATTGGAGATCTCAAATTGAGCATCTTTGATATTTAGTTTAGCATTATTTTTATTTGGTTTGATTGTACACTTCTAAATATGAATTGGGCAATTAGAAAATATTATTACATATTTAAGTAAAGTATCTGTCAAAGCTGAGTATCATGCTTGCATAAACAAACAACATCCAACAAAGAAAATCACTGAGGGTTTTAAATTTCTTAAATGGCTAATTAGTTATTTTACTTAAGATGACAGTGGTGCAGTGAAATAGTCTATTGCTTTGGAGAGATGAAAATCCATGTTTTCATTTGTACACAAATACAGCAAGGTGTTTGGTGGAATGGCTTCCTAAGGCCTGTGCGTCTTGTAGTACATTAATATTCTAGTATTCAGTTGAAAGTTCGTTAGTAGACTGTTTACAAATGGAACTGCATTTCTCATATTACCTTGGATGTGTGGCTCCAGATTTTGGGGTCTGCACAACTTGTCCTGCCTATCTGTAAATGCAGACTGCAAGGTCCAAGAGTACGTGAGGGGAGCTAAGACATATGAACCTCTAATTGTGTGATGATTCTGATGCAGGTAGCCCCAGGGTCACACACTTTGAAAAGCACTGCAATAGAAGGTCTGCTGGTAAGACAATGATCAGGCCTGGCTCTTTTTATTCTTACATAGTTACATGCAAAATGGCTATTTGATATGTGTGCTCAAAAACCTGAAGTGATCTTCCTTGAATGAATTCAAGAAAAAAAATGTTTGTGCTTAGAAATGTTTTGAAGAGTACTGCACACTGTTTTATGTGGAGTTATGGAAAATACTGTTTTATGTGGAGTTATGGAAAATGTTAAGAGCGTAACATCTGTCTTAGGAATTGCAGCTAAACTTTCTATATAATGCCTTTTTCAAAATGCTGATCATTTTAAGTTGCCCATTTTCTAATATAGTAAAAGGAGCTGTGTGTGTTCGGTAATTCAGCCAAAGTGAACCATGTGATTTGGTTTTTCATTCTTCTTTATTATTCCAATATACCTTTCAAGTGCATGCTATTTTGTAATATGTACATTTAGGTCACTTAATGTCACTTCATCAGTATTTGGAATCACTCTGGGTTTTATTTAAAAGCTATAGAACTACCATCTTTCTCTTTTTTGTTTTGTTTTTTTTCTTTTCAGTCTGAGTCAAATGCTTCTCAAATCAGTCCCTAGAAATGTAAATGGAGTCACCAAGTACTTGGCTTTATGTATGTGCTGGGAACATTGACAAGTGTTTTATAGACACATGCTGAGTAAGCCTCCTTGTAGTAACTTTAAAAATTACTTATTTTTATTTTATATGTATGGAGGAGTTTGCCTGCGTTTATATATATGCCACATGTGTGTAATACCTGTGGAAGCCGAAAAAGGGTGACGGATCCCCTCCATCTGGGGTTACAGCCTGCTGTGAGGCACCATGTGGGTGTAAGGAACGTCCTCTAGAAGAGCAACCGGGTTTCTTAACCACTGAGCTGTCTCTCTATTCTCTCTTATACAGACTTTGTGGGTGAAGAAACATATTTGGAGGAGCATATCACTCAGAGTTCTAATTAGTAGCCAATAGAACTGGAGACTGACTTACCCAACCCTTTTAATAACCCTTGCACAGCAAGCATAGGATACCAGGACTTAACAAAATGATACATTCTGGGGAAAAAACTTTCCAAATATACTTTAATACATGATAAACTAGAGCAATCTCATAACTGGCTTCAAAGGATAAATCAAGGTCCATATTATATAAGCCGTAGTAGTCAGTTTGACAAAACTCCTGAGAAAACAACTTAGGTTTTGGCTGATGGTTTTGGCTGATGATTTCAGACATGCACAGCTTGGCCTGTTGGTCCCATTGCTTTGAGGCTTGTGGTAAAGGAGACCATTATGGAAGAAGGCAGCAGCCAGGAAACAGAAAAGGCAGATAGAAAGGGCCTGAGAACAATAAAGTCCTGACAGACACACACACTGGCCTAATTTCTATAGATAGTCCTGTATCCTTAAGTTAGTAGCCAGTGCCTCCCAGATTACCATCACTATGAAGGGGTAAGTCTTCAGTGTTTGACACTGTGGAAGTATTACATAGCTAAAGCATAATATAAATGCACATTTAAAATATAAGTGTGTGTGCATGTACACACACACACACACACAGAGAGAGAGAGAGAGAGAGAGAGAGAGAGAGAGAGAGAGAGAGAGAGAATATATTTTGGAACACAAATACCAGAGCACTAACATTGCAAAACAACAGCCTTTCCTCTATCATTCCTTTTAGGTCTAAAGATTCTTGAACTTTTCATAGCCTTTACCCATATACCACTTTGTGTGTTCTTATTATGCACTAGCTAACAGTTATCATGTGCACAATAATTTTAATATTCACAGTCAGCAAAATACATAGATGCTACTGGCATAATTATTTCCATTTTACTCATGAAAAATGTGGAATTTTAGAGTAAATAAATAGTTTGCTCAAAGAACACTGAGTGGCAGTGTCAAACCTGCACTGACGCCAGTTTGACATTGACAGGTGTTTTCACAGTCCCTGTGTGCCTTAGGAGACATCCCAAGCTCTCTGTGGAGAGCAGATCCATCCTCAATCTGAGTGTGGCCCATTAGGACTAAAACTCACATCACTGGCTTCTCTTGGCCTCGCTTCCGTGTTCTCATTTGGGGTAAGCTCCTGGGTAAAGAGAAATTTTCTCTGCTGCTAAAAACGGCAGATCAGGTAGAGTGAGGAACCACAGCCCGTGCTCACCATGGGAACAAAAGGCAGTGGGGAGCGGTGCCGACTGTGGTGAAGAGGGCCATCCATGGCACAGCTGTCTGGTTAGCCAGACTTTCTGATGCCTTTAAAGAAACTCTGTCACTCTGTCAGAGTCTAGACTGAAGTCAACTTTTTTCTTTTCTGGTTTTTGATCTTTGATTGCTCTTACTCAAACTTGTAACAACCCTCCCATCCTAGACTCCCTGGAGCTGGGACCAGTGTTTAATTCTTTACTATCATTTATTTGTTCTTTGAGAGTCACAAATTTTTTGCCATGTGCTTTGATGATATGTATGCCCTCAAGCTCTTCCCAGAGCCCTCCTTTACTATCCACCCAACTTTTTTTCTTTTTTTGTTCAATTTTAAACTCTTAAGACCAATTCATGCTGCCCAAATATTCTTGAACATGTGGTCTTCCACTGGAGATTGATCCATTTCTCAGAGGAAGCTGAGCCTCCTCTTCTCAGCAGCCATCAGTCGCTACCCACTCCACAGATAAGGGTTACTCGCATGCCCACCTTGCATCTCCATGCTGGC
Organism: Acomys percivali; assembly: GCA_907169655.1. Lineage (NCBI taxonomy): Eukaryota > Metazoa > Chordata > Mammalia > Rodentia > Muridae > Acomys > Acomys percivali. The sequence continues at coordinate 44,894,264 of OU015744.1, read as the reverse complement.
ATTTGTTCCAGCTCAGTCTTGTGCATACTTTCACAACCGCTGTGAGTTTTTATGTGCAGCTGCCCTGCTGTGTCCAGCAGACACTGTATTCTGCATCTAACAGATGATCCATTCATCACAGCAACCCACTACTAGAGAGCGTACAGATAGTAAGAGCCTTGGGCACACTCAGCCACTAGTTGCAAACTCGGGGTTCATGGATCTATGCAGATTGGGAGATAGCAAGACTGGAAGTCCCACAGGTGATGAATGACCCCAAAAAGAGCATCTTCCTGGCACAACGCTGCTGACGCTCATATGAACTCATGAAGACTGTAATAACATGCACATGACCTACACAGGTTCAAGCCCAGAAACTATCTCAGCACTGAGAAGGCAAAGTGGGCACAAAGCTCCACTCATAATCAAGAAGTTACTTTCAGTTAATATATGCTGGGAGAGGAATAATCAGTTTTATCCAATGGAATGATGCTGAATATATGACTAACACTCCAGGGCAGGCTCCATGCTCAAGAATACTTAGTTACCCAACACAAGATAGATTGTGTGTGTTGTTTTGTTTTGGGATTTTTGGTTTTTTGTTATGCTGTTTATTTATTTTCCTAGAAAGAAAGAACTTGAAATTGGATAGGGAGGAAGGAGGGGAGGAACTGGGAGGAGTTGCAGGAAGGGGAAAGAATATGATCAAAATATGTAAAAAATAAAAAGAAGAAAGAAGAACAACAAAACTAAGGCGCTTTCCTGTAGTCATTCACTACCTCTGGTACATGCATCTTGTTGTGCCCCCTCCCTTGGTTATTTCTGAGCCTTGGCAGGGGGTGGACTGTGTGCTGTATTTATGTTTCCCTTTATGGCTGAGTATTCTGCGGTGTCTTATTCTCTGCACCTCAGCCAATTGTGGGCCTCTGTGTTAACCACTATCTACTGCAAATAGATGTTTCTTAGCTGAGTGTGGAGAGGTGTGTTTGATCGGGTATATGGGTATAATGGTAAGTCAGTAAGGGTTGCTTTACTTTTGTGTCCATTTAGCAGCACAGTCGTTATAAATTCTCCCCTGGGGCGTACGACCTCTATAGCCATATGGTCTTGATCTAATAATGGTGGCAAATATGGATTTTATCTTGTGGAGAAGGACTTAAATCCAGCCAGAAAATAGTTGTTTACTCCTGTGATCATTTTGCCACCATTATATGTACCACTGGACACATCTTGTTAGACCAGCCTTTTTTGTAGCTTGAAGAGTTCACATCTTTAGCCATCAGGGAAATACAAATTAAAATTACTTCAAAATTTCATCTTACCCAAGTCAGAATGAAACTTCAGATTAGAAACAACAACAACAACAAAAACAACAACAACAAAAACCATAATGATTACAATGGAACACTTACCCTGTACTGGTAGGAGTGCAAATTGATATGAAAATCATTATAGAAGTTAAAAAAATACCTAAAAATAGGTTTACCATATGATCTAGCTACCACTCCTGTGCATGTACCCAAAGGAATCCATATCCTCCTGTAGATATATTTGCTCAGCTATGTTCATTGCTACTCTATTCACAAGAGCCAAGAAGCAGAAATAGTCCAGATGTCCAGCAACTGATAAGTGGATAATACAAATGCACTATATTTATACAATGGAATATTAATCAGCTATTAAGCAAAATAAAATTGTTAAGTGCCCAGGTAAGTGGATAAAGCAGGAAGCAGTCATTCTGAGTGAGAAAACGTAGATCTAGAAAGGTATAGGTCACAAATTTTCTCTTACCTGTGGATGTTAGCTTCAGATCTCTGTGTTTCATTTATAATACCCACAGATCAGGAAATTACTAAAGGATTATGGGAAAGGACACTCAGGCAGAGGATATAAAACAGTGGTATAAGTGGGAAATGGAACAAGAAATGTTAAACTGTGTCAGGGAGTAGAAGATAGAAGCGGGAGTGTCAGGAGGGACAAGCAACGCCAAAGAACATGATACTGACCCGGAAACTTAAGCCTTACTGTGCAGCTTTCATAGTGCTAGGAGATGTGAAAGGAGAAAAGTAATTATCCATCACATACAACATTAGACCTGATAGGCTGAGAACATATGGTGAGGGAGGAGGTCCCTTTCTGTCACAGGTCTGGGGGGGGGACAGTAGAGTGAAAGAAGGAGGGAGGCAGGAAAGAGAAGATACAAGTGAGAGGAAAATAATCAGGGTGTAATCTGAATAAATTATTTAAATAAAAAATCAAAAGAGGAGAAAAATGATTTATAATGAGAACGTTTTAAATTAAAAATTATTACATTTATGTATTTATTGATAGGGTACAAATGTGCATATGGAGAACAGAGGACAATTAGTGAGAGTCCAGTGCTTATTTGTTTGTTTGTTTGGTTGGTTTCCCCTTCTACCACAATAGGTTTGGCAATTAAGTTTAGCTCATGTAGCTTGGTAACCCTGCCCTTACCAGCTGAACTACCTCACCAGTCCTGAAACATTATTTTAAACAAGAGTTAGCTCAGCTTTATTTTAAATTTGTGTCAGCCAAGTAAAAGATTCCAAGTTAAGTTCTTAGATCACTGGTCATCTGTCTTCATCAGCATCGCTTACTGATGTTTAAAAATAGATAAGGTGTAGTGGCTCATGCCTTGGTCCCATATACTCTGGAGGCTGAGGCAGGTAGATCTAGGTTTCAGACCAATGTGTTTTAAAACAAAGATTGAAAACAGCTAGGAATATAGGTCAGTGATCCTGGGTGCACCTAACAGCACTGGGGAAAAACCTATGTATGTATTTTTAAATATGTAAGTATAGAAGTTGTCTGTACTCTCCTAACTTCCCAAGCAGGCTGCCATATGCTCCTCCTGTGTCTTCTTTTAATATCTTTTTGTTTCTTCTTACAGGACCATTAAGGCTAACATGTCCACAAGGATGGTGGTACTTGTAGTCTTCAAGGCTTTGCCTCTCCCTCTGTAAATAATAGGTCATACCTTTCTTCTTAGGTGTCATGGGGCAGGGGAGAACCACTGTGCCATTAGGCACTCCCATCAGGGTTTTCAGATAATGGTTTCTGTTGGTTAAGAGCTCTGTCAGCAGGAGTGGTTGTCCTCTGTGCAGTGTCTCATGATCATTAACTGAGTCTGTTGGCCAGAGGGAACTAAGAAGTGGTTCTTGCTACAGGGCAACTTTACCAGACAGAACTCTCAGCTCTGCTAACCCACACATGGTTTCTCACTTCCCAGCGCACTGAACGCTAATTGAATTCATGAACAGAACAAAACCACTGTCCACTGAGCCAGTCTATTGAGCTGGAGATGGCTCACCTGTGTCAGTCAGCCTAGCTGAGGGATGATGCAATCAATGGGTCTTGTTGGCATGTAACTAAAGTTAATGAGTAAGTTTATAGTAGAATACTTACCATTCTGGGTGATCTTGACTTTTATTTTAAAATCTTAAGTGTACTCCATAGTTAAGAAGGGATTTTTTCCTTCTTCAGTTTCAGAGGACTATGGAATGTGCTTAGATTTCATGCAAGAATTAATAGCTGCATAAATTGTGTTCCATGGAGGGATATCATAATATTCATAGGCATAAGAGTACTCTCAGACCTTAAATAAGGAGGGTGTCAAACTCCTGGAATATGGTGGCTATTGTGGATTTGTAATCTTCTTAAAAGGTGAGGAGGAAGGGATACTGAACCCCACCAGCCCCAGGCTTCATCTCACTTACACCTATGCTTTTAATCAGATTTATATAATATGCATTAGAGTCTATGATTAGACAATTATGGTGCCAGGGAAGGATTGATTGCTATTATGCAAACCTGGTGGTGGTTTAAAACAATTATCCAAAGCCTACTCCTGTATTCTAGTTGAAATGATTAGAATATCAGTCAAGTACAAAATGTGTCCTACCACAGTTGGGTTGTAACAATAGTCAGTGTGTGATAGGTCACAGAAACACTGTGTTGCATGTGTCTAATATGGTACAAACGCACTTGTCCTACTGTGGGATGACACTGAGCAAGGGGGGCTTCAGTGTGAATATTAGCACTATTTTGTAGTGGTGAAGGCCATTAGGTGGTAGAACCCCTCTCAGGGAATAGAAGAGCAACAGAGTTTTTCCATTGAGAGTGGGAGTGGGAGCCTGTATGGAAGACAGCTCAGAAACATCCTGGTCAGGCACTAGCTGCAGACATGGCCAGAGATAACAGTAGAGAATTTGTGGGTCATTAGTGTTACACAGCTAGGAAAAATTCATTGCACTTTTATTTAATAAAATATCATGTTTTACCAAAGAAAATTCACTGTAAAAATAAAAAAGCCTTTTACTCACATTCCACATTCTATCCAGCAAAAAGTAAGCTTGATTGAAGTATTTCACCTTTTCTTCATTTCATTATCTATAAATCAAACATAATAATTATATCATCTTTGTAGATTTTTGTAATAATTGAATGTATTAATATGTGGAAATGCTGATACTTATGTCACCCAAGGTCAGTTTTCTGTCTGTCTGTCTGTCTGTCCACACGACTGTCTCTTTACCTGTCATTCTAACCTGCTACATTTACCTGGCTCTTGCTTTTTACCATGCCAGGCTGTCACGTATGTTATTTCATATCTTTCTACTATATGAAAATTTCATCTAAGGGTATTTTGGGTTCCAGTATGAAAAAATACTGTAATTATTAATTCACTTCTAATGAGCACTTGCCTTGTTTATTTAGTTGTTTTTTTTT
>OU015744.1:44866531-44882497 GCA_907169655.1 Acomys percivali | reverse complement strand
GAGAGAGAGCACATTCCTTCTTGGAGTTGAGGGTCAGCTCTCTCCAGGTTTATCCTTGGGCTTCTGAACTGAGTAGTGAGAAGAATGAATCACTGGCCAGGACTCCACAGGGTGTTTACTTCTCCAGCTGAAGATTTATTTTCATAACGTCGTGGCGGGAGTTGGAAATTAGACCTGCCACTTTAAAATATGCTTAGTCTAGCTCAGGTATGGTGGGGGAAAGGATTCTTATCAGGAGCTGCATTAAAGCAGCATCAGAGACAAGAGCAAGCATATTTTTTTTTTAAATGACAGCTCTAAGGAGTCCGCTTGTTATAGATTAAATCATGATTCTAAAGGCTTAAGCCCAGGATTAAAGATTTTTGATTTGCCTCCATATTCTCTTAATCAAATCTCCTTTTCTTAATGCTCCTGCTCTTAGGAAAAATGAGAAACCACTTCTATCTAATGGCTCTTATTGCATCACATCAGGTCCCAACAGACACTAAGCAACTCATCTTGATTTCAAGCAAGATGAACTTTGATACAACCAGTGAACCTCCAAGAAGCTGTTGACATTAAAGTCAGAGACTTATCTTTGCAGATATAGAAAGATGATAGAACATCTGGAAACATTCATATAAAATGACAAAAATAATTACTTCTATGATAGAACTGCAGGTGGCTGTAAGACTTTTTACTGTTTTCACTTTAGTGTTCTGATTTTTTGATAATCCACACACACATGCACATTTAACAAGCCTAGCTAGAGTATGTCCCTCTAAGTCAGCAGAGGTTATCTCTTTTCAGATATAAGAATAAAGTTATCAAGATAATGAAAGCTTTCTACACTGAAAACTATAAAATATATTTTTTAAAAAGGGGAAATGAAAGTCTTCGTTGATTAGGTATCTTTTTATTTTAAATTTTATTTTTGTGAGTCCCATACTTGAATATTGTAGTTACCTCATTTCCACCCCTTCTAATACTCCTAATACTCTCTCCACACACCCCCACACACACCACATACCACACACACAGCACACCACACACACACACACATAACACACACACACAAACACACCACACACACACCACACACATCATCCTGAGTCTACTTGTAGTTTTTTGCACATACATAAATGAGCTGACCAATTGAGTTTGAACAACCTGTCGGGGAGTGTTTCCCTGGACAGAAGTGATTTCCCTTCTCTCAGCAGGAATTGGCTGTCTATAGCTCTTCATCTAGGGCTAGGCCCTTGCATATTTTTCTCTGTTCCCCTTGACATGTCAACTGACATGGCCATTATTCAGATCTTGTTTAGGCAACTATATTGTTGGCATTTCATAGGTGTATCTTCATATAGATATATGAATGACACTGTGTTGCAGTAGGCATCCTGAGTCTCTGGCTCTTACAATCTCTCTACCCATTTTTCCACTATTTTCTCGAGTCCTGGGTGTAAAGGGCTATCTGTAGATTAACCAGTTCAGATTGTGCACTCTATGGCCATTTATTCCTTCAGTTTGGTCATTTTTGGATCCCTGTAATGTTCTCCATCTGTTACACAAAGACACTTCTTTGATGAGTGGTGATAACTACGGTTATCTCTGGGTATATAGATAGATATTTAGAATTTAGTCACAAATTAAATCAGTTTAAGAAAATGGCAGTAGTATGTTCTCTTCTAAGATACATTCTTCTCTAGCCCTGGGTATCTGACTACGTTTCTAGTACTAGGCATGATTTCCCACCCCTTGAGGGAAAATTGCTTCTGGTTATCTGCAAGATAAATGTGCTACCATTGTATGTTCAAGTAGATCTTGCTAGACTGGTTGTTGTGATTAACAGGCTTTTTAGCTGGCTAGGACTATTGGTTGCTTTTCTCCTTTGACAGGTTGCCTAGCCCTTTTCTATACTGTGGGGTCTAATCTTCAGCAAGGGGATTTCTCGGTCAGCTACAGCCTGATTCTTCAAGTCCTGAATCCGAAAATTAGAAAACTGCTACACAGTAACTGTTGGTTCAAATATAAAATGATATAATTTTTATAGTAAAGTATGGAGTTCCCTTAAAGTTAAAATAGAACTGCTATGTGGTCTATTAGCTTTATTTCTGAAAATACATCCAAAGCAACTGAAGTCAGAATCCAAAGAGATACTTCGATTTTCATATTCATTATTACATTATTCCTATTATCCAAGGTATGGAAGCAATCAAAATGCTTATTGGTATGTTAATAAAGAAATCATGGAATATATATACATACATACATTCTACCCTTGGGGAATCCTACTACTTAGTACATAATCCATGAAACTGGAAGACATTTTTCTATCTGAAATAAGCCAGTGACAGAACAAATACTACATGATGCTACTTCAAGAATGCATATAAAATATTGATAATCTTAGACACAGAAAACAGAATGATGGTTTCCAGGGAGAGGGCACAGATGGAAATGAAGACTCAATGAGTCTAAGTTTCCTTGTTGAAAGATCAAAACGTTCTAGAAATCTGTTATATTATATAGTTTGCATGGCTCCTAGTAGCTTTCTCTACTTACTGTCTAAGTTGTTTCTTATAAAAAAAATTAATCCAGAGACAATTAAATGACACAATGAAACTTTGGAAGTGGTGGGTATAAGTTTATTTCTTTGTATTTATAGTAACACACACCACCTCCCCCATCACATGCAGATGTTCAAATTCATCCAGTTGTATTTATTAAGTATGTGCAGCATTTTGAAGTTTCAATTATAATTTAATGAAGCTATTAAAATTATTCCCTAGAGAAAAACTTTAGAATCTTTTGGCCTTTATATTTTCTTAACTGAATTGCAGAACTTGCAGAGCACTCCAGAACAGTGTAACTTACTTTCTTTACTCCTCAAGTTTAACAGAAGTAACCTGGATATGATTCCTGATTAAAAGAAAACAAAAACACTGAGGTAGTGTATTTAAGTTGCTTTCATTCTCAGACCCACACTAGAGATAGATGCAAAGAAAAATCACAGGAGAGGCCAAATGCATTTTCCTTGTTTCTGTGGAGCTGACATGGACCAGGTTGTCCTATAGGGCTCAGCTTTGGCTTTTATAATTCTGCCAAGTGATAATGATTGCTAGGGGGGCATTGATCACGTGTTATAAAGGACAAACCAATAACAAGGAGTGAAATACAAGTTTCACAGTTCGTTTTTCTTTTCTTTCTTTCTTTTCTTTTTTTTAGAAAATCTATTAAAATCAAATTTTAATCATGGATTGTGGAAATAGAACACAGGCAGTTAGGTGCTGCTAAAATATTAACATTTCTATTGAAACAGAAAGCCAGGCACTTTATTATCCCCATGACCAGCTCTGTGGGTTCATAATTAAGTCTTTCGGTGTGATTTATTGAGACTCTAAGCAAACTTTCAAAGAGAGTTTGAGAGATCTGTACTTGGGACATGAATGTGGTGCGGTTCCTGAGGCAGTTCAGACCTGGGCTTCATCACTTTGACGCTCTGACTCAGAAGCAGGTATTCTGAGAAACATCTTCCAAATAGTCCTACTCATTAGCTGTAAGAAGGACCTCAGACATTGCTCTTGGCCATGTGAATATCCAGTGTGTGAGGATGGTATACTTAGCAGCACAGGAAAAAATTAGTCACAGTTTAAATTAAAAGTGTTCTGTTGTTGAGCATTTTATTTAATTTTAATTAAAATATAGTCATACCATTTCCACCTTCACTTTGCTCCTTTCAGCCTCTCCCACACTCCCTCTTTCTGTTCTCTCCCATATCCCCTGCACCTCTTCCCAAATTGATGGGTTTCTTTTTTTTTATTATTGTTACACACACACACACACACACACACACACACACACACACACACATTATATACATATATATGTATAAATATTTAGATACACCTTGACTAGTCAGTCAGTTTGGTGTTGATTGTATGTATTTTGAAAACCATTATTGGAGTCCTTCTTAGGAGACTGTGGCCCCTGGTCAACACATTGCATCTGAAGTCAGCAAGCTGAGAGATGAATGTTGGAGTTCTGTTTGCTTTCTCTGTTTTCCTACTGTAAATCAGACTTATATCCTAGCCTGTAAAATGGTGCTACCCAAATTCAGAGCACTCAGAGTGTGTCTTTCTTCCTCAGTCAGAAGTCTCTAGAAACTTCTTTATAGACATGCCCATGAATGCCTCCAAGGGATTTTAAATCCGATCAGATTGACAGTAAAGATTAACTACCAAACGTCCATCCCTTTTCAATCTGACAACCCAATACATCATTTTGAAACATTAACATTCTATTGCTTACCCTTACAGACTTATGAGCATCTCAACGATAAAATGCATTTAGTTCATCTGTAAAGGTTCCTAAAATCATAACAGTTTCAACATGGTTTAAAAGCCCAAAGTCTAAAATCTCTTCTGAGACACAAGGCAACCTGTGAACTCTCAGAACTTTTGGCGGGAAAAGTTGCACATTGTCAATATGCAATAACACAGTACAGTGATCTCCAGTATGAAAGGGAGGAACAGAGGCATAGCAAGGGAATACTGGGCCAAGAATGACTGAATCCTTGCAGGACAAACACAGAATTTTGCAGCAGCATGCCCTTCATCTGGGGCTCTCAGTGGCATCGTCTGGCTCCCTACAGGTTTGGATAGCCTCTATGAGTCACCTTTATCATTTTCATAACAAAGTAAGCAAGGAAAGCAACTTAAAGGCAAAAAGATTTTCTTTTCTCACACTGTGAGGGGGCGGAAAGTCTACCATGGCCACGAAGGCATAGCAGCAGGAGGAGACAGTATCTGCAGTGAGCACATAGATGAAGATGAATAGTGATGTTTCGTTAGTTTTCTTTTTTCCTTTCTTTTACAATCTAGCATACCATCCCATGAGATGATACCCACCAACATTCAGGGGGCAGGTCTTCCTCCATTTAAACATCCCTAAAAACAGCCTCACTGATATGCCCAGGGATGCATCTAAGCATCCCTGACTGATCAAGCTGGTAATAAAAATTAATCATCAGGTGGGGAGCCCCGTATTTTAGGTGAAATTCCATTCACTTTAGTTGGAAAGATGGAATATGTGATAACCCAGTATAGTTACAAATGTAAGAAGTACCAATATGTATAAACATTTTTATTTGCCTACAGAAATGAGTACACTGAAGCCAAGGACTCATTACCCAAGTGGTCAGTAGCAGAAATGTGAAGCGTTTTGACTTTTGCTTCAACTCATGGCACACTACCTTCCTTATGTACTGCTGCATGAGTTATACACACCTGTAGTACACCATATGGGAACCATGGTGTTTAATAAGCTGTGTGGAGAGTTTTGCTGTTCCAAGGATTCTAGTATAGAGACAGCTTTTTCATGATTAACAAGAGCCATTCCAGAATGTTAAGTAACCTCTCTCTCTCTCTCTCTCCCCCCCCAGTGTGTGTGTGTGTGTGTGTGTGTGTGTGTGTGTGTGTGTGTGTGTGTGTGGGAAAGACGAGAGAGAGAGAGAGAGAGAGAGAGAGAGAGAGAGAGAGAGAGAGAGAGAGAGAGAGAGAGAGGATTGTAGCACAGGAGGGAAGGGGAGGAGAGGAGAGGAAAGTGAAGAAGAGAGAAAACAAATCCTGTAGATTCTAATGGGGCTTACTTCATTGTTGGCCTGCTAATTCTGCTCCAGGGGCAAGGCTGTAATAGACATCTGTTATAGATGCTGTTCCTTGAATAAAAACTTTATGTACACACCGAGGAAGTGAAATAGAGCTGAGCATACTGAAAGGCTGTATGTTTTCATAGTGTTTGCCTCCTGTTCCTCAGATCTCATCAGGGTACAGGGCTCTCTTCCTGCATTTCAATGTGCTTGCAGCTATGTTTTCTTCTTCTGTTGTAGGGAACACACAGTCAGGTATTGAGATGAGACAGGGTGATGGAAATGAGACAGTAAAGATGGCACATGGGAAGGCAGTAATTATCCAGAATGCATATTTATCATAGTCTGTCATTGTTTACAAACAATATAATGATTCCTGATTGTAGAACTAAACTCCAGGCTCTAGTTTGTGAAGTCAATCAAAAAACCCCAGCAGGTGCAGATCAGCAGCAGGACAGAACAAGTAAGTGCTCTTGATGAAGGCGCTGGAGACAGTGGGGTGTCTTCTGTTAAAACAGATCCTGGTGGCTGGAGTTTGTAGCTCAGTAGTAAACCATTTGCCTACCTGTGGAGGCCTTAGGTCCCAGTCCCAGAATCACACAATAAACATATGATAAGAAATAGCCAATCCACACGCCTCACTTTCCTCCTATGTTAAGAGAAGAGAAGAGAACTGCTTAGATGGGGGCTGCTCTCCACTTTTATTCCCGGAAACTAGCATCCTCATTGGCCTTGCTGCCTGTAATCCATCTTCTAATTAAGACCCAGAGGAAGCTTAGAATAACCAAAGCTGAATCATACAGTTCCCCTGGCAAGACCACCCTTGTTCTTTGCTCTGCCTTAGAACATGCCCACTGACTGCAGCTGATGAGACACTGTATGGTTTAATTGCCGTCTCTCCTCCTTGACCTCATCTTCTACCATTTCCTTCTTACAAGGACGTCACATCATGCAGGCCACCCTTCCTTTCCTTGCACCTTAGAGCACTTTCATCTGCTATGCCTCTGGTTTCCACATGATCCTCACAGATTACTTCCTTTGGACATGTGTTTAGTGCCGCATTCTCTGGAGATGAAATCTGACTACTGTGACCACTGACTACATTACATCAGTATGACTCATTGTGGTATGTTATCTATTTTCTCCACAGCCCTCAATGCTACCTGGAATTTTATAATTGATTATTCTTTTACTAGAACAAGAATGCCCCACAGTCAACTGTATCTCAATTGCCAAAAAGGATCTGAAAAAAAAAATCAGTCAATGATGGGTTGAGTGAATGAATGTGAGAATTGAAGGACAATGAATAGAAAAAGTTCTATAATCTTTTTAATGTTATACAAATGAGTTTACATCTCTTGATAAGCAGGGACACTCAAAATTAGTTGTTAAAGCCAAGTGAATATGATTTGTAGCCAGGCTCTCTTACATTTTAGCAACTTAAAATTTATAACTTAATGAAAGACAAGATTAGCCTAAGGGAAGTATTAAATATATTTACACAAAACTCCCCAAGTATCCCGCATTCAATATTCCTCTGCTTTATACCATGCTATGCTATTCACACTCCTGGACAAATGCATGCAGAAAAAGATCCTTGGGAATTCCAGGAGAAGCATCAGAAGAGCCAGTTTGAAGTCATATGTACAGGGCTCCATGACAGTATTTATATTCCCCAGATTTTCACTGATTATCTTCATCTCCCATCACTCCCTCAGCATCGTCTTCTTCCATGGTGCGTGTTTTAGAGCGAGAGTAACAGCATGCAGAGACAGCTTGGGCCACCCTTACGTGTGTCCCTCCTCTCTCATCCACATCTGTAACAGCTCTGGAATCAGGCAGCCACCCTCCATTGTCAGAACAAATAGCATATGCTATCATTTTCTCTCACCTGGGTCATTTTGGAAGCCTCCTAACTTGTCTGCAACTTCTATGTCCTTTCTTTTAGCTGTCTGTGAGTCTCCCATTTGAAACATTCATAATCTGGTCACTCTTTAATGATCCCCTAGTCCTCCATAACAAGATTATATGACCTGTTCTCTAGCTCTGCCTGCCTCTCACCTTTGCCACCTCTGGATTCCTCCCAGATCTCCAAAGGTTGTGTTTCCTCACATCCTCACATAGAGCACTATTTTCAGCATCTCACAAAATACTTACTGATCTTTTCTCTTTACCTTCTCTTTCCTCTTCAACCCTATCTAGAGCCAATGCTATTTCCTTCCAGAAGAGTGCTGGAACATCCCTACTCCTTAAAGACACATCAAGCGTGGGTACTCTAGTACTAAGGTCTCCAGAATTCTATTTTATTTTCCTAGAATTCTACTTTGGATGCTGTCACATGTTTTGAATTCTTCTTGGATGCTTCTATTGATTGTTCACAGTACCACCAAGCCTGGGGAGTCTGAACACTCAGTTGTCCCCACCCCCATGATGCGACTCTTCTGGAAAGGTATAGAACCTTTTAGACTTGGGGTCTACCTTGGAGAAATAAGGTAGTGGGTTTTAAGGACATGATTAGAGGATTATAGGCTGAGGACAGAGACATCTGCCTTCTGATACTCTGGTGAGATAGGAGCATGCTGCCTCAGCCTCCTGCTGCCCTAAACAGAAGGTGGCTTTGTCATGCTCAACCCTGTTGTACTTTTCCTGCCACAAAATTGTGAGCTGAAATAAATTCTTCTCCTAAGTTGTTTGTGTTGAGTGCTTTGTCCCAGCTGTGAGGAAAGTAACCAAACACATTGATCTTTCATTTCTTCCTTTGTGTGCCTTTCTCTGCTTTTTACTTTTCTTGCTAGCTCCTTATTTGCTTGCTTTGCTTTCTCACCATTTGTTTTCTCAGTCTTCATTCTGGTACTAGAGTTTACATACGCAAGGACAGCATAGTGCTTACTGTCTTATGTAGGCGAGGAGCTCCACAATGTAGTCAGTGCTATCATAACATAGTGCTGTCTCTTGCTGGTGTTTTCAACTTGTAGTGACCCTCCTGCATCAGCTTTCCGAGTGTTGGGCTAGCATACATGCCTGACAATGTGCCCCTGAGTCTCTGAATTTTCACTGTTGCCCCTCTTATATACTTTGTTCCCTTTCTCTTTACATCAGTATCAGATACCCATCACTTTGGGCCATGGTTATCACTGTGTCTGAACTGAATGTTTCAATAACTACAAATTCAGCAGTCTGATCAAAATCTTTCATAACTCTACAGGTTTAAAAATATTTATTTTTACTTATGTATATGTGTGCCTGTGTAACTGCATCCCACATGAGTGTAGGTGCCAGCAGAGGCCAGAAGAGAGCATTTCCAGGAGCTAGAATTACAGGCAGTTGGGAGCAGCCAGATATGGGTGCTGGAGGCCACACTCACATTCTTTGGAAAAGCAGAAAACACTCTTAATTTCTAGGACATCCCTATTTAGTTAAAGATACTTAGTTTTAAAGTTAGATTAAACTCCCTTTTCAATGATTCTTGTTTTAGATTCACCAATAAGAGATGAGAAAGACAATAAATTCTCTGATAGACCAAAGTAAAAGGAAATAGGATAAAAAGTCCAGGCACCAACACAACTCTCTCTTTAGAAATGTTGTTTTGGTTCTTTTTTAAAAATCTCTTTCCAATTCATTTCTCAGATATTAACAACTAGGAGTACATTACTAAATGTTTAATCACCAATGCAGAGAAAAGTAAGTATTTAATAAATAGATAGCAAAAAGGAAAAAGGACTCAATTGCCTATCAATCTACTAATTGCAGAGGAGAATTAATGGATAACAAATAATGTAGAAAGAACTTAAATATCTTTCAATCTAAATCTCCCATGATCATAACTTGTTCAGATTATTTATTTCATATCTCTTCCGTTCTGGAAATTATCAGTGCTGATTATTTGGGCTGCATGCCTTTGCTGTCTTTGCTCATAGGACACATCAGTCAAACTACCTGAAGGGCTGTTTTAAGTGAACTAACTATGGAAATAATGGTAGGTCTCATTTCCCAAATCATAGATAACTGGGCAATCTTATAAATTTTTGTATGCATTTTTATGAAATTGTGAGATTTTACTCTAACAGACAGCTCATCTTTACAGAGTTAACAATGAATTGACAGAACAAGGCACAACTCATCTACTCCTTCAGAAATTCTCCCTGTCCTCGGAGTCAGTACAAATCAAACATGGCCGTCATTGTTCTGGAAAGCTGAGGATGAGCATCTTTTGTATAAGCCAGCCTGTGTGTATGCTGGTGTTAACACATTGTCAGTTTATGAAAATATAACTGATTTTATAAACAGCCCCTGGTATGAGTGCTAAGTAGAGGTTATGTTCTCTAATAGGAAAATGGATTTTAAGTCTCCTGAATATTGGAAGAAAAGTGGAAGAGACAAGGCATTACATGGATGGGTATCATCAGTGAAATCTGTTTAAATAATTATTCTGAAGTTAATGTTCATCTTTGTATGCTTGACATACAAATTAACCGCTTTTTTAATGGAGTTTTTCAACCCTTATTGAATACACCTTAGGCGCTTTTTTTGTACTGTGGATGCATCTTATCATTCAGTTCTTGCACTCCTTCAGCAAAGTGTTTTTATTTCCCACATTTCCAAACGTAGACACTACGAGTCACTAGCATAGCTGAGGTCTACTCCCATTTCTTTAGTTTGTAATCCATTATCTGGGGCCTGGAAAGATGGATTATTAGGTAAAGTGCAGACTGTGCAAGCATGAGAATTCAAGCTCAATCCTGTCCTAGTATGGATTTTACTGCTGTAATAAAGGCCATGACCAAAAGCAGCTTGAGGAGGAAATGGTTTGTTTCAGGTCCTTCTCTGTCCCTGAGGGCAGTCAAGGTAGGAACCTAAGGTAGGAACTGATGGCGAGTCAATGGAGAAACATGCTTACTGGCTTGCTCCTCATGGCTTCCTCATCCTGCTTTCTTACAGCACCTAGGACCACCAACCAAGAGGTCATCCAATCTATGTTAAGCTGGGCTCTCTCACATCAATAACCAATCAAGAAAATGTCCTATAGGCTTGGCCACAGACTTATCTGCTAGGGACTTTTTCTTGATTGAGGTTCCTCCTTCTTAAATGCCTAACTTGCTACATATTGACATAAAACTGGCTAGCACAAATCCCAGTACAATGGTAACAGCTAGTTGTGATCACAGGCTTGGAACTCCAGTCTGTGGAGCCTGGGGTAGTCAGATTTCCACAGATGGCTGGCCAGTCTAATCAGCAGCAAGCCCTAAGTCCCAGAGAAACATCTTGTCCAATAAAAAGGATCTCCAGCCTTCATGTGCATCCACAAATGCACATAAGTCAAATAAAGTCCAAGAAACAGGACAATTGGCATGACTACCTGTCTCTCTATGGAGATCCTGGGACCAGTCTGCATGATTCTGCATGCCAGTTCCATCTTGTGAAGATATTGGGCTGTATGCTTACCCTTGTGCCTCAGTTTGCTTTTCTGCAAAAAGCAGAAGACAGCCACATATCCTTCCAAGGGATGCTGCAGATCCCTAATGAGCCTCCGTTAAAAGCTACATTAGACAACAAAAGGCGTTGCAGCAAACATCCATTTAACGTTCTCTATTATTGTGACAGGATGGTTATATAGGTTGAGGCTGTATAGAGAAATGTTGCGTAGCTCTACTTTTATCCCATTTTAAAACCCTGATTAAACTTATAGCAATTAATTATCACCCTATTAGCAAAACTACAGGTTAAAGCACAGCTGCTAAATTCTACTAGGCTTTCCCTTCTGTTATCATCTGAAGACAGCCTGGTGAAAATGTGTTCTTTCCATTTGGTGGAAAGCAAAAGTGTCGCTCAGTTTCCCTTTCCTGCATTCACTAGGCTTCTTTTACATTTATCATTAACGAGGAAAGGAGTCTTCCAAGTAAGTTCCCATCAGGCAGCTCCCAGGCAGTGTTTCACTGGAGCAGCACAAAGGGGTGAAAAATAGGTAGAGGTCCTGAAGCTAAAACACCAAAACCAATTCTAGACATGTCTCTTACTGGCTTTGTGAGCCGTGGACCAATTTGTCAAGATTTCTCAAACCCGGTGTCCTCATCAATAAGTATGCGCATTTATTTCAGGACACTGAGAAGATTTTGCTCCCAGGGGACAATGAGTGGCACCTGGAAAGTCAATTGCTTTGACTGAGGAAAGATTTTTTTCCAGGAAAAGTGTATGGTTAAAGCCAGCTGCCACTCAGGCTGCAGTGTAGAGGGCCGACTCCGCAAGAAGCTAGGCAGCCCAAATGCTAAGCTGAAAACTCCTTGCAGTGTGTTGAAGTAAAATAAAAATGTTTGCACACCACCTAGTATCACATTGGAAATGTGGTAGATACCCATAGCTCAGTAACTCAGTGAGCATTATAAAGATAAATAACAATTACTAGTCATTGCCCATTATATGTATTTCCAGGCTCCCATCTCTGTGGGGCCTGAGAATTGTGACAAACTAATTCACCCCAGATTTCTGAGAATTATTCTTCTGTCAAGAATACATACAGTTCAGAAGAGGCCTTTCCATGTTCTTTCTGGGGAAGATTCGGACAGAATGGTAGCCTGTTGTTATCTGGGAAAGGCAGGTCCTAGCTAGTTACACACTTATCCTGAAGTACAAAAGCAATGTAGTCCCTTCCTCTCTGGAGAATTCAGTGAGATGCTGCAGGATGCAGGGCATCTGCACAGGCCAGGAACTGTACTGACGTAGGTCAGTGTTATCCTCATATAGTGCTCTCTTCTCCTCTTCTCTTCTTTCCTCTCCTCTCTTCCTTACCCCTTCCCTCCTTTCTTCCCTCATTCCTTTCTTCCTTCCTGTTCCCCTCCCCTCTTCTCTCCTGTCTTCTCCTCTTTTTTATTCTCTTCTCTCCCCCTCTCTCTGTCTCACCCCCTCCCCTCCTCTCTCCTCTCCCACCTCTCCCCATCAGATATATGGTTCCACTGCAATGGTCCTCTTTCTCCAGTTTACTGTTGTGCCCAGTTATCTTCCTTGTAAAAAACAGCAATCTCTTCTGGAGAATGTTATTCCTCTTATTTTGTTTTCTTTTCCAGATGATCAATATTTACATGGAAAAATCCTCTCCCTTTGGACTAGGTTTACCTGCATTTTGTCCCCAGGGCACATATTCCCAGTGGTGTCTCTGGTATGGTCCCAAGCTGGGTTTTACACTGAAATGGCCTCTTTGCCTGTTGCCCCAGGTTCCTCCCAGTATTCTTTTGGTCCCTATCCATTGAATGGGGATTCTGACTCTAAGCTATTGCTGTGGCCATCTGGGCTCTGACTCTCCTCCTTGTTGGATTTCTCATGAGAGCATCTCCCACTCTCAAATGTTTTCTGTTTAATGCTGGCTTCCTTCAGAGCGGTGCGTGACTCATACATGTGTTTCAACAGTTCTTGCATTTCATCTGTGTTGCTCAGGAGATCCATGGGTTCTTTAGCTCTAGCATTTGCTGACTCTGTTTGAACCATGAGGAACAACAAAAGCTTAGGTTTCATTTGTCCAAAATAATAATTTCTATTATTGTCTTTTATCCTCCCCTTAAGAAGATATCATCTACTATTTGGCTGTTTAAATATTATTGAGCAGTATTAGCAATTATTATATCTTTATTATGTCACAATTAAATGCACACTACACACCACTATTGATTGTTATCAGAGCAGTCTCAGTAAGAGAATACATCAAGAAGAATGTGAACTACTTTACACATCACCAAGATGCCCAGGACACTTTATCTTTCAGTTAGTCTTGTGCCACGATCTCCAGTGACCTGGAGGGAAGGAGATTAAATGCATTGCTCATTGTTCTAAGGCAGATGTGTTTTAGAGATGTCATTGAAGATGGAGTCACTAGAGTGAACATGCTAGATAGTCAACATTTTAAATCAGCCTGTTGACACAAATATTTCTTGCAGAATTTGTGTGTGTGTGTGTGTGTGTGTGTGTGTGTGTGTATGAGAGAGGGGGCAGAGGGAGGGAGGGAGAGAGAGGGAGAGAGGGAGAGAGACGAGAGTCAGACATAGAGAAGCAGGGAAAGAGACAAGGAGAGAGACAGAAATAGAAAGATTGGAACATATATTCATCAACCCTCCACAAAGTCTGTGTATTAAAAAAGTATTGGTTTGAATTTAACTCTTGTTATTTTTCAAGCTTATGACGTAGACTGAGTTAATTTTTTACTTTAAGCTTCATTCTTCATGAAAAGCAAAGGAAACTAGCTTCAGTTAATGGACTATTATGAAAACTAAATTATGGAAACCGTTCAACACAATAACTGACCCACAGTTTCTTCCATTGTATTATTATTATTATTAAGTTCTTGATTTGGAGGAGTAGTTGTGACCTTGTTCATGTCTGCAGTTCCTTTGCAAAACAGATAGTGACTTACATTTAATTTGTTGCTTCAAACGTTATTTACATTTGTTAGGGATAATGTGATAAGCAAGATAGCACCCAAAGAACAAACAAGTCATTCTCAAGATAGCTTTGCAGTCATAGTAATTCTCACCTTCTGAATCATTAGGGGTAGAACTGTGTGTGTGTGTGTGTGTGTGTGTGTGTGTGTGTGTGTGTGTGTGCACGTGCACATGCTCAGATAATGAAATGGATAACATTAATAGATGCTAAGTGTGCTGGTATGAGTTTGATGTAATATTCAAGAATCCCGTTATATGCTTCAGAAAGTTAACTCTTAGCAGATTAAGCGAAAAGAGAATTTCCAGGGCTATAAAATTATAAATCTCTCCCTGGGGCCAAATTGAGACTCCCCTAAATGTTGGGATGTTCCTCTTTATTTCTCAGCTTTTCCTGTCTCCCTTGGCTCACTGCTCCATGAGTGTCTTCCCCAGCTGGTATGGAAGATGGCTATTGGACTCACATGTTCCCAGTTTGGCAACCTCCCACAGAATCCAGCATTTATTGCCCATATGTTCTATCAGAGCAGTCCCAGTGAGGGCTCAGATCCACCTAGCCTGAGTCACACATCAAGTCTGCATCATCTACTGTGGTCATCATGTTGGGAAACTGTTCATATCAGGGCCACACATCCTTTGTGGCTTAGAGGTTGATTAAGACATTGGGTGTGTCATGGGAAATAATGCTCCAGTTTTCAAAATAGTTGAAAACAAAAGTTCAAAGGAAGATGCATAGGATGAATGGAGACAGGTAGGCAAAGGGTTGGTATGGGCCACAGGCCTTTGACTGGGCAATAGTTGGAGTCATAAAGTATGATTTTAGCTAAAAGAAGTTGAGGGAGGTAAGATGAAATAAAACGAGGGAGAAGACAACGGAAGGGCAAAAAGTTCTTGAAAAGTGGAATACTCTGTTAAGATAAGCTGCTTAAAAGAACAGGGCACTAGGGCAGGGAGTCAAAATTCAGGATTACCACCTTTGTTAAAATCAGTACATTGGCGCACACCTTTAATCCCAGCACTCGGGAGGCAGAGGCAGGTGGATGGCTGTGAGTTCGAGGCCAGCCTGGTCTACAAAGCGAGTCCAGGACAGCCAAGGCTACACAGAGAAATCCTGTCTCGAAAAAACAACAACAACAAAATCAGTGCATTGCTTTACGAACAGGTTCTAAACTTGAAGTAGGAAGGTGTGTCTATGCATCACCAAATAGGGAAGCTATGTCAGTACAGACCGTAGACAGAGTGGCTAGGAAGGTTGATTTCCATGTACGTTTTACCATTCTGTACAGTTCTTTACAAATCATGATGACTAACTGATTCACACATGTTCATACACAAAAGGAGGCATGTTGAACTTGCTGGACTGGCCATGCAGTTTATCTCTATCAAGTAGCATGTTTTTTATCATGGCTACATCAAGTGTCTCCTGACAGTGCCTCTTCTGAGACTTTCACAAACCTGAGGTCTTTATTTAATTATTATTTTTTGGGGGGAATATCTTCTTTATTTTTTAAATTATAATTTATTCAGATTACATCCTGATTGTTATTCCCTCACTTGATTTGTCACTATTTAATTATTCTTAAAGGATCTCTCTCTCTCTCTCTCTCTCTCTCTCTCTCTCTGACACACACACACACACACATACACACACACATATCTCTAAACAGTACCTTATACATAAATCATCAGTTTCCTGTTGAATTCATTTGTCCTGTACATAGACATTTTCTGAGATTTCCTCACAATCTTACCTGTGTGTATTAGTGTGATATAGAATACAGAAGGACATTGATATATCCCACTCTTTCAATCAATAAACCTGGAATAATACACATATACATTGTACAGACACACACACACAGAGACAGAAAGAGAGAGAGAGAGAGAGAGAGAGAGAGAGAGAGAGAGAGAGAGAGA
>OU015744.1:44851784-44866521 GCA_907169655.1 Acomys percivali | reverse complement strand
GAGAGAGAGAGAGAGAGAGAGAGAGAGAGAGAGAGAGAGAGAGAGAGGGTGTAGAGTGGGGTATGGGGGATAGAGATAGAGACAGAGAGACTGTCAGGCTTCTACATGTATCATGCTATGAAAGCAAGGAACAGGAGATTAGGGTGAGCTTAAATTGTGCCAGGAAACCGAAAGGCAAATCCATGTTGTGAAGTTAATTTCAGCTGAGTTTGTGTGATGATATGAGTGAGTTAAGTGGGTGTAGAATAGAAGAGTGTGTTTCTGGAAAGGGGAGAACAAATTGAAAATCCTAAAGTAGATAAAAAGGGCAGAGGGCAAGAACTGAAGTGAGATGATGGCCTTTTTTTTTTTTTTAATTACCTTGTACTAACTCTTCTGTGAAATAGATTCGATGTGGCCAACGGGGTGTCTTTTCTTTGTTTTTCATCCCTCAGAGCACCCATGTGTTGGTCATGAGGGCACTGTCTCCTCTCCAAATCCACCCTCCTGTGATACGCTTTGTGATGCCAGGACTAAGATTCATAGTTGCCACACTGAGTAACCAATCACACAAGGACACTCTTCATTTACCCTGCTGTCTTCCCATTAGATTTTTATCAATAGAGGAAGGCATGAGGCATGCAGGTCAGAAAGACCCCAGGCTTGTTCAAACTTCATTTGCCTAGTTTTGCCCTAGAGCCATTGGCTCCAGGAGTTCGCCCTCCATCATGATCCTCAGAGACAGACTCACTCAGGTACCTCCGCCAGCAGTGCATCAGGCTCTCTTCAGGCACCTGGACCTCCTCCACTAGATGCTCTTTCAGGCTTCATAGGCTTTTGCGTTTGCATACTCTTGCAAATGCCTTAGCAGACTTAAGGACAGTAGCTGTAGCCCCAATCATCTTTATTACTGCTTCAGTGTCACTTTCTACCTTCCACTTCCAGTGTCCTTCCAATGTCTGTCTGTTCACCTTTTATTGAATTTTCCTTGTTAAGATTACTGGTAGAGTGTATGCTTTCCTGGCTGATATACGGATAAATTAATTATCCTTTCTTGCTCACATATACCACCTCCCAAATAGACATCCCAGCCAGGACCATCCAACACCAAATGCCCTTGAGTGGCCTGGTCTTCCAGGAGCAAGAAATGATGATAATCAATCCTAAAGACTCTTTTTGCCCAGAGGCTTGCACAGCTTGCCTATTCCTAATCTCTATCACTCAATATATTTTCTAAGGCTGGTAGAATTAGGGAAAACATTAATTTGTTTATTATTGACTTTTCAACTGTGAAACCAAGAGTGTCTTTTAGCAGCCTTGATAAATTAAATCTGGCCACCTCTCTCCCAGACGGGCAGGCTCCTACATCATTGATGGAGAAGTCATAGAGGATCAGCTCTTTCAGCTGCTTCTGTAATGTAGTACATTGTACGCACAGCCATTAGCAAGTGGGGAATTTGAAGTGTGGGTAGATTACAGAGAAGCCTCCTTTAAAAATGCATAAGCACTTTGTGAGTTTGCTAAGTCATGTCTCACTCAGCTGGCCTTGAATTTTTCATGGGGGAGACATATTTTGTAGTCTTTCTTCTCTTGCTTCTCACCAGTAAGAACCACCTCACTCAGGGCTCAGTGGAAGATGGGACATCTCAGTCGTACCATCTGCCCGTTGGGTCCTTAGTGTTGCCAAGATGTGAAAATGCTCAAAGGTTTGGGTGTAGATGTTTGGAAATCTGATTTATTTCACCTTCCTTGCATTTAATTTAAAATACAAATTTATTCCTGTCCTTCATTTAAATAGTTTAAGTAAATTTTTATAGTAGATGACTCATCTCCTTGTTAACTTTTTTTTAAAAATTAATTTATTCAGATTACAACTCAATTGTTCTCCCATCACTCGAATCCTTCTGGTCCTCCTACCCTCCCACCCCCACCCTATTCCCCTCCCTTAGGTCCATGTCCAAGGGAGATCGCCTCCCCCACTTTGTGGTCGCAGGCTAACAAGTCTTACCTTGGTAGTCTACCTATTCTTTCTTTGAGTGCCAACTATTAAAAAAACCAAGAAAATCTCCTTGTTAACTTTTAAGTGCTGCATTGGAAGACCTCTTCTTTCCAGAAATATCCCTGGTCACGTGGTGCCTGCAGGTCCTCTGTGCTTGTGGTTATTCTCCATTCCAACACCAATCAGGCATTGCTACATACTCAGTAAACATATCCTACTGTATCCAGCTATGGATGAGATGCTTGAGCCAGCAGTAAATATTGATTGTACGGCACAGTTGTAGAAGAATCACCATCTTATCAGTCAAATTCCTAGCTGGAGTGTTATGGAGACTGGGGTCTGGCTTACATTATAGCCAAAATATATGGATGGATGGAATACATATTTTGTGCTACAGACTGAGACATCCTTTACATCAATGATTTCATTTCATTTTCTTCAAACATCTGTAAACAGAAACTATTAGTTTATTTATTTTTCAGATGACTCTCTCATATCTTGGGTAATTGTGGTGCCTCATGCTAGAGCCTATGCTCTTTTCTTCTATGTTTTCAACTTTAAATATCTGAAAGTACATGCTTAGCACGTTTGTTCCTTCATCTGACATTTATCAAAGTTCTATTATGTGCTAGGCATCAAAATTGTCACAGAAGTCCTCAAATTCAGAAATGGCTTATTAAAAATCAAAGTGATACCATCAAACATTGGGTCCAGCAATTAGTAAACCTCCAGAAGACAATAATTTGTTTGTTTTTTAAATATCATTAATTTAGACTTTTCTTCAAAAAAATGATTTTCTCTCCACATCTGTCCAAATCAATTGTAACTCCTTTTCTCTTGCTAAATGGAAAGACTCTAACCAGTGTTGAAACTTCACAAATTAGAACTGAACTTATTTAAATATGAATCACAGGGCATTTGTGGGAGTGTTGTTCTCCATAATTGGGGAGATCCTAGAATACTTGCATTACAGAACTGACCTTGCCTATATCCTTCAAGATTTCTTAAGGTTTGTAAGCATGCCTCAGAAGGACTGCAAGAGCAAAGAGCCCCGTTCTTGCAGCCCCCTTCCATCCTAGTGTCACACCTCTGCTTCAGTCACTTTCTTGGGAAGAAGGAAGCTTGAGAGAGTGCTTCCAAGAGGAAGATGAACTTCTGTGTTCACCGTGACTATTTTCAATTTTTTGATTGAGTCTACCTGAACTATATGAATCTCACCTTCTTCCCTAATTTCAAAATAATATCTAGACTTCAGAAGCTATTTTATGAATTACTTTGCCCAAATTGTAAAACAGTCTAATGTTCTTGTGAAATATTGAAATGTGTAGTAGTGTGACAAGCTACAACTAAAATTAAGTTGTCCAATATCCTTGGAAGAGTGATAGTGGCCCAGAATGAGTGGAAAGTAATACTTAGCTTTCCTGGAAGATGACACTTGCATGCATGGTCTTCCCAGAGCCTTTGGGAGACAAGCTGCAGTTGTCTCAGATCCCCACTTTCCTCTGCAGTGCAATGTTGTTCATTAACACATAGGGCTCTGTCATATATGGATTTGGGCGATGTTAAAAGGTTTTTAAGAAGACCAAGTTTCCTTTGGAATCTGGTGATTGGAGGAACTTCCTTGAGGAAGAGAGCTCCTGGGCAAGAACATGCACTTTTCACCTTGTTTTAAGGTAACAGACAAGTACGTTGTACAGAACATGTTTACACCCATCATTTCTGCATTTCCCTTCCTTATCCTATCACTTTCTTTCTTTCTTTTCCCTCAATGCTAAATTTAATTTCTAAACATTCTCCAGTGGACCAAGTTAGATGAGCCCTGATCTGATGTGATGACTTATGTAGTCCAATTCATTGGGACCATCCCACTTTGAGTTAGATTAGTACAAGAATGACCACATTGTCAGGCAGCTGAGGCAGATTCTGCCCACTAGAGGTGAGAAATAGTCCCCTCAATATCCCATGGCAGACTGAAAGCCCTTTTCATTGTAGATATGTCAGGCAGCAGCTGGTCCATGTTGAGCAGTTTCTCTGTTGCACAGAAGATATTTACTTGTATTAACTGAGACTAGCCATGGTGTTACTAAGATTATGGTTCCTTTTGGCTGTGTTGTTGCATTAAATCTAATAGCTATATAAGTACAATGATTACTCGGTTGCGTGTAGAAAGTGACTTGAATGCATGGGTAAAAGTTAGATATTTTGCAGTTGTGATTCACTGAAAAATATTTTAATTCCTTTGGAAAAAACTAACAAGTTGCCATGTGTGAAAATCATTTTATACATGTAAAATCCGAACGTTATGTAAGAAGTCGAGGGGTGACATTTTAGTTTCATTTCTACTTTGACCATATTAGAAATGGCAATGAAGTAAATTTTTTCATAATGATACCCGTTGTTTATAAGAATAAGATATACGAAAATCAAAACTGGATTCAAAAAATATAAAAAGTTTCATTGCATTTCTATTATATTAATATCATAAGGGTATCAGTCTCCCCTCATATTTTAATGGCATCAGTGAAGTGGGAGAAATGAAATACCCAGCTTGTAGTATATGATCAGTGCATGGTATGACTCCAGGAGGCCTGGGGCTAGTCAGACACTGGAAGGCCTAGGGGCCTTAGCTTCTGTTTGAAAAAATTATTTTGTGCCATTATTGTGGGTTTTTCAAATTTCATGGAGCCAGCAACCATGTACATAAAAATATTACTCTGCCTACAAATTACTGAACTCAATTTAAGCATCAAGACTTAGGGAATAGCGTCAGAAAGTCTTGCACTGGCTTAAATAAGAAAGAAAACTTAGAGGACCATGTGACGAGGCTAGCTTCAGGCGTGGCTAGATTCAGGTACTTATCACTTATCACTGTGTGTTGTGGAGTTTCTTTCTTACTCCCTGGTTAATTCATTAGACCTACAACAATGAACACTTTACCGTGTCTACACCAGGAAGGTGGTGGTTTAGTAGCTTCTGGAAAATATAAGGTAGTTATGAGTAAGAGTTAAGGTACTTAAAACGTATAGCCATGTATGTGGGGAGGCAGACAGCATCAGCAGAGATGGACATGGACTTTGGAGAAATACACACTTGAACAGTATTTTGAGTTTTAAAGATAGGGCATTTGTTTTAGGAAGCAGTTAATTGACCAGGGTTATAACACTTGGGGGACATCTGTATTCAAATCTCAGCCTTTCCAGGAACAAACTAATCAAACTATGGCAAATTATTTAAACTCTTTGGGTCTTATTGTTTCTGTGTGTGAAAGTGAGAAATGGAGCTGCTGTGCTCTTAAGATGGTCTAAGACCAATGGGATGCAGGGCCTCTTCCCTGGCCACTGCATTCCTCACATACAGCCTCCTCAGGAGCCCCCTACGGCTACCAGGCAGAGCGTTAGATGAAGGTGTCATCCATGGTAAAATGGATGAGCATTTTCTGAGATTACTCTATGTGACCTACTCCATTTTGCTTATCTCATCAAAATCATCCTTAAAACTCCAGGTAATAAGGATAAGCAGACTACCAAGATGAGACTTGAGAGACTGTGACCGTATAATGGGGGAGGAGGTCCCCCTCAGTCACAGACATAGGGGAGGGGAATAGGGTGAAAGCTGGAGGGAGGGAGGAATGGAAGGATACAAGGAATGGGATAACAATTGAGATGTAATTGGAATAAATTAATTAAATCAAAAAATAAAATTAAAAAATTGTAATTTTAGTGTTACTGCTGATAGAACTACAGTCTTAAAACTTCGGGTCTGTCATGTGCCAGGGCTGATAAACCGGCTATCTGCATTTCTTGTGCCAGTAACAGGCGGCCTTAAACATGATCCCATATTATACCAGGTACACAGTCAGCTATTGGTAATGATATCCCTCGGATGACTTAGCTTCTTGGTTGTTGGTGTTGTGAATCACCCTGCTCTCTGAGCGCTGGTGCAGTCTGGTGCTGCTGCTGCTGCTGCTGCTGCTGCTGCTGGAATTCATTTGTGGGTCTGTGTTTGTCTTGCAGGGGAGCCTTCCCGGTGGTCCTCCTCTCATTGTGATTGCTGCTGCAAGAACAGCAAGGGAGACAAAGGGGAGAGTGGCACCTCCTGCAATGACCTCTCCACCTCCAGCTGCGACAGCCAGTCCGAGGCCAGCTCTCCCCAGGAGACAGTGATCTGTGGGCCTGTAACGCGCCAGAGCAACATCCAGACTCTGGACCGGCCCATGAAGAAGGGCCCGGTGCAGCTGATCCAACAGTCAGAGATGAGGCGGAAAAGTGACCTGCTCCGGACTCTGACGTCGGGCTCCAGGGAGTCGAACATAAGCAGCAAAAAGAAAGCTGCGAAGGAAAAGCTCTCCATCGAGGAAGAGCTGGAGAAATGCATCCAGGATTTCCTGAAGATCAAAATTCCAGATCGCTTCCCTGAGAGAAAGCACCCTTGGCAGTCTGAACTTTTACGGAAGTATCATCTATAGGGGAGGGCTGGAGGTAGTCACCACTCTGAAATGAGCCTCCCCAAAGGAAGACACATGCTAAAGGAAAATTGACAGCAAGCGATCCACGTTTCTTAGAACACAGTAATAGTCCATTGATGTACTACTGCCTACTTTGCCTAGCTCACCTTAATGTGTAAATCCACAGGGTAGATTTTTTTTTTCAGATGTAAAACCAGAAGCAAGCTCTTGTGTTGTCCTTTATCTTTTATTAAATTGGTCCCGTGTGTTGAGAATTTTTGATACAATGAGAACCAGCTACCTGTGAGTAGCTCACAGGCTTTGGGAATCATCTGTCCCAAACCGGTTTTTTTTTTTTTTTTTTTTTGGTTTTTCGTTTTCTTTTCTTTCATTTTCTTCCTCCTTCTGTTGGCCAAGGACGGACAAGCAGAAGGAGATACGACCCAGTGGCATATGTTAAGATTTTTAATTTTTTTCCTTTCCTTTTTTTTTAATGGGGTGAGGGGAGAATGGCAGATTTGTATGATTTTCACTTAAATCTATGTGCCAGTTTCTATTGATTCTGTACGCATGAGCATTTGTGCGGCACAAGCACAGTATATGTCTGTATATATGCACAACAGATGCACATGACCCAGGACCTGGACAGCAAGGAGCTGACACCCTGCTGCCAGCTGCCCCTCCACAAGAGCACTTCAGACAAAGGAGCCTCTTCCCCTTTATTAAAAACGCTCCTGAGCACATTTTCCAGCCTCCCTTGGCAACACTTTCTAATACTGAATACCCACCCTCTTCTATCATCAAAAAAAAAATATCTTTCTTATTTTGAAATAAATACCCCCAGGCTCCTTCAAATTACCGTGCTCTTTCCCTTTATTAGGAGACAGTGAAGAGAGCTAGTCTCACCCTGTGTGTGTTTAACAGACAAGCACTCGCAGGCACAAGCACAGCTTGGAGCCGCCCTGCACTCAGCATTCTCCGTTCTTACTAGACCGACCATCGTTCTCTAGCTGACTCCGAGGTCTAAGTTGCCCACACTTTACTGTTGAGGCCTTTTTATATAATTGCAGGCAAGTTGTCTGCGTCCCCATGGCTTGTGAAGCGATGGGCAGCACCCAGTAACTGATGATGCATCCAGCCTTCTGTTTGCTTGTTCTAAAGGATTTGTACCCCACATACTTTGACCCCCACATACCTCTTATTTTCTCATAAGAACTACAGCTGTACCTTGTTGCTTGCTTGTAGTTGGGTGTGGATGCCTTTGGGATCCTGGGTTTTGGTTGCAGCCATACTGTGATTTGGTTGTACCATTTCTTCTATGTCTGTAATGACCCAAGTGGGTGGCTGGAATGCAAAAGTAACTAATTTGACTTTTTAAGTTTTTTAAAAGAGAAATATTCCTAACTTGTATAGATACCATCCGAAAGAAGTCATTAACATTGTCTATTCATGTGGCTCTCTCTTCTATTAACTCACCAATAGTTCTTTTGTTCACTTGTGCTAAACAAATGTCCAAAGACAACTTTTAATTTCCAGGATTCCTCATATATCTCCGTGGTAACTGAAAAAATGATTTGTCACTATTATGTGCCAAGCATTCCTAATTTTTGTTTTGGGGTGTGTGTGTGTGTGTGTGTGTGTGTGCGTGTGTGTGTAGCACAGGTAATAAAGGCAACCAGAACATGTCTGTGGAAGAAAAATCTAATGACCAGTTTCTTCATTAGGAAAACTTTCACTTGGGCACATTTATTATTTAGGAATATCCTCATTGATTTATTGGTGCCCATTTGCATATGACTGTCTTTCTGAAAGCTTCTGTAATTCTTGACTACGCAGGTGGGTTAGGGTAAGGCAGTGTTCTCTGGTCCTGATACTTCAAATGAAGTTTAAATTTTTATTTAAGTGAAAAAGAAAGTTGTCTCTGGGAGCTGAGTTGCCGGGAGAGATATCATTTCTAAAAATGTTCTCTTGTCTATTAATATTTTAGCAGATAGTTGATAGATAGCTTTGCGTGTAAAGCCTACCAGTGCATCTTCATCCTCTCAATGTTTCTTGACGGTACATCAAAAATACCATCATAGTTGTTACGGAAGATACTGTGAGGCTTCCTGGATCTTAATGGGTTAAGAAGACACTGGATGTGAATCATTGATCATGGACTGACTCACAGAGAATCTGAGCTTTGAATAAATTGGCCAAAGTCCCAAGTTTCTTTCAAATTCAGCCCTAATCATAATCCTATCAAGACAGATATCTGGCCATCAACCCACAGCTTCCACTACAGTCTTCACATAGGAAATGAAATGCTACATCCAAAGTATTGTAGCAATGTCCTGAAGGCTCTGTTGGTATGGCACTTTCTTCCCATGAGGAACAAGCTTAGTAGTAGAAGTCTGTTGAAAACAACAACGTATTACTTTCATTTTTGGCTACCTGTGATGTGGCACCTGCCCCATGGTAAAGAGTTTAAACAGAAAAGACAGATGACATGGTATTCATTTGTGGGGGTATTGACATATTCAGAGCCAGCCTGGGTCAGTAGAGAGTTTTGAGAAGGCACCAAGGACATAAAGTCTTGGGTACCCTTTGGAATGGAGTTATCCTGTGTGCTCCTCGTAATCTTCAACACACTGAAAATGAGTTTGTCCAACTGATCCAGGAGAATAAACATTCTGCTATCCCTGGCTTCAGAGCCTTAGGTTCAGTCACGGGCAGAGCAATACTACATACAGTTCAGTTCTTACTGTGGGTGTTTGATGGGGGCTGTACATTGTCAGTCTCAAGAAATGAATGGTGATGGATGGTCAAGTGAATGAAACTTGACATGTACAGAGCCTTAGCTTACACTGCCTCCTGAGAAATCCTATTTTGTTAAATCCAAGGAATGTAGGGAGGCCATTCCCTAAATGGATATGAATCTCCAGAAGTCAGGGACATATTCCCTAAATGGACATATTTACAAAATCCTCCTTCCTATCCACTATTAAGAAGGGAACAATATGCAAACAGCAAAGGGAGAAGGAAAATAAAAATGTTAATGTCATATTCCTTGTTACCTCTCCCACTGCTCAGAAACAAATATGCACTGATGTATAGTAATAAGTGACCCAGCAAAGTGGCTTCCAAAACATGCTGTGATGTATTCCTTTGTACATAAGCAAAGGGATCTTTCCTGGAAATGCATGTGTGCTGAGTTTTTCGAAGAGAGAAAGAACACAGTGACATACTTCTATAGTGGAATGTCTATCCAAGCTGACTCATTTTTGTAGCATCACTTGATTAAAAGAAGGCCCATGTGCTTGTAACTTTCCATGTTCCATGGGCTTGTTTGATTCAAAAGCATCCTTTCCCACAGTTGGCAGGTGTCTCCATTCCCTTACCTATCCCTGCATATCCTTCTGGATTGTGTTTGTTTCTCCAGACTCTCCACCCCTCGAAATGTTCCTTTTTTTTTTTCCTTGACTGAGTAGAACATGTTCCAAGGGGTTGGGGGTGGTGGAGGAGGCGGAGGAGGGGGAGAAAAAGCAGGTACAGTAATTTGAAAAATTACTCTTACTACACATCCTACAATGGAAGTCAAAATTTGATTATCATAAACTTTTCTTTGCTATCACTTCCAATTTGGTATCTAGTAGAGAAGACTAACCCAGAAGAGCCAAGTGTTGGCATTCCCTACCACTGGATGCATTGTCATGGAATTTGAATAACGTTGGTCTTATGTTTGATCTTTGTTAGAATTAATAAGACATTTTCTGTGAATTTATAGGATGAATTCTTTGTCATCTCTACTTGACATAACAATTTTCTAAGGAAAAATGAAGGGAATTATTTTCCCCCTGGTGACTCTGTGGCAGATAAATGTTTTTGCCAATTTGCATGCTGAGTTATAGGTTTTAGCACGGGCCATTTCTCTCTTTAATGTCTTGGTATTGTTGGCATCTTGCAATCTTGATGGCCCACTGTTCCAATTTATTTATTTTCTTTTATAGTGTCAGAATAGCATACTAGACAAAGAATCAGAGTGGGCAGTATGGGTTTGGAGCAACAGTGGAGTTAGATGTCATTGGTAAAGGTGTATACAGTGATGGAAATCTGCAAAGAAATCAGAGGAAATGAAACATACTGAAATGAGTGGTTTATAACTGCCCTCAGCATTCTGGTTCCAGATAAAATGGCCATCATTCCTCATCCCTTTGGAAAGAAGAGTCTTCAACCTTAATAACCACATCTTTGTAATACAGCCACAAAGTTTGTTTTGAAATGTTTTTTCTTCGCATTTTGCTATGGGCATCAGGAAGAGGATCTCCCCCCCCCCCCCCAGTGACCACTGCTGAAAACATTTTAATGAAGCTCTGTATTCACCACACACTAAATTCATTTGTGGCACTTTCTAAAAGGGAGATTTCCTTACACTGACTTCAAAGAGTCAGATTCATAAAACTTGAAGCAGGGCCAAGGACTCTGTATTTTAAGCTAGTGTCTTTAATCATTTTGTTAGTGCAGTGACCCTACTTTAAGAAACTACTGCTGAGGAACTGAAGAGAGGTGAGCCTGCAGGTCAAAGCACATGCCATTTGTTGTCTTTGCAAGGTCCACAAAACCATGGTCTGGGATAAGGATGCAGTACGTTTCTAAAATCACTTTATTATTTCATCTGCCTTTCACCCAAAGCCTCCTTATCATAAGGTCTGTGTTTGTGCCTTTTCCTGGAGTTTGAAAGCCTATCTCATTACAGCTTTATCCCTGGGGGCCCCACTCCTCAGTCAGAAAGCCTGTATCATTATAGCTTTATCCCAAGTGGACGGGGAACATCTCTGAGTGAGGTATATTCTAATGATAACCACCAGGCAATGAAGTAATACCTTTTTTTTCAAGGCCAGCTTTTCATTTCATTACTAAGTTTGGGTCAAAGAAGGCAGAAAGCAATCGGTAATTTAATGATTATGTTGCCCCAAAGATAGTTCCATTGATGCAATATACAGATACCACCAAATCAAATGTGGAATAATGAGTGAATTCAGCTGTTTAATCAATACAGTCTTGAACAATTGAATTGCTTGCTTTGTCCAGCTTGACTCATACAGGATATGAGGCTTACGGATAATGGAGATATTGAAGCATAACATTAACCAAAAATGTAAAACACAAGCCCATGTATAAGACTAAGCACAAGGAAAAGGGCAGAGGGAATTTAAAATGCTGATAGCCCAACTGGAAGGACACAAAGAGAGTGAAGTGCTGTAATTTTTCCCAGTCAGTCTACCTGAAAAGATGGCCATACCACAGTATCTTTCTGTCTCTGTCTGTCTTTGTCTGTGTCCATCTGTCTGTTTCTCTCTTTCTCTC
Source organism: Acomys percivali (assembly GCA_907169655.1). NCBI lineage: Eukaryota > Metazoa > Chordata > Mammalia > Rodentia > Muridae > Acomys > Acomys percivali. The sequence continues at coordinate 44,854,753 of OU015744.1, read as the reverse complement.
TGTCTCTGACTCTGTTTCTGTCTCTCACAAGACACACACACATACACACACACACACACACACACACACACACACACACACACACACACAGGCTGGAAGGTTACAGTGACTCACTGTTACCATGTAACAGACAAATAATTGAAGTTGACAAATACCCACATGGTATAAGAAGTAGAATAACTAACTTGTTGTGAACATTGGTGAATATTTAAATAAATACAAAAGGAAGTAAGGAACAGCTAAAGGAATCAATGAATTTGAGCAGCTAATTAAGATTAGTTGGTAAATAAAAACACATGCAAAAAAAAGTTCAGTTTGTTTCAGTCTGTTGCTTTCCCTCTCCCCAAGTGGGAAGATGCCTTTAGTGCCCAACTTCCTAACCTTTTTAAAAAAGTTTCCTCTTGTTTGAGAACAAATTGCATTGTTAATTAGCTAATGAATTTTAAGTCCTAGAATGTCAGCCATGCTTTATTTAGGCAAACTGTTTTTAAAAACATTTTTAAAGAACACAGTGTACCCTAATCCAGTGTTATCACATGGTTTGTCCTGGAGGAGGGTAGAAGTAAAATTTCTGTTAATCAGCCATGTGAAAGCATTTGAGACCAACTAGGGGTTTATTAAGTCTGAACTTCTGTGATCACCTGGTCTTGTTAGATTATTCTTAGAATGAATTTTTAGCTAATTACCTGAATTTGCACAATAAAAACCAACAAAACTTCAGATTCTCTCTCTTTTTTTTTTTTTTTTTTTTTTTTTTTGCTGATATTGGCTCCATCCATTACCAATGGAAGCAGAACCAGAAGTGGTGCATTGCAAAACAATGAAGAGTTGTTTTAAAGTTGCGTCTGTGTATACATGGCTTGGGTGTGTACACATGCATGCATAGGGTCAGGCACTGCTTTTACATTCATGTTAGGCCAATGGTTACTGTTCATGGGAATACATAGACAAAAAGTCTTTGGTCAAAAAATTCAATAGAATTTTAATTCTGAACAGCAGACAGTCATTTGAGAATTTGTGTTGGCCATTAACAGCTTTTCTCCATTGTGACCAGGGGTCAGTGGTTTATCCTGTTGTGTATAGACAAACACTTTCAGAAATTCTTTTGAGTTGCACACACTCTATGCATTTAAGGCAGTTCTTGTCCAGTAGGGATGATCTTGTTGCCCAGTGGTAATACCTGAAGACTTTTTTGACTGTCATGGCTGAGGGATGCTGCTGAAAATCAGTGAGTAAAGATGGAGGATGCTGCCAAGACTCCTCTAGTGCACAGGAAAGACCCTCAAAGCCAAAGAAGTATGTATTCTAAATGTTAATACTGCCTAAGAGGAGAAACTGAATTAAGAAATTTTTTCTTTTCTTTGTTTCTTTTAAAAAATATATCTCTATTGATTCCTCTCCCAGGTCCACCCTCTCACCCTTGCTCTCTCCTCCAACCAATAAAAAGAAAACAATGCATCAAGTCCAATTTGTGTTGCCCATGTATTCCCTGGAACATGACCAAACTCCCAGTGGCCAGGTCCTTAAAAATAATGGGGTTTCATCCCCCAATCCCCTGCTAGAAGCCATGGCCTCCTTTCTACACTATGTCTAAAAAAAAAATTCCTGGTCAAGGTATAAACTAGGGCAAAACAAGTCACCAACTTAAATGTATATGAACCTTATATGATGTCCAATGCAACGGTTGTTTTATAGAGATGTGAGAGCTGAGGTTTAGGAGAAGGAATATGCCATTTTTTAGGACAGGAAGTGGCATTCTGTGTCTTAGGCAGCCAGGTACCTGATGTCTAGGTTGGACGTTCTGCCTCCCTCTCCCCCTCAGTCACACTTTGTTGGTGTTGTCAGTCAAGCCAGCAGCTAGGTGTGTTAGTACAGAAGGACTTTGGAGCCTCTGTTTTGCATGACCCTGTTGGAAAGCTTTCTGAGCTGACTGATCGCCAGTAGACTACAAGGTCTCCATTGTGAAACTGGGAAGAGGGAGAAAGTGCTCATAGTGAACCAAAGATTTCATCATTTCAATTTTTCATTGTATACCTTATTTATTTGGGTTGAGTATCCACTCACTAAAGGTGGCACTTAAATCTTTAAGTGTGTCTCATTGTTTGGTAGACTTGCACAGGGCTGACTCTCATGCCCTGTTTTCATAGATATGACAAACCTCAGTGTAAGCCTGGGTGCTGAGCCTCCTCTAGTATGTATGTATTGATTCTCTAAGGAAACCTGTGGCCTTAAATAATTTGGTATACAGCTTAAATTAATCAGACCAGCATTAAAGCGATAGAATAAAGATTGGTTTATTATATCCCTATTTTACATAAGAAAAATTAGAGAGTTTAAATCAATCAATCATATATTTGTTTCTGCATGCATTCATCAAATATTGGTGGAATGCATACCACGAAACTATAACTGCAACAAACTATGAATTACTAGGAAATTCAATATTGCATAAATAACTTGAATTCATATCACCTAAACATATTATTCCTGTCTGTTTTCTGTGTTTATCCTATATGTATATGTTAGACTCACATATTAGAATTATCAGTTAAATATCAAGTTTTAAATAATGTATATTAAAGACTTGTCATTTCGTGCCAGAAACTCTATTCAGTATTATACATATCTTATCTCATTAAATCTTTTAATAATCTAACGAAGTATCCTCTGTCACTGCCTCTCGCCTTACAGATAAGCTCATGACTCTCAGAAAGCAAATACAGCACACAAGCCCGTAAAACAGTGGCAGAGACAACTTTTTGCCTGGGCTTATTGTATTCTAAAGACTGTGGACTTAACTATCTCATTGTGTAACTGTTTCTCTTTTTTCATTCTGAACTTTTCTCTGTTCCTCCTTTTCCTTTCATGCGAGGGAACGGGTAACTAGAATGAGCTCAGCTTAACATCCTAAGAAGAGCGAGCTATTTTATTTTATTTTATTTTATTTTATTTTATTTTATTTTATTTTA